>OY979717.1:66555354-66945354 GCA_963855995.1 Muricea muricata
GTCTGTGTAAGACTTTATAATTCATAAGGCCTACATACGCGCTATTCCTGCCAGCAACAGACTGAGCCTGCAGTTCAACAGGATTGAACATCGTTTTCATAAAAATTTCAATAAATTGGTTATTTGGCTGTGTATGACAAAACTTTGTATACATGACGGCTTTTATAATACATGTGTGCGACAAAAAATAATTATGCCTGCTTGCTACTTTATTTAGAAGCTATTATGCAATTCAGAGGCCATTTGTTCAATAACTGGGCTAGCGTATATAATCCTGGGTTAACGAAAGAGTCCTAAATGAAACTTCCCAGTATTTTGATCTAAGCAAGAAATATTTTCCGCACTTGTAGTATAAATAGTTTTGGTTTCTGAAATTATGAAATAAACAGACGCGTAGAAATATCTGTTTTTCTCAATATGTACTTTGTTCCTAAAACTACAGGAAAAAACTGAAATGATTTTCAATATCAATGAAATATTCGTAACGTATCTATATTACACTTTACTAACGGAATATTCAAGCTTTAATATTCCATTTTCAATTCTATTGTTTTTTGCGAATGAATCTCAGTCTCATGCAGTACGGGGTCTGGAATCATCTAGTTAAACCCCTCGAGTTAAGCCCTATTCGAGTTAAGCCCCGGAACGTCATTTTAAGCCCCGACCACGCCCCTTTCTGAAAAAGGGGTCAACTTGAGTAACGAAGCACGATTTGGGTCCTCGACGTTGGACAAAATTGTTGTTCCTTGATTTAAGTCCCGACGTGTGAAGTATATCAACAATTGGCACATTAAATTGTCAAATTTGCAATACATGCAAATGAGCCAAAACACAGACAATTCATCGATTCCGAAAAGAACTAATAAATCGCAAATGTAAGATGATTATTAACTATTATATCGTTAACACTATTTCAGTCTTTTCACACATTTGCTCACAACAATACAAAAAATATTTCAAAACGATCCATAATTACTGACGTTATTGTTTTTTAAAAAAATAGTAAAATGATTTGAGCTACAGATGCACATTGTCGACCAGTCTGCGCTAAATAGGTCCACAAAAGATTAGTGCAAAGCACTAGACTCATTTGACTTGTAAAAGACAATATTTGCACAACGAATGGTATAACTTTATATAAATGATAACGTAGCTACGCCCTCGGGAAATATCATCACTTCGGGTTAATATTTTGCCGAATCACCCTCGCTTCGGGTCTATAACTGATAAATGTAAATGATAACGTACGTAGCGAATACAACGAAGCAACACGGGGAGAAATTGTTACGTATGAATATTTTATTAAATTCGATTGAGTCTGTGTCGGAATCTTTGAAGTTTGTGCCACAAGCGGACGTTATTCGATTTCAAACCGGTGAAATAAATCGTATTTTCCAATATAAGTATTCGCTCAAATGAACAGCAGAATGCAGGAAAAAGTCAGCTATGCTAAGCAAAGGAAGTCTTTTAACCGGTTTCATTGTACACATACATTATGTATTCAAATTTCATAAACAACAGTGATAAGACTCAATTAACAGACAAAGCCTAAAATTGGCCCACTCAACCATTTAGCTATTAAATTTACTGTAATTGTAAATATTCTCCGTGTAAGAAAGTGCGATTCTCAAAGACAGACCATTCTATGCCAAAATTCCTCCCTTTCCCTTTAGGTATTACCGTCATGCTGCATGAATTGGTTAGTTTTCTTCAAGGTGACGAGAAAGGTTTCACGTTTTCTGTCACAGTAACTTGTTGATAAGATGAAGACTGCAGCTTTCAGGAGCGTTAAGGTTCTATGTACTTTATCATTTATAATATTCTTAATTTGTTGTGGATTAAATAACCACCAAAAGTACGAAAAACGTAAAATAGTGTTAACGATATAATAGTTAATAATCATTAGCGATTTAGTTCTCTTTTTGGGAGAAATTTCTGTGTTTTGGCTCCTTACTATTACGAATTTGACAATTTAATGTTGCTCTCGTTGACATACATCACAAGTCAGGGCTTAACACGAGCAACAACAATTTTATCAATCTTCGACTCGACGCTTAACTCGAATGACCCAAATCGTATTTTGTTTACGAGTTAAGCCCTTTTTGGAAAAGGGCGTGGTCGGGACATAAAAGGTTATGGTCGGGGCTTCACTCGAAAAGGGCTTAACGCGAAGGATTTAACACAAGGGGCTTAACTCGAGGGGCTTAACTCAAAGGGCTTAACTCGAAGGACTTAACTCAAGGGGCTTAACTCGAGGGGCTTAACTCAAAGATTTCCGATTGCACGCATTACATAGGGCCACTACTAAAAAGCGATACAGCGATACAACGATACAGCGATACACGGAGCCGGAGCCGGAGCCTGGAGCCGGAGCCACGCGTAAATTATTCAAATTAATTAATGATTCAATAAATTATTGCTTTCAATCACCGCAGGAGACATTAGTAATTGCACTTTCCGGGGGGGGGGGGGCATATACTTAAAAATACCTATTATAAAGTGAAAATGCGAAGACTAAATTAAATAGATTTAAATGCTAGCATATGCAAAACAATAATTTGGTATATTTCTTCACATACTTGGTGGTTGACAATAATATTCATATAGATTGTAGACTAACAGAAATTCGTCCAATGCCCTACGTCGAACCGCGCTTTGTATTTCACTGTTGACAGTAATAGGCTTCGCACGAAGTCGCGTTGTGAAAAAAGCAACTGTAGATATTCACTTTAATGTTACATTAGTTCAAGTGTAAATTCTTTAAGGTATTATAGTTTGGTAGATTTCAAAATACGTAAAATACCTGCTTGATGAAAAAGCAAAAGACACGGGATATTAAGGCAATGCTGACTAATAAAGTCGAGGGTTTGACGAGTATTTCTTTCCCCTCCCTTAGGTGTTCACCACATGCACATGCGCATGCATATAGACTGAAATTAAGTGACTGGGAAATCTCAGATCTTGCAAAAAAACACAGTAGGAAAACACGCTGATCGCTTGTTTGTACCAAATCGTCAATCCGCGCACGCTCACATTTCAATCAAAGCAATGTTACCGTATTTCGAATGACAAAATCCCGTACACAACACACAAAGCGACCGTTGAAAAGGTAACCCAGTCCGCTCGACAGAAGTGACCGTTCAACAAAGCTCACTTAGATAGTATTGATATATATTATGAAATTTTTGTGCCTTTGGCTGACCGCTTAACAACGGTTAACCGCTTAATACGATGCCACTTAATAAAGGTTCCACTGAAATATGATATGATGAGATAGTTGCGAAGCGTTAAAATCCATTGTAATCACTGGTTGTTTTCGTTGTTGAACGCGGATCAAAGCATCAAACCAACTTTTTGTAACCTTTACATTGGCATTTGCTATCTTTCTATAAGAATATAAGAATATATAATATAGAACTCTCTATTAGCGAGAGTTGGGTTACAGGACGTTGGATCACCTAGTTTTGTTCTTAGATTTCCTGCTACGGTTCCAACCAACCCAACTCCACAAACAGGATAATTTTGGCTTTACATGCTGCAGTTTTGTCCAAAACGAGTAAACATTTGTTTTGGTTGTTCGCAAAGCCTTAAAATAAATGGCCATATTTGTAAACCACCTCATGATTTGGTTATTGTTTCCAACATGCTGCGAACATTTATGCACAACAATGAGCAAATGGCACGACGAGGAAATGTTTATTTCCATCTCAACGAGAACTGTGTAAGGAAGAAACAACAATTATTTTACATGTCCTACTTGTTTGCCCCCCATGATATAATACCATACCTTGAACCGGCTCACGTTCACTTACTCAGCAATCATGGCTTTAAATTCTAAACGCAAGAATATTAACTGGAATTATATAATATTTAAGACCTAATTATATATATAACCTAATATGCTGTTAAAAATTATATGTGTTTTCCTTGCTGTTATTTTCATAAACTCGTAAATTTGCTTTGTGAGTACAAGTGTAATTCATTCATGCACAGTTTACTGACTACATACAGGCGACTTCTCAACTTTTACTAGCACGCTAGGTCGTGGTCGTGCCTCTGATTAAAGTGTGAGCACGCTCACAAAATATGTTTGCCACATCGTTTCACGAATATGATATGCGTTTCACAAATCAAAATGGCATTCTTTAGCACGCAAGCGTCACTTACGAAGGCTAATTTATGATTAATTATGCTGATAGAAATAGAATATTTCTTTCGCTTGAACGACAAACGTCCTTATCGTGATAATTGCAAATTTTAGATAACCATGCTGCATTTTGTGCATGTGGTGTCGACTTATGATGCGCTTATACAAACACCTAAGGGAGGGGAAGGAAATACTCATCAAACCCTCGACTTTGTTAGTCAGCATTGTCTTATCGCATGTCTTTTGCTTTTTTATGAAGCTGGTATTTCACGTATTTTGAAATCTACCAGATTATAATACCTTAAACAATTAACACTTGAATTAATGTAACATTAAAGTGAATATCCACAGTTGCTCTTTTCACACCGCGACTTCGTGCGAAGCCTATTACTGTCAACAGTGAAATACAAAGCGCGGATCGACGTAGGGCATTGGACGAATTTCTGTTAGTCTGAATGTTTGAAGTGACCTACAATCTATATGAATATTATTGTCAACCACCTAGTATGTGAAGAAATATACCAAATTATTGTTTTGCATTTAAATCTATTTAATTAAGTCTTCGCATTTTCACTTTATAATAGGTATTTTTAAGTATATGCCCCCCCCCCTGAAAATACAATTACTAATGTCTCCTGCGGTGATTGAGAGCAATAATTTATTGAATAATTAATTAATTTGAATAATTTACGCGCGGCTCCGGCTCCAGCTCCAGGCTCTGGCTCCGTGTATCGCTGTATCGTTGTATCGCTGTATCGTTGTATCGCTGTATCGCTTTTTAGTAGTGGCCATTACATAGGCGATTCCCAGCTCCTATTTTACTCCTATATGGGTTGAACTGTCTATTCGAGCCCCCAAGTCAATCTGATATCAATACTAGTACCACATATATTAAAGGTTGTATCATATACAGAATACTCAAAGTTTTGCTTTCACTGAAATTGAAGTACTGAAAGGAATATTAATCATTAAAGCCATTGTTTAATACTAATCACATGATTGTCCGTGTGTTGTGACCTCGAAAAATGTCAAGAAAACAATTTTCATTGACCACGTCTTTTAGAACTAAACAATTTTCACAGGAACTGACCATTGAAATAATAGATATAGAATGCGTACTCGGTCACGAATCATGTCTCCACTTTTTTTCGCAAGTGCCCTTTTAAATCCGCCATATTGAATTTGACCAGGAGTTGAACTGCAGAGTGTATATACAAAGTTCATCATAAATAAATCACTTAAATAGTATCACATTTACAGTTTAGAATATAGTGCTCTTGAAGAAACAAAATTAAATAAAGATAGTTCTTCATATAGTCGTGTATTTAACACAAAAAACTGTTGTAGTTTTGCGTAAACATGATTTAATTTTGAAACATCTTGCATTCCCGAAGCATGACTGAAAATTTCGCTATAAACAAAGCCAAAGTGGCCAAATAATCGTTTTTTCATTGAATTTTGAAGCTTAATAATATATCTTTAAGTTTCCGTTTCAAAAAACAGCAGCTATGTAAACTATAGTAAACTATTATGTTGAGTGTAAAATGTAATTGTATGAGCAAATATCGATTACTTGAAATTGTCATTGCCAAATTGCATGCCTTTTAAATATATTATTAAGAAACACAGACAAAAATCAACAAAGGTAACCATTTCGTTCTTTGTAACTATCAATCATCGTAACTATTTTCATATGTATATGTATTTTAAAACGCTAAAACACACCTGTTGAGACTGTTTTTCATCCTCTGACTCTGGTTTTGAGTTTTATCTTTTTCGGCTTTTCTAGCAATCTTGAAAACTTGTATTTTGTAAGTCTAATTTCTCTGCATTATCTGCTCAGGACTAATCCTTTCTCGTAAAATACTCATAAAATTCGTTTTCCTTTGTTTAAAAGTTTTTATGAACCATTTTTCCATGCAAATTCACGAATTTTTATCTTTCTGTAAACTTTGCTTCACAAAAAAAGCAATCGCACTCCTCGCAACCGCGCGAAATTCTCTGCGTAAGAGTCTGGGACTAGCCAAAAAGCTCTTATAAATCCGCCATTTTGTGGAGACAAAATTTTTACTGAGAAAAGATAGGCGTACGCATTCTATATCTATTATTTCTATGGAACTGACACTATGAAACAAGCTGAATTAAAATCCGACCCGCAGTTTTTTAGAACGCCTGACATTTCAGGCTAGCAGTCTTTTTCACAAACTGCAATTTTTTTCAATGCAACGGGTAGTTTATGTGGGGTACTGAAGCTCAAAATTTCCTTTCATGGTAAATAACATGAAGTACCGCACTTTGTTTTTAAAATTCAAGATGGCGGGTCACGGGAACTGCTGACTCAGCATTGTTTCCAAAAGGCGCGGGAAATTTAAATTTTTTGATGACGTCATTGAGAAATCCAAGATGGCCACCACCAAAAAAATCGCGAAATAGATTTTTGCAATTTTGCAAAATTATAAAAATGAAGTTTTGCAAAAAGTGCCACCACCGCATTGTCGAGAAATCTAACAGTCCGTTTCATTGTGTTCAAGAGACCGTTAAGGTGTGCACGTGTAATATTCATTTGGTAGAAATTACCGAAAGCCCAAAATTAGCCGTTCAGTGGACGGTGGGGTCTAAGTATGTAAACTACAAAATCACAATTACAAATTACAAAATGTAAAAATTACAAAATCGTGCTGCCAGGGTGCTGACTTCATCTAGCTACGATACAAATGCCGATTATTTGTTTGATAAACTTGGTTGGAAAAAGCTGGCATCTCA
The DNA here is from genome assembly GCA_963855995.1 of Muricea muricata. Lineage (NCBI taxonomy): Eukaryota > Metazoa > Cnidaria > Anthozoa > Malacalcyonacea > Plexauridae > Muricea > Muricea muricata. The sequence goes on from OY979717.1 coordinate 66,562,265, forward strand.
GCGCAAGATGGCAAAGGCTATCATGGTGTATAAATCCTTAAATGGTCTTGCACCAGATTACCTTTCTGAAATGTTTGTTGACCGCAGTAGCATTACAACGCCGCAACCACGTACTAACTACCTGAAAAATAGTTTTGACTATAGCGGTGCGGCTCTGTGGAACTCTCTTCCTCCCGAGTTACGACAGGCTAGCACTCTGCATAAATTTAGATTCGACTGTAGTAACTTCTTTTGACAATTGTAAATATTTTACTTACTTATCTTTACTAACTGCACGGCACTCATGAAAAACAGGTATAGTTATGTAAATACGTATTTGTATAATTTGTAATATATATTTTCTTTGTGCTCATGTAATTTCCTATGTAATTTTATTATATATATATATTTGTAAAATCCTGATGAGTCCACCGTGGCTAAATAAAGTTTACTCTCTCACTCACTCATATGAGGTCATCCTTAACTCAGGTCAACTAAAAAAATTGAGGAATAAATTTTTTAAATTTTAAAAAATTGTGTAAAATGCCAATGATATGGAAAGAGCTAGAACAATGCATCGGTCATCCTATTATCGCTTCCGCCGAGTATAAACGGGATATTTTACGTTTACTGGAAGAGGATTACAAAGAAGGAGATTTAAAGGAACGTCTTATTCAAAGCCACCATGAGCTAAACAAAAAAGAATACCACGCAGTCAATTAAATCGCGGAATAAATTGAGGGCTTTTTAAAACCTTAAAAAAGGTTTTAAAATAAATGTCTGAAAATTGGGAACCAGAGGTCCGGCGTGAACTAAAACGTCGTGATAAAGTTGCTGCGAAAAAAACTCGAAAAAATTACAGGCAGAAACACGTCTTTGGGAACGCGAGGCCGACCAGGAATTAAAACGCCGTGGGAAAGTTGCTGCAAAAAATGCACGGAAAAGGGAGCGTTCAGAGCGTCTTAAATGGTCTAAAGAGATTCAAGAAGAACTAAAACGACGTGATAAACAACGCGATTTACAAGAAGAGAAGGTTTGGAAATGCAGTATAAAGTTTGCACAAATTCGTCGTCGGTTTCGTCGCAAATTTGAATTTAGGGAACCGCCTACGTTTAACGTAGTAAAAACGTATTCGAACCATAATGCAAAATTTACAACGTATTTCGATACGTACAAAGTATACGTTTACGGTCGCGTTGACCCCGTCGCCGTATTTAAAAAAGCATTAGATTTAACGGTAGAAGAACGTCGTTTAAAACCAGGCGATAAAATACGTATTATCGTTTCACACCCTTCGTGGTCTAAACCGTTTTCGACCAAATTAATTACGATTAAAATTATTTAAAAACGGTAGCCCTTCAGCGATGAGCTGATTTTCAAGGGGCCGTTTATGATACATACAAAGTATTACTATAAAAATACAAAAGATTTACAAATCAAACTACACTCACAATTGTACTACAATATTCAAATTATTTCAACGTATTTATCTCAGAATAAGATTGAACTTAAATTGCCGAAGTATTCTTCTCCAAGTCCTTATAGTAATGATTTATTAAGGTTTTAAAAGAAGACAAGGAGAGTTGATCGTGTACATCGACAATCTCACTAGGAAGGCTGTTCCAGGATGCGGCTCCGCGGTATGAAAAACTTTTTTTCAAGAAGTTTGTACTGGGTTTTTCGGTATGAAGTTTTCGGTCATTACTTCTTAATTGATACATGTCATTATGACTAGGAACAAACAAGTTTGACAAATACCTAGGAGTGTCACCACGTAATGCTTTAAAAGTCATAGTATGTTCACGTTTTTTAAGAATAATTTCAATCCTTTCCCATCCGAGTTTTTGAAATATCTCGGTTGATCGTATTTCATAAGTTGAACCCGTTATCACACGAGCAGCTCGCTTTTGCAGTTTCTTTAATTTTTCAATGTGCGAACAACTACCGTCACTCCATAAATTTGAACAATATGTGAAGTGAGGTAGAACAAGTGCATTAAACATGTTGAGTAGTGTATCTTGATTAACAAACTGTTTTGCTCTTCTCAACAGGGCAATAGACTGTGAAATTTTCTTACATTGTGCATCATTGTGTTCTTTCCACTTTAATTGCTCATCAATGATGACCCCAAGTACTTTCTTACTGGATACCTGCTGTATAATATGATTTCCAATAACCATCTCAGAATTATTTAGAGATTGTTGAAGTCTCTGTCTAGAGCCTACTAACATACACTCAGTTTTCTCTTCATTCAAGGTTAATTTGTTGGCAATTAGCCATTTATGCACATTCACTAAGTCAGTATTAATCATGTTTTCAACTTCGCTGGACGATTTACCATGGCAAGATAAATTGGTATCGTCCGCAAACATGGAAGCTTGGGTTTCTTCCAAGCAGTTAGGAAGGTCATTAAAATATAATAAAAAGAGTAATGGGCCAAGGTTGGTGATCCCTGGGGAACACCACAGGTTAAATTTACTACTTCTGACATTGTATTTTGAAGTTTGCAGATTTGTTTTCTTTCGGAAAGGTAACATTGAAATAGATCTAAAGCTGTTCCTCTAATTCCGTATTTTTCAAGTTTTGAGATTAGAATTTTATGATCGACAGTGTCGAAAGCCTTTTTTAAATCCAGAAATAAAAAGCCATTGATCAAACCTTTGTCGATGTTAACAAGGCATTGATTGACAGAATGTAGAACTGTGGTTTCGGTTGAGTGAAGAGGACGAAAGCCTGATTGTTGGTTTGCTAAGATTGAGTTTTGTTTTAGGAAGTCAAATAATTGATCATGAATAATTTTCTCCAAAATTTTTGCAACAGCTGATATTACTGAAATGGGTCTGTAATTACCACAATCGGTCTTTGATCCAGATTTGTAGATAGGAGTAACTTTAGCAAGTTTCATATCATCTGAAAAAATACCGGTATTCAGGACAAGATTAAATAGATACGTGAGTGATTCAATTATGGAGTTCCCAGCTGCTTTAAGTAATTTACTGGAAATTTTATCAAGTCCCGCTGACTTAGATACTTTCATCTTCTTAAGGACACTCACCAATTCCGCACTTGTAACATTTCTAAATTCGAAAACGTTTTTTTCCGGGGTCACATAATATAAGGGATCAAGATCTGATCGTGGTATATTTTCAGCAAGTTGAGGTCCAATCTTACAGAAAAAGTTATTGAACTCATTTGCAATGTCTTTATCATGAGTTATAGTATTATGATCAATTATGAGCTCCTTTATTGAAGTAGTCTTAGATTTCTTGTTCAGTAACTCATTTATGATGTTCCAGCTGTCCTTACTATTAGTACTATTTTTCAAACTTGTTTTGTAATAGTTAATTTTAGCATCTTTAACGCGACGATTGACGTCATTTCTACATTTTTTGTACGCATTGTGATAAGCTGGAGAATTAAGGCTTACTGCTTTCTTTTTTAAATATCCCTGTGATAACTCATACTTTTTATTTCGTTAGTTAGCCATGGCGTATATTCGCTCTTTACTTTTCTTAAACGCAGTGGTGCATGTTTATCAGCAATTTGAAGAAATATCTCTTTCCATCTAAGCCAAGCTAAATTGGGATCAGTATTAGTGTAGTGATTGAAGTTACAAAATGCTTCTCTTAGATTGCATTGGAATTCAGTGGAATTGAAGCACCTGAATTGTCTTGTTTCAATTAATTTGGGATTTCCCTTAGGAATACTTATTTTCCTGCAAATATACACCAAGCTATGATCGCTAATCCCCAATTCAATGACCCCAGAATCAATCGTTTTCGTATCTTCAATTTTAGTAAGTATAATATCTAAAAGAGTTTGGGAACAATTGGTTACCCTGCTTGGTTTGTCAATATGTTGTTGAAGCTGATATATGTCTATTAAGTCTTTCATCTTTTTAATACTAGGGCTAACACAGTCCTTTTTTAACAAATCACAGTTGAAATCACCGGCTATGATTATTTCTTTGTTTTCATCATCCATTTTCCGAAGAAATTCTTCAAAACGTTGCAGAAACACAATATTTGAATCTGGTGGGCGATACCAGGTTGAAACTAGGATTGGTTTACCTTTCGGTTTCGTAATTTCCAGACACAATGCTTCAACGTGTTCAGAAACTAGGTAGCTACGTTCAACATATGAAATATTGTTGCGTATGTTACTATTGCCTCGGTATGTATGGCAGTATATCGATCGAAGTACATGCCTAAAAATACAATTGGGATTATTAAAGACGTTCCAAAAAAATACGTTTAGTAAAATTTCAATCCAATGGTTGAAGTATATATCTGGGAACGAATATATTCAACACGCGATGAACGGCGGTGAACATTTTATTCCGACCGTCCGGTTAGTTGACGGTTTTTGTAAAAAGACAAACACGGTCTATGAATTTCAAGGTTGTTTTTGGCACAGGTGTCAACGGTTTTATACATCAGATCGTATTAACCCTGTAAACCAATGCGATATGCTCGAATTACAAGCATCAACAGAACGTAAAAACCAACGTATACGTGCCCTTGGGTATAATCTCGTGGAAGTATACGAATGCGAGGTACAAAAAAATAGTGCGTTTAAAAAGTGGTGAAAAACAACGCTATTGATATTGTACCCCGTTAAACCCTCGAGACGCGTTTTTTGGAGGCCGGACGAACGTTACCAAATTAACATACAATTTTGGGGAAAACGAGCGCGGTAAATACGTAGACTTCGTTCGTTTGTACCCTACGGTAAACTTTTTTAAAGAATACCCTGTAGGCCATCCTGTTAAAATTTACAACCCTAAAAGTTACGATAGTAATTGGTTCGGTTTTATCCAATGTAAAATAGAAGCGCCACGAGGCCTATACCATCCTGTGTTTCCTCTTCGATTACGGTGCGGGGAAGCAGATAAGTTATTATTCCCGTTATGTCGGACGTGTGCGACAACCCAACAACAAGAAAAGTGCAACCATACCAACGACGAACGTGCGTTAACGGAAACGTGGTGCACGAACGAAATTGCATTGGCACTTCGAAAAGGATACCGTATACTCGAAATATATGAGGTATGGCACTTTACAGAAACATCAGACACGTTGTTCCGAGGGTACGTGCGCGATTTCATGCGCATTAAAATGGAGTCGTCGGAGCCACCGAAAGATATCAACGTTTTTAAGAAGAAAGTAAAAGACCATCTCGAGATCGACCTCGGTGAAATCAAATATAATGCTGGAATGCGTTCAATAGCAAAATTATGCCTGATCTCGTTGTGGGGGAAATTCGGGCAAAGGATAAATTAAACACAAACGGAATACGTGACCGAACCAAAAGATTTTTACAAGATCCTACTGAGCGAAACAAATGAAGATATTAACGTCCAATTTTTAACAAAGGATATGGCTCAAATGCAATTCAACCTAAAAGACCAATTCGTGGATAACTATAACAATACAAATATATTTGTAGCGGCGTTTACGACATCACACGCACGCGAGATGTTGTACGAGGTGTTGGATAAACTCGGCGACCAGGTTTTAGGCTACGATACCGATAGTTGTTGGTATGTAGGCCGACCGGGTGGGAACACAATAGAAACGGGGTTAGTCTTGAGGAATTGACGGACGAACTTGGTGGTGGGTATATTACAAAATGGGTTGGGACGGGACCAAAATCCTGCGCGTACGAAACGGACAACGGTGACGTCACTTGCAAAGTAAAAGGTTTTACTTTGAATTACGCTAACGGCTTAGGCCCCGTTCACGCGTACCCGTGTAAATTTAAAACCGGGTAAATATTTTCACGGTTACGCTTACCGTCCACACGTAACCGGGTAAATCGCCCACACAAACCGTGTAAATTTGAAAACGCCGGCCAGAGTGCGAAAATATTTAAACGGGTAAATATCGGTTACGTGCGGACGGCGTAACCGCGTAAATATTAACACGGTGACGTCAAATTATGAACCAGGGCACTGCCATTTGGATGGATACTGAGCACGGAATAAGTCTAAAATGTCAGTATATTTTGTTTGACATGTCTGCCAGTCAACATTCTCCGCCGTTCGTGCTGTTTTGTATTCAAGAACAACGTTTAGTAGCAACTCGACTTCGTCGTCAGACCAGACAAAGTTGTCAGACTTGCTCTTCTTGGCTTTTGACGATTGCCCTTCCGAATTTGGCATTTTTTTTAGCAATTTCAAAAGCAATAAATTGAAAATTGGCGTTTTAAACAGTCCAAACACTAGCCACGTGTGATCTTACGAAAAGAAAAACAAACTGCGTGCAGGTTTTTGCGGGCTCATCTTTTCTCCAGCGCATGCTCAGATCGTGTTTCATGAGCGTGTTCAAATTTACCCGGGTACGTGTGGACGGGCGAAAACGATTTGAACACGGTTACGTGTGGACGCGGTACTTTTCGTAACCGTGAAAATATTTACCCGGTTTTAAATTTACACGGGTACGTGTGGACGGAACCTTAAAAATTAACGGAGATGTTATGGGTGAGATTATACGCGACCCTAGTAAAACCATTACGATTGAGAAAAAAGGTGCGATTACAAGGGACCAAAAAACCAAGACGATCGTCAATCAGGACCAAACGAAAACGTTTTGTTTAGGTTACGACAAACGCGTTGTACAAGATGATTTCGATACGCCACCCTATGGGTTTTAAATCGCGAAGTGAATTTTTTTAAACTTTAAAAGTTTAAAAAAATGACGGATGATATTAAACCTAGGATCGCATAAGTGTTAACGCGTACAAACAAGGCTGATGACGACAATAGTGACCTTTACGTGGGGAGTACGTCACGGTCTTTTGAAATACGGTTGCGTGGGCATTGGAATGATACACAAAGACCAGGGAACGAAAATAACAGTTTGTACAAACGAATGCGCGAGGCTGGATTACAAAATTGGGAGGTTTTACCGTTGTTGAGTAGGGTGTGTGATAAAAAAAAAACGATTTACGAGCTCGAAAAAAAATGGACTCGAATATTAAAAGCTGGTTTAAACACAAACTCACCCATTACAAACAGGAAGGAATACTACGAAAATAACAAGGATGCTATAAAACAATATAATGCATTCTATCGCGAGAATAACAAGGATGCTATAAAACAACAGAAGGCAACCTACCGTGAGAAAAACAAGGCGGTTATAAAACAACAGCAGGCAGCCTACTACAAAAATAACAAGAATACGTTCCTACAACGGAACGCAGAATATTACAAAAATAATAAGGAGGCGGTCTGGGAATATTATAGAAAAAACTTAGAGACAAAACGATTTTACTGTGAAATATGTGATATTGCGTGTGGGTCTAAAAAAGATCTAAAACACCACCTCGACACTTTAAAGCATTCGTACGCTTGGTTAAATTCCGTTGATTAAATATTTATAAACCATATGAATTCAGAACCACCGGTAAAAAAGCCTAAAAAAAGTTTTTTAAAAAAGTTTTAAAAGTAAACTTTTCTAAAACTTCTATTTTAATATCGATTATAACAGGGGTCGTCGTCTGCCTGTGTTAAATCAACTTTTATTTTTTTTAAATTTTTTTTTAAAAAAATGGCTGAAACAACATGGGAAGATTTAGAAAGTTACGTTGGGCACCCTATTGTAGCATCTGATGAATATAAACGTAGTATTTTAAGTTTAATGAATTATGATTATAAAAAAGTTTGGGAAAACCACAAAGTAGATTTTCAAGGTATAAGGAAATACCAAACTAAAAAAACAACAGAACGCAAAAATATTACCAAACTAAAAAAACAACAGCAGGTAGAATATTACCAAATCAACGAAGATGCGATTCGACAACAGCAGACAATCTACTGCGAAAATAATAAAGATGCGATTTTGGAACAGATGGCAACCTATTACAAAAATAACAAGAATGCTAAACGGTACTACTTTGGAACATGTGATATTGCATATGGGTCTAAAAAAATTTTAAACTACCACCTCGACACTTTAAAGCATTTGTACACATACCTTAATTCTGTGGGCTAAAAAAATCATACTTTTTTAATTTTAAAAATTAAAAAATTAAAATGATTTGCAGACACCGCGCCGACCTTTTTAACGAAGCCGCTAGGGAGTTTAGTAGGAATATGTTATGGATTGCAGTTACAGGCCGTTATAGAGAAACAAAATATTTTAAAGAGGCAATATTATATTTGGTGTTTAATATCGTCGAACTTAACCCAACAAATAAGGTTGGGAATATGATTCATGAATTTTTAAAAACATTTTTCTTTAAAAAGCAAGAATACCGACGAGGTGTATACAAAGAAATCCGGTACAACATATTACCGGTCCTTTGGAAAAACCATAGGGCGATCGAAAGGAAGAAACAGCGTAAGCTTACATGTCTAGCGAACGACTTACACAATGTAGGTAGGACGGTAGAAGCGCATATAATACGGACGATCGTAAAACCCTACATACGTGATTTAAATCAAAAGTGGTCTAAAATGACGGCGTTGGAAAAACTAAAAGCAGTACCGCCGTTGCTCACGCAACAAATACACAGCAAATCCACCTAGTTCACGTAACAAATCCGTAACAAATATAACTAGGTTACACAACAAATCCGTGACAAATATAACTAGGTTACCCTCCAAAATACACCAAAATTTTAAACAACATGTTTAAAATTTAAACAAATCTTATATAGATTTGAACAACGTATCAAATTAATCTTCCTCTTCGATCTTTTTTTATGTACATGAAACCCAAGTACAAAACCAAACAAAATAGCTACCGATACTATTTCAAGGGTACTATTTGAATTTTCTTGTAACCGAAACCATTATTTGTAATAAATGAACGAACCTAAAATAACGAAAGTAAACGAGTGCATAGAGAATGCAAATATTTTCTATTTAGCAGTAGGTTCTGCTGCTGTTATTGGGCTTGGTTATGAGGTCTACACGTATTTTTTTAAACAAGAACAACAGGAGGTACAACAGCAGGTAGTAGAACTAGAAAAAAAAATTTTGAAACACTCTAGTAACAAACACACTAGTTTAACGAAAGAAAAGACTTTAAACGGACTTTACAACGCTGGATTAATTACACTTGGTGCAGTTGGCGTATCGATGGCGATTCAGAAACTTTTAAAACTATCTTGGAGTAACACGTTCGACACAGAGGGTTCTTCGATTAGCAGCAGCCGTTGGAGGAGGATCGTTACTTGTTAAATTTTTACAGAAAAAGAACTACGTCCCGAAAGAACCGCTTAAATCCAGTTTGTAAAATAAAAAAAAATGGCAAGCGTAGTAGCAGGTGGGTTATTTAATGCAGTCGCATTTGCAGGTGCCGGTTACGTTTTTCACAAATTGGACAAAAGCGGCTACGAAGACGAAATGAAACGTCATAACTTAGCAGTGGAACAACTCCAAGCTGAAAAAGAAAAATGGTATGAAAAAACAGTAGAAAAAAACAATAAGGTTGCCTTATTACGACAACGGCTTTCGGATGCCAACAAAGACCTAGACGCAACAAACGAAGCGTTACACAATTTACGGACGGCGATGGACGAAGACATTGGACCAGAACCAACATTAAAGTGCCTATATCACTCATGGGATCTTTACGGATTTGGAAAGAGCCCAAAAAGTTAGTTGATAAGCTCTTCAACATTTTTTGATTTAGTTGAATCGTTTCCGAGATATGGGGCACCAAACATGGCATTTTTGGCGTTTTTGAAAAAAATTTCCGTGGTGCTTGGGGGACTGGGACTCAGGAACACGAACGTAAACATACACTATAGATTATATTACATTTCATGATAACCACTATAACTTACTAAAATGAGAATTTTTGGAAGAAAAATAAGTTTATTTAGCTCAAACTCGTTCTCCAGTGCTGACAAAAGTTCCTGCGATTGCGCTGAATGTAAAATCGAGTTTGAAACGTTCAAAACGACTTCAAGATCAAGTTTGAAAGTGAGTCTTCTTAGTGTTGTCGAGCATTGGTCGAGCATGAAAAAGTTGGCATTTGGAGCTTTATAGACTGACGAAGTATGGTCGAAGAATACGTTAAAAAGCTACAAGAGTAAACAGAAATGTAAAGAAGTCATTTTTGGATGAAATCGGCATAATTGTGTTAGTTCTTGGTCAGTGAAACGAATATTTTCTATTTGTAAATATCGTGTGACCCTCACATTATATTATGTGTGTATATTAGATTCACGTTTTGTAGGTTTATATAAAAAACAATAACATTTGATAGAGGCATATTATGCAGGATTTAATACTGTTTGTATAGTCTAAATTGAAAACCTGTGTTGGACAAACATATGGTTACATGTAAGTTGGTTGAAAGGAGTTGTAATTTTCGAGGTCTTAACTTAATGTTTTTTTATAAACTTTGGACATATTTCTGTGAGGGACAAGTTACCACACTAGGCAATTACTATCAAAGTTCCTGTTTATTATAGAAATGCAATAGTGCAACAGGTTAATGCACTTTGTCAAGGCAAAAAGCCTTTGTGAACTGCAACAGATCACTGGTTTGTCTCATGGGGCAAGTAACACATCAAAGCACAGATTATAGGTTATTATAGATATAGTCTTATCTATAATCTGTGATCAAAGTGTATGGTGGAATTCTTTGTAATTTTAGGTGCTTATACCAGTGGCATACATGTGATTCACCAGATCAGTCCATAGTTGTAAAAAAGGCAACATAATACCACTGTGCTCTTCTGTTTACCATGGTACCTGTATCTGCAGCTTTTAAAAGGACAGATGATGACTTTAAAAGATATGAATATTTGGAGGAGAATATAATTTTAATTAATGCATACTTTATATATTGTCATTAACTTGGATTTCTGTATCTCTTTATCAAAATAGCTGGCATCAATTCCGACAATCTCCCCTTTGTTACTAAAATTATCAGGTGTTAGGGGCCGATTACATGATCTGGTCTAGCTTGCTTTACTGGGCTAGCCCAACTAAGTGAGACAACTTTGGGATTGCAATTGTATGGACTCATTTTATGTCCGCATAAAAACTGTGTGGGTGCTATTTTTAGGTATTTTTCAGCCCAGTTTGCTAGAATGAAACAATTACATGGAAAATTTCATCGCGGGAAACTGGGCTAGCCTGCTTGCGACAAACGAGACATGAGAAAAAGCAGGCTAACCTGGCTGCCATGTAATCAAAATTCCAAATATATATTACTATTGCAGTAAGCGGGCTGGCCCACCAGAACAGGTTAGCCTGGTAACGCAGGCCAGCCCAGCCCATGTAATTGGCCCCTTAGACTGAGGTGTTAGACAGTATATTTGGACAGTATATAGCATATTTGTTGGCAACACTTCCCTTGACAAGTAAAATTGCCTGGCATTAGATAGAGCAAAAAGTTCCGTGTTTTGAAAATAATATTTATGTACACCAGTGTTAAAACAATCTTTATTTTTTGTCAGTTACACTTAATGCATTTTTAATACTAGTTAATACATATGAAATAACAAACAAAGATTGTGAATGTCTATCAGAACACTAGAATAACATAGTTAACATGATGTTGTGACCCTTGATTGGTATTTTTCCAGCACTTATATTAACCTATTCTTTCAGTATCCTCAGGATAAGGCAAAGCAAATTGACCAAGCAAGGACTATAATGTAAAAAAACCCATCTGAATTAGATTCAACTTATAATGAGGTCTAGTTATAAGAATAGAATAATAATTAGGTCAATTGTTTCTAATGTTAGTTGAAGTGTGTATCCACACCAAACAGGCTGAAAAATTTGTCTGATCATGATGAGAATTGAACCCCCAACCTTTGATATACTAGTCCAATGGTTTGCCAACTAGCTATAAGGTCAAGTTGGTCCAAGTAGGTGATATTTCAGAACAGAGCCCATCACTTACTCTAATCTTACAAAAGGGGAAATTCATGCTACTGTGTGTAGGGAAAATGTTTCATTTAAAAACTACTTGATCAACAAGAACAGCTTTTAAATGAAGAAAGGTTATCCACAAAAATATCCATTCTGTTAACAAGGTCAGCTTGGTCAATTGGGCTGGCGAGCAAGTTGCTTACTGGCGCTCCAATTTTTGCTTGATAGAGAGATTGCTGCTAAACAAGCTGGCTCAGCTAGAATGAAAGTTACAAACTTTTTATGAAGGAAATTAACAAATTCTGCCTGGTAAACAGGACCAGCCCTGCATGCAAACCAGGCTCTCATAAACAGCCACTAAATTGGGTGAATGCTGGCTTGGATCCTTGCAGACGTCATCATGACTCCAATCTGCACAAGTTTAAGGTGTTTGGCAAGGTTTGAACTGTTGGGCCTTTGCCCAAGTAGTGGCAAACACTGACTATAAATTCAACCCAAGTGTCCATTGCAGCAACGAGCTAGTACAAATTACAATCATTGGATCATGAAATGTATTGTGATTTTCAACAGTCTAACATAGAATTTTTTATAATTTATATATCTCAACAGTTAAACCTGCAAAACATAATCACTTAAAGACACATCAACATTTATTCTTTTAACCCAAAATATGGTATAAATTATAAACACAGTATGGCCGTACATTTACATATACTAGAAAATACTTCATTCACTTACCAAGAACACGATATAATGTCCGTTTCATCTACAAATTAATTTCTTTGTTATATTCTTTAAGCTTTCAAACGTATTCGTTGACCCATACTTGTCAATGTATGCTCTAAAACATGCCTACCTTCTCATTTAGCTAGACGACATTTGGAAAGGCTCCATCCACGAGGATGGGAAGACTCTGACACTTTCAAATGGATTTTGAAGTCATTTTGCACGTTTCATCCTCGATTTTACATTTAGCTCAATCGCAGGAACTTTTGTCAGCACTGAAGAACGAGTTTGAGCTAAATAAACTTATTTTTCTTCCAAAAATTCTCATTTTAGTAAGTTATAGTGGTGAAATGTAATATAATCTATAGTGTATGTTTACGTTCGTGTTCCTGAGTCCCAGTCCCCCAAGCACCACGGAAATTTTTTGAAACGATTATCACTTTAAACGATTATTACGAACCATCCAACGATATGAAAGTGTATACGAACGTCGTCGTTGGTGTTGTAGGATCTGTACTGAGGAGTTTTGGTAAGTAAAATATTGTTTTAAAAATATTTCATAACCCACCTGGGTTATGAAATTACAATACGTACTTTGTTACCAAAAACCCAATACCGATCGTACTTCCTAGAAGGTAAGGTAGATGATGGTTGTCGTTTGGTTTTGGAACTGTTGATGGAGTTTTTACTGGGACGTTAGTTTTTGTTGGTTTCGATACGACGTTAGTTTTTGTTGGAATTGGTGGTTTCGATACGATGTTAATTTTTGTTGGTTCCGATACGACGTTAGTTTTTTTTTGTTGGAACGTAATTTACGTTAGTATTTACGCCAAATTTCATTGTGCACGTGTTGGTTGCGAGTGTTAACACGTTGTTATAACCTTCGACTTTGTCTTTGAGTATAATCATATTAGATGGAATTAAAATAATGCCTGGCGTTATCGCCATATTTAGGACGACGTTTGTATCTTTAATGGCAGTTCGCATATCCGAAATGGATTTTGTAGGATTATCTTGCAAAATTGTATCCTTAACGAGTCGGTTAAATATTTGTTGCGTTTGTAACGACTTTGCACCTTGTCTTACAATAGCCCAACGCGTTTGTGCTTGCGCTCCTAAAACGCTATAAATGTAGGATTCGATAGCCGATTGGAGTAACACTTGTCCTGTTTTTGTAAGACCATCGCTATCGTCTTTGATGAACCGCATCCAATCCGTATCGGAATCGTTAACGATTTTTGAAACTTCTTCGTAATCTATACCGAGAACTCCCGCATTATTTTTCGTCATTCTGTACTTATAATTCCTAATATTATGTTTGTTCGGACGGTGCGAATGCCAATAATTAATATCTGCTCGCGTATGATCAAATTTATGGATCCAAACGTTTTGACGGTATATTTTTTTGAGTAGTTTTTTTTATGCCATTAGTAAAGCACGGTGACATTTTTTGTGGATTTTCTGTTAATCGTTTCATGTGGTAGTAAACGTAATATCGTGCAGTACTCGTAATAACGTTGTTTTCGCCTGTTAAATGTTTTCTACTATCCCCACCAACGTGTTGAAATGATATACGCAGCTAACAACGACGATGCAAAATACGGATCGTCTTTATCAACTGCCATTTTTGTAATATCATTAGCAGTACCTTTCCAAGACGTGTTTAAAGCTTCGAAATTACTTAAAAACCCAGATTTAGCATTGACGTAAATAGTAAATTTTCTAACGTTGTACGGTAACGTATTCGTTGATAGAACAAAAGGTTGGACCGTGCCGCTTGAACCCCATATTCTCGGCGACCAATATAATTCTCCTGAATAGAGTTTTTTAAAATCTTCTGTCGTGATGTCGAGGAATTGTCCGTCACGTACTTTAAACGATACGCTTGTTTCGGTCACGTCGCCGCTTTTCGATAAGACGACGTTAAAACTGAACCTGCTAAAATGTTTATTTAGTGCCTTATCGTAATCAGACCCGTAATATTGTCTGTAACATCTAACCATTTTACTAACGCCATTCCGTTCTTTTTTCGAAGTACTTTTTCTATCCTGTGCGTATCATCTTTTTTGTTTTCGGCAGATAATTCCTCCTCGTAAAACTTCAAAATAATTGACTCTCCTTCGTGGTCCTCTATTTCGTACATATTAGGATCTCCCCGGAATACTTTTGATATTTTAAAAATTTCTTCTGTAAAATTTGCCTCGTACCCTTTTGTAAAAATACTTTTGTATTTGCTGACCCTAACAATATCCCAAATTCTGAATTTAGGTAACGGTAACTCACCCATAACATGTCCGTATAACGTAACCCACACTATATTTTCGTTAGTTTTGTTCACGTCTTTTGGTTTCGTAAGAATGCTGCTGTGTTTGGTATTGTTGTAATTTTTTGTAAGTTCGTCTAAAACATCAACTCAATTATACGTTCCTTTGCTGTAAAAATATATCCACATCGTTGTTTTTAATGTCCGATTAAACCTTTCTACGATAGCAGCCTTTTTGTCAGACTTTGTAGAAAAATAGTTAACGTTATGACTCTTTAGTAATTCCCTAACGCCAACGTTGTAAAATTCTTTTCCTTCGTCAAACTGAGCAACATTAGGGTATTTACCAAACCTTGTCTTAAAGTTATCTAGTAGTAGGTTGACGGCCTTGTTCATATTTTTTGTATCCTTTCGGTAAACGGGTATCGTAAAGGCATACCGACTAAGAATCTCCACAGCTGTTAATATCCATCGGTAACCTTTGTTTTTACTCGCGTATTTCCCCATATCTACCAAATCCATTTGAATTTGATCTGCAAGACCTTTTACAAAGGTTTTTTAGAATTAATGTTTTTTGACGAGAGGTTTGTATCTCGTATATGTGTCTTGCGTTTCTAACCATTCTTTTACGAGCCGTCTACTAACTTTTACTTCATCTGCTTTTGCTTTTTGGTATAATTTTTCTGCAGATTGATAACCTTCAGAGGGATTATAATATATAACTCGTAATTCCCGTTCGTTGATCATTTTTTTTATTCGATATACAATTCAAACATAACGGTTAATCCAACGTCGTAGCCGATATTTGTATTAACGTCAAATTCAAACATGCTATGATCACCGTTTAATACCGATACAGACGTATGGATATTATCGTATGTCGTCACGGATTCGTTTAAACTTTGTTCTGTTGTAACTGGAATTCGTGCAAATACTCGACTTGGGTTTCCGTCCGTATCGAAATTCCTATCGGTATTAACACAATTACATCCAATAGTAATGTATCGCAAACCACGATTAATATCAACAACCAAAGGCGATTTCGTTTTTGTATTTTTTGGGATAATCGTATTTTTTGGGAATCCTAACAAAGGGCCAAAATGACATAAGTTTAATTTTTTTGGCGAAAGGATGCTGCACCTGTTATCATGCATATGATCATGACGTTCCAACGTAATATTCGATTCAGCTAAATGTTCAGCGATCATGTTAAACGTCCAATACCCTTCTTCGAATGCAACTCCCGTTGCAGGATGGTCCGGGACCGTTATAAATTTAATAAGATTATTTACGTTTGTTAAAACGTTTTTAAATTTCCATAGCACGCTAATGTTCTTAATGCATAATTTTTCGCCGTACTGGGTCGTAATACATTTCCGAAGAAAAATGTCGCTTTTCCCTGTATCTAACGATAACATAAGTTTGTCGATTTATTTTTTAAAATAAAATGGACGACATTAAATTAGATAGTCTTGGTGACCGGCCCGTAGAGGAAGAGGAGACCGGAGAAGAAGAAACAAATACCGATTGGAGGGACGAAAGTGTTGTAATTATCGGGGGGTTTCATCCAGTAAGGGAGGGACTTGACGAAGAAAAAAATGCTGACCGTGAATTAGGAAAAAAGCTCGGTGCTATTAAAAGAAGTTATACGGAAGATAAGAAAAATCTTCTTAGAGAGATGCGTATCAATATTAACAAGGGTGATGGACCATCTGCAAAAACGCTCTTTGAAAAATTAAAAGAGACAGTTAATAGGAAAGGTAAAATTAACGGTGCAGAATTTGACGGTATTAGAATTATTTTCAAAAAGGTAAAAAATTAGAATATACGGAAGATGTAAAAAAATTATCAAAAGTAAACGAATTTAAAGAACTCGTTCAAAATGCCGAATTGGAGCATAAAAAAACATCGGTATCCCTCATAGAGGATACGTTAGGTGATATACCTGTCGATGCGGATCTTACACATTCTGTTTTACAAAATAGTATTGAAAATTTAGAAAGTTTCATTGACGACAAGGTTGCTGAAATAGAAGCAAATAGCGTTAGTATAGATAAGGAAAAAATACGAGAATTCCGTGGCATTACAAAAAAGGCCGATCATAACCTTGATAACGGTGGATTAAAAACACTAGAAAATTATTTTCGTGACCTTGCAAAAAATGAACCAAACGGTTTAAAAAAATTATACGAAGGAATGGCAGACGTTTGTGTTTTAAAAGCAGACGAAATACGATTACGACGAAACGAACGACCCAAAAGCGAAATTGTTCAATCTGTGGTAGAAGAAGAAGCGCAAAACAACGACCTTACGCGTTTTGAACGGTTTAAACAATGGACTAAAAAAAACCTTGGCGGCATTTCTGTGGTTGGTATATCAGTTGCGAGTATTATAACAACTATCGTCATGGGTGCACGAACCGTCATAAAAAAAGGTGCACAGGCAACAAGTAAATTTGCTAGATCACTTGCAAAATTAGGGGGAAAAGCAGCACTTGTTATTGGTAGTCTTTTCAATTTAGCAGTAAAACTATTAACGTTAAGTGCAAATGCTGTTGGATTTTTATCAAAAAATCTATGGTTGTTAGCCGTTGGTTTGGCGTATATGTTGTGCGAAAAAAGGAAAAAAATACTAAATAAACATGAATAGATGTAAAGAATTAACAGCTGGTTACAAAAAAACATCGGTCCTTGCAAAAGAAATAATAGGGGAAAAAAGACATTTCATCGTTTCGTCGCTTTTAAAAACACAAGCAACACTCGAAGACATTTACTACGTCAGTATTCCGGCATTAAATCCAAACCAATGTATTATTCCGGACACGATGGCCATATCGTTTAAATTTACAAACAGCAATACAAAAAGTTTGTTTTTAAAAAACCTTGGAAGACTGCTTGTCGACCGACTCAGTATTAAAGTACAAGGAGTAGAAGTCTACCAAAATACAGGTAAGTATGTTGGAAGTCTACAAAGATTTGTGGCGGTCCGACGACGACTGTGAAAATCGTCAAAGTTATGGTATTGCTAACGAAAATGTTCGAAAACTTATATCAGGAGATGATAGTGCAGATAAATCTGCAAAAACCGACGAAGTTTTAGACAAAACAATTGCCAATATGTGTGATCGTATGAAAATTCCGCTTGGAAAAATTTTATGCGACCTCGGTCCTTTTGCACCTTACGGAATGTGCGATTTCGTCTACCAAATCACATTACCCAAATCAGAAAAGATTATGAAAGCGCAAACGAACGAAGCTACCGGCAATTACAAATTAGTCGACATGCAATTGGAATACGAAATTATCGAAAGCGAACAGCTTGCCGAAGATGTAAAAGGTAAATTTGCCCTCGGATTATCTTTAGGCTATGATTATACGACGCTTTTAAAAACCTTACCGTGGAGTAAAGACAGTACAAGGCAAGTCATTGATATTAATATTCCAAGGAAAAGTATGAAAGCGGTCGTATTATTATTTACAAAAAAAGATGCTGGAGATAGCGAAGAGTTTGTTTTCCCCAACTTAACACGCGTCGACGTAACCGTGGAAGGGAACCCTAACGACATTTACAGCAACGGTCTTGCTAAACGAGACATGTACCGGGAAGCTGTAAGGTTTTTCAGCAATACCGAATGTGAAAAATATTTAGGAACAAACTGCGTATCAAGACGAAAATATTATACGGATAAGTTTGCATGCGTTATTGATTTCAGGACCGTCGACGACGATACCGTTAGTGGAAGCGGTCGAAGACTTGTTGGAACGCAAGCAGGGGTTCTATTGGAAATAGAAAAAGAAGCAACAACTACGGATGTGTCCTGCCATATTTTCGTAATCACCGACAGCGTTATTAATATTATGGGTACAAGTAAACGGAACCGCTGATTACTAAAAACAATGAATACACCATTTCATATGATAATCGTTGGAATGACGGCGTGTGGAAAAACACAATAGCTACCTTTTGGAAATGTTAGAACAAGATTATAAAAAACATTTTGACTATATTTTCATCGTGTGTCCGACTTTAGAGGACAATAAAACCTACCAAAATTGGAAATATTTAAAAGACCCAAAAGTATTTGACCGTGTGCTCACGATGAAGTTGAAAAAATTCTTCAGGACATTATAAATTTTGCAAAAAATACCAACAGTCTCATCATATTAGACGATTGTGCTGCTAGCAAAGATGTAAAAAACAGAACGAGCGAACTCGTTAAATTAGGATTCCACGGTCGACATATTGGTTTAAGTACGATCGTTATTGCACAACAACTTACGAGTATTGCAAAACCGTATAGAATGAGCATTTCAAAACTCGTTACGTTCTATAATGCATGTAGGGATGATACAAAATGTATTTTCAACAATTACCTAAGTATTGAAAAAGAAGAAGAACAAAGAATAATCGACACGTTAAAAAATAACGATTATGCACGATTAGAAATACTTACAACACGACCGTATACATATAAAGTTATTTTACCATGTTAACACAACGTAAAAGAATGTGAATTCTCGTAACGTTTTGTTTAACGTTTGCGTTTGCATTGGTTGTACTCATTTACCCGGTCACAGCCATCGTCATCTTAACCCTCGTTCTAAAACATATGTAAATATTTTGTAACCTTCAAAGGTTACAAAATTTTTTTATGCTGGGTTAAATTTCTTATCGGCTACGTGTGCACCGATCGTAATTGGACCAGACAATAGACCAACCATTGGAATATACGGTGTTAAATATCCAATAATTTTTTTAACGTCCCGTTTAAACAATTCGTTTTTAATAAGATCGTTTTCCAACGATACGTTATCTTTTACAAACTCCAAATATTAATTATCCATAAGTTATGATAAATTCGTTATAAGTACGTCCGTTACTTTTTCGTTCACTTCATCTAATTCTTGTAGTTTGTATTCGTCGTAAATTTTTTTTACGTCTCGTCAGTCGCGTTTTCAATATATTTTACTGAATATTTAAATTTTTTTCGGCAACTAACCGTAACAATTCTTCTTTATACGCTATTGTTTCGTCTTCCGTTTTAACAATCGTTTCAATTGAAACGATGCTGAAATACGTTTCGTCCGTAAAGTCCATAGTTCTTTGATTATCGGGTTCGAACACGAAATAGATGGAGTTGCCAAGAATGTGGTCGGAACTTCTTGACACCAAATCTTGCATTACAAACTCGTACGTTTTTCCTTCTTCGTAATCTAACGAAAGCGAAATTTCTTGGCCGTAAATACGCGTACCGTGATTTAAAAAGATCCTTTAATACGTGTCCTTTTCCCTGTCCCTCGATGAAAATATCCACCCTGTGCATCGTTTTGTGCGATCTTATTCTCAAAACTCCAACTCCAATACTTATATTTCGTTGACGCATTGTATCCAGACCCACCGCAGTCGCCCCACAACATGATATTGTACCCTCTAGACGTCGTTAACACGATATCCATTTCGTTGGTGTAAATACCGTTTGGAAGCTTTGGTGTTAGGTCGAAATTAATTTGATAACTGTCGCCGACTTTTGAAAAGTCTAACGTTTGGGTAGCACGTCCGTTTGCAGGCGTATCAACCATCGTATCTGTGTGAAGAATTGTAGCAGTACCTGGTTTCCCTTTAAACGTTAAAATATTTTATAATCCGAATAGTACCTTTCGACAAACCCTTTTGTAAATGGTTCCCCAGCCGATAATGGAATAGTAGGCAATCCGGTAATACGGTGCCCGTTCATATCAATATCCATATTTTTTTTAATGAACCGTATCGGTATAACCCTGTGAAACGGCAGCCGTACCGTCTGATGGTACTGGGTTTAAACCTAATATTTCGTGACTGTTCATCCCAATATTATCCTGCATCGTAAACCCACCGTCGGTCAAGTATACACGGTTAGCGTATTGTTTTGTAACAGGTTCGTTTGCTAACGTAGGATCTGGAAGGTTTGTAATTTTGTTGTTACCCATATTAATATCCCTGCGCATTGTAAACCCCGAATCGGATAATCCTCCAGAACCAGGGTCACCTTTATACCCTTCGTTACCTTTAGAACCTCTTGATCCTTGATCGCCTTTCGGTCCTTGATCGCCTTTATCACCTTTTGGTCCCCGCGGTCCGGTATTGCCTTGCGGCCCTGGATTACCCTGTGGCCCTGGGTCACCTTGGTAGCCTTTTGGCCCTTGCTGACCGGTGTCGCCTTTAGGTCCTTGCTGGCCAGTAGTGAGGTTCACATTTGACTTCCTCTACCACTACCACAACCTTTTCCCGACTTTCAAACAATTTGATTCGTTAATCGGGAAGGTCCGACACATCTCATTGGCTGAAAGATAGACTAAGGTAGCGGTAGAGGTACTGGAAGCCAAATCTGAACCTCTCTATTATCGCCTTTGTCACCCTTATCACCTTTAGGACCTTTCGAAGAACTCCCACTACCCGGGTCTCCTTTGTCACCTTTTGGACCATTATTCCCTCTAGGCCCTCCCGGTCTGGTATCACCTTTATCGCCTTTCGGTCCTCTAGGTCCTTCCGGCCCGGTATCACCTTTATCGCCTTTAGGTTCCCTATCACCTTTAGGACCTCTTGAACCAAAACCAAGATCACCTTTTTCCCCTTTATCGCGTTTCGGTCCTCTAGGTCCTTCCGGTCCGGTATCACCTTTATCGCCTTTAGGACCGCGCCCACTACCAGAATAATGTGTATCGGCATAACCTTTCGTAACGGGTTCTGAATCTATAGTCGGATTTGGTAGGCCTACAATCCTATGCCCGTTCATATCGATATCCTCTTCTATCGTTTCAAGCTCGTTTGAATACCCAAAAAGTAAACTCATTTATTTTTTATAAAACAATGGGATGTACGTCATCGAGTAAAAAAACGGAGACTACTATAACAAAGATATTGACGAAAAGAGAAAACTTCTTACAGGATTCCATATGAGTCGTGGGTCCGATGGTATTGAAACAAATTTCCAAGTTGCAATTTGGAGGAAATCAAAAAAACACTACGAAAAATCTACGGTCGAGGAAAAAAAAGAAGAAGAAGAAGAAAAGTAAATTTTTCCTATTCTCAGAATAGGAAAAAAATTATATTTTTTTCTTTTTTTAAAAGAAAAGCACATTTTTAGTCTAACGGCAAATGATCTTCCATTAACATATCTAATTCTATCTCTAATAGGTCTCGGGCCTTTTCCACAGCCGCTAACGTTTTTACAAGTTTCCAATATGTACGCGACATCGCAGAGGCACGACTAACAATATCCTCGTATATTTCGGTCAAATCTTCTGCAACTTCAAAGTCAGCCACATCACTTATTAAGGCTGATAACTCTTTTAAACTATCAAGCAGTGACATTTTTAATTTTTTAAAAAATTAAAAATTTCAACTCGCGATTTTTCTTACTTCTCCTCTTCTCTTATCAACCAACTAACAAAACGGCCTACAACATACAAACGCACAAACCAATTTGATATTTTAAAATTGTCTTCTAATTCCGTTAGGCGTTCACGCGTATACTTAAGACTCGCTTTTGATTCGGAGACTAGACGTTCACGCGTATACTTATTAAGACACGCTTTTGATTTGGAGGCTTCGAAACGACCGTACACATTATCACGCTTCTTATCCATTTTATATATATATTCCAAACAATAGGAATATACATATATTTTTTAGGATGGTGTGAAGACGCGTTTACCATTCGGTAGAAATTAGACGGACGTGTTCGTATTCGTGTTCTTTTACAAGTACTTCGTATACTTTTAATTGGAGACTTGCCTTTTCACTGTTTAATAGAATTCCCCCCACTTCTAAAACAGCTTTTACATCACAAGTAGGATTTTCGTATTTTGAAGCTTCAACTTCGTTTGCACCTTCGTACAATTTCGTATGTGGTTTAAATTTTGGGTATACGGTATTGTCTTTGTAAAACACTTTTTTCGTTAACGGTGCACCCAAATGCTGTCCGCACTGGTCGAGAATACTTTGAAGACTAGCAGTTGTTGCATCGTCTAATTTCAACGTCATCGATGTCGTCTTAAATTTCTTTTCCTGTTTTACACCAAACGAAAAACACTTTCCTGTTGTCACGTACAAAGGCTTATCGTCCTCCGTACGAATGGGGATAATTTTCATACCACCGACGTTAATGTTTTTTTTACTTCTCCGAACTTCATTGTTTATTTTACCCCTTATGAAAATTACTTTTTCAACTCCTCAATTTTTTTAGTCGACCTGAGTTAAGGATGACCTCATATTTACATACTTAGACCCCACCGTCCACTGAACGGCTAATTTTGGGCTTTCGCCAATTTTTACCAAATTAATATTACACGTACACACCTTAACGGTCTCTTGAACACAATGGAACGGACTGTTAAATTTCTCGACAATGCGGCGGTGGCACTTTTTGCAAAACTTCATTTTTACAATTTTGCAAAATTGTACTAATTTATTTCGCGATTTTTTTTGTGGCGGCCATCTTGGATTTTTTAATGACGTCATTAAAAAATTTAAATTTCCCGCACTTTTTGGAAAAAATGCTGAGTCAGCAGTTCCCGTGACCCGCCATCTTGAATTTTAAGAACAAATTGCGGTACTTCATGTTATTTACCATGAAAGGGAATTTTGAGCTTCAGTACCATAGAAATAAAAGATATAGAATGCGCGCTCCTATCTATTTTCAGGTAAACAAATGACGCCACATTAAAATTCAAAATGGCCGATTTATAAGGGCAAATTAAACTCGCCCCACTGTAATTCGCATAGACCGCTCCTCGGACAAATCCAACATGGCGGATTTATAAGGGCAATTTTTTTTCAATTTGGGTACCGGCTAGGTTACCAAGCACGCATTCTATATCTATTATTTCTATGTTCAGTACCCTACATATACTACTGCAACGGTTCAACGACAAGGATAGATAAAGACACAAGGTTGCACAACTCAAAATGACTAACTCCTGTGAACCAGTTTCTACATTTAACAAAAACCGTTTTGTTTGGATTATTTTCAATTATGTAATTTCAAGCACTTTGGAGGAAAAAACTTATCTTGTCTACAACATTGGCAAGGTATTCATATCGTTTCTATATTCATCAGTTTTGACTCTATCTTTATGAAATCACATGGACGTTAATGTCTAGTCTTTGGGCAATGTCACCGGGCTGAGAGACAATTCCTTACATGCAATCAAACGGTGTTATACAATGATGTAAAATACCAATCGTTAGCATATAAATTTCTAACATAGTTTTTGAGACATAATCAAGAGGTAACTTATTGTTTTACTTGAATTATAATCTCTATTGTTGTTGTTCTTTGGATAAGCGAATACTGTTGGAGAGAGCTAGAGTTTTAAATACGCTGAAATAATTTACTCTTCTAGTTTAAGATTATTTAATTAAAATTGATCCTGTTGGGTCTTCTATACCAGTAACCCATCGACAAACATTTCATTTTACTGTAGCATATGCCTTTGCCTTTACGTTGGCTTTTCGTTACATCTGCCTTGAATACCTTGATCGCGTCAATTTTGCGAGCTTTTTTCCATGCCAGTGACATAGCGAAAAGATTAACATTAACGTCGTTGTTTTTTTGGCAATATATCTGTAGAACTATTATCGTTTTAGAAAACCGCTATCTGTACCATCTCAATGTTGTAGATGAAACAATGAAACTGAGCGATATCAGGACACAACGCACGGTGAGTGCGACTGAAGAACATTTAACTTCATTCAGAAAACATTCATATTCTTTATTAATATTTAATTTTGTGTGAGTATTTCTGTTACCATATTCAACAAAGAGAATCATTTTACCTGTGGAACATGATAGAGCAGATACATAAACGCAGTACGTAAATAGTAAAATAATGAGCATTAGTCAACCTCAAAATACATACGTGGCAACAATTATATGCATTTTTGGAGGATCTTCAATTACCACTTGCGCTAAAATTGTTTTGGTGGTTCTATTAGTTGCTTCAAGTGTGGAGAAGAAATGTATTGTTCAAAAGGCAAATGAACAAGCCAAAAAACCCCAAAATAATAGTCACTTTATATGATCAAGTAATCACGACTTGAAGTGGACTCGTTTTGTTTGGGACACCCTGTAGAACCGATTGCCGATATAGAAATATTTCATGCCGCTATAGACCCAGTCTCGATGGCAGGTACACAATAACCTCAAAAAACTGAAAAATAACAAAAACAATTTTATCCAGTACCTCGTTTAGACTAGGACTTCTTCTTTAACTGTTTACATGCAGAATTTGTACTTTACATCTGATATAATCGGATCGTTAACTTTGTTAAATGATAACTTTGATCAACATCACGCAACGTTGTCGTCCATGAATAAAGGTCTAGAACAGATGGTTTCGTCTCGTCTCTTCAAGTGTATCACCTGTTTTCTCAAGTGTTGCGCATTTTACGCCGTTTTAAAATGCAGGCTTTACTTTTGAAGGGCGAAAGTTCAGACATTAATTCATAAAAAAAATTAAAGACAGAAAAACCCCTACTTATATTAGATCTTCCACATTCTTCTCGAATTCGATATATTTCTTTATTTTTTATATATTTTTTATTGATTTTCATTTTTAACGTTGTTTTAAATTGTTCAAAGGCAGGGAACTTTCAAGCCTTTTCTTTGGCACAGAGACACATTTTAGATGTTTGGGCGATGCAAGAATATGAAAATGCTGACCAATGCTGCCATATCTGCATACGGAAATGAAAAGAGAACCAAATTTACATATAAAGTGTGTTTGTGAGTCGAATAAGCCGCATAAAATGTTAAAGTCTCCTTTATCATCATTAAATTTTTCTGCCTATAGTTAGTATGGTATTGAATTCTATGTTACTTTGATTTATCATTATTTTTGGAGTTTACTCGACTTTATAATTATCAAATAACAAACATAGGGTAGCAACAATAAAGAAGGTAATAATGATTCGAATACTAAGGAAAGATTGTAACAATATGCGTTCATATATCGTAATCCCCTACCGGAAATAAATATGGTTCCATATATGTTAGGTCATTTGTTGCATCTCAATATCGCTCGCTTTCATGTCTTGGAATTGAATTTTTTTACATGAAATAAAACTTTCAAACTTTCAGAATAGATAGTTTAGATAAATAATTTATTAAACATCATTACATAGCAGCCCCAAGGCTGAATTGCGTAATTAATTTTACATTTAAAAGCAATATGAACTATCATAATATGACTCATTGTATCAGGCTAACGTTTTACATCGTTAACGTTGTGTATTACGTAATACATTTTGATTATATGTAAGGAATTATTACTCAGCCTAGGAGAATAGCCCAAAGATTTTTCATTAACGGGGCTCATAACCAATAATTTTAGGATGCCATATCTGTTCCTTCCCAGAGTTGAAGACAAGATATGTTGTTTACGTCCGGCGCGCTTAAAAGTACATAATTCAAAATGATCTAAACAAAACGGTCTTTTGTTAAATGTAGAGACTGGTTTACAGAAATTAGCTATTTTGAGTTATGGAGTTGTGCACTGCTTTCATTCATCAGTGTCGTTAAACAATGAAAAAAATTATTGTGAAAATAGTGAAGACAAAATAGCGGTTTTTGAGAAAACTGCAGGTCTACGGAGCGGGAAGTTTTTTTATTTGAACTCAGCGTGTCAAAAAGTATTAATTAATAGATCAATTGTTTTTCGGTATAAAATAGATTGTCCGTTAAAAACACACAAAGAATAACGCAATGTTTATGTGGGAGAAATGGATCATGGTGATGAAGTACTCCAATATAAAAGAACTATTACATAGCATTACTTATGTAATCATAGACTCGTATACAGTAACCAGCGGGGTGCATATAGGCCCGCTTATAAGCTGAGTGCCCTTGGGATTAAGATTCTCATCAGGCAATGTTAGAGAGGGGTTAAGATCCCCCTAACATTAACCTGTCCAAGGGGTTAAGATCCCCTTGGACAGTCCCTAGAATTTGAACAAGGGGTTAAGATCCCCATAAGACAATGTTAGAAGGGTTAAGATCCCCTCTAACATTAACCTGCCCAAGGGGTTAAGATCCCCTTGGACAGTCCTTAGAACTATTTACACAGATTGTAGTAACATTAAAGATGTGAGTCTATGGCCTGAACGTGATTATGGGAGCACTTCATCCCCACAAATACACAGAATGTGTATTCCCCATAGACGAACAACCAACTCCCACAACAGCTGTAGTCATATAGAAAACAGCTTTTGCCAGGAAATGGTAAGACTTGCTGTTTAGGCATTACCATTGGTTTTATTACAGCTGGATCATCAGGGTGGCCGGGAAAAACCTGGGCACAGGAAACCTGGATGGGGCCAGATAAATACCAGCAGCTCCCCACAAAGCTCCTATATTACAACTTAATGATGAAACCACTGGTAATACGGAAAACAGAGCTGACCATTCTAGCCTTTTTGAAATATTTGTTCATCGCTATTTAATCAGTTCAGCATGCTTTCAAGTTTTTTTTTTCCGCAGGGAGACAAACAGAAATGACCTTCTATTCTTGGTTTGCACATGACGTCATTTCGTGTCATTGGGCGCCATCTTGGTTGACTCAGCAGATTACTTCAGTTGTTTACAGCGAAGTACTTGTGTCAATTTACTATTTCATCGTTAGTTTTAGCGTATTATGAATGATACTTTAAAGATGTATAGCTCGATAGGATTAGAGATAATGAATAGATTCTTTGTGGTTGCCATGTGTTTCAAACGTCAACCAAGATGGCGTCGATTGCAAACGATCAATTATCATTATTTTTTTTATACAGTATTTGTTCATTCTGCTTTAATCACTTTAACACGATTGCGTGTGAGTTGTGTTTTATGGCAAGAATAAAAATAACTTGGCATTTTAAAAAACATTGTTTTGCCCTGGTCTTCATTTTCAATATTTTTGGAAACTTTTGTCGTTAGTTTTACAAATCGACTGCGCCGTTAATCGATATACTGAAGCTTATACTTTGCAACTCCGAACGGCGCGCGCAGACTGACAGCTAGCTATGCTTACTCACTGTGCAAGCCACTATGTTTCAGGATTCAGTATAGTGTTGGGTTATGCGACTTGAGCAGAAACCAATTTGAAATAAATAAACTGTGTCAAAATTTAACTCCAATAAGATGCCGAATGCCGCTAGAATTAATATTAATTTTTGAAAGTAAACATTGAAATTTGTTTACAGTTTCAAGAAATAGATTTTTCTTTGTGCAAGTAGAATTTTTTCTACTGGTCTTAATAACAGGATAGAATTTCCTGATATGTGTCAAATACAAATCTTGTGCTCAATACTTCTCAAGATATCTCATCCAGGAAAGCAATCATATTTGTATCGCATGTCTAAACGTTTTAAAATATATTCAGCTGATTAGATCAGGTACAGTAAGATTACATAATAATCTCTCTTAGCAAGCCTTATTTATGCTTGTGTTCTACCACAAATGACAAATTGTGTGCATTTTGATTAGATTTTAAACGAAATTTGCAATAAAAATTTTGGAATGCCCGGAATACTTACGATACCATATACAGCTAGCGCACATCATGATAAATGTAATATCAGATGCGACACTCAACTAGGTGCCACAATCCCCTTCTGACGTTGGTGTTGTCGCAAAATCTGCTGTACCGTACTCGCCAGAGCGCAAGGAAGAAACCGCGTCAACAGCTAGTATACACGCATGCTTGAAACGATGTTGGAGACACTATGCAAGCTCTTCTACAGGACTGAGACGCGACGCTCAACGTTGGGTTTGGACAAGAATCTGCCGTACGTGTTGACCGCGATCTCGTCTAGAACAGCTGGGCTGCTGTTGTAACAACCTTGCTGAGGCGTCGTGGACATGGCTTCGACAGCGGTGCGGGCCGCATTGGTTGCTATAACGATTCTTTCACGCTACGAGAAACAATTGATCATATCTTATATGCGCCAAGTGGTCCTCGGCAAATAACGAAGATTGTGGGTTGTCACGTTAAGGAAATGTCGACGTAGACGGCAAATTTGCGTTCCCTGCGGCATCTACCGTTGGCCTCGAAGACGAAGTAATTACGTGCTGTTGTAGCCGAGAGACTAAAGCATTCTTTTGTCCATGGTTAGGTAGTCCTCTCTCAGTACATTGGCGTCGTAAACTCTCCGTATCACTATTGCCCGCCGTTGATAGAGATCGATTATTGCGGTTAGAAATCCCTTTGGCGTTTTTACGACGAACAGGAGGCACTTCGATGAATAATAATTTGCGTTGAAATTCAAAATTATTGTAGCAGCTCCTATCTCTTGAGAGTTTTTACACAAATTAAAGATATGACTGGCGAGCATGCATTGTTATCCTTACCAAATGGACGGTTTTTATTAGCCGATCAGATCTCGGTTATATTATTCAGAATTCTCATTGGTTATTTAAGACAACCTGGCATAATGTGCACGTGCCGACAGCATGCATAGAGCATGATTATTAGGCTGATGTTAAACTGCGATAACCTTTGATCCATGCGTGAAATATTCAAATCACTCCTAACAGAAACATGAGAACTTAGCACAGCCAATATGACTGCGTGAAAAATATTCGAGGGACTTCCCTGATATTATTCGCATTGCTCCATAATTCCTGTAAAAATATTTTAGGTCCAAGACATGCTTAGTGAAAATCGTTTTGTAGAAACTTTTTTGGGTCGCAGCAAACGGCCTATGTATGGTCCAAACCCAAGCCCGTAGCTGAGAGGGTTTGTAGGGCTACTTTAGGGCTTGGATCATTTTGTAAAATGCACTAATCAAAATATATTTGATGTCGCCCTATGTTAAGAATACATGCATTTCAGAAATTTCCATGTGATATTTGTGACATACATTTGCATGCGATATTTGTACAGCAAGAGACGAAAATTAAAAAATCATTTGAAAAATCACAGAATCAGTTCGTGACATTTCAAGGAAAAATCGCATCTTCTTCACAGCCTAGAAGATCGTATTTTTTGCCGCTTGGCATAAACACACACACAAGTAACATTGCCCCCCCCCCCAAGAAATTAACAGCTACAATATGTGACAAAACGACTCGTCTCCCGGTCCCCTCTTCAATGTTGCCTAAGGGCAAGTTTGTATAAGTATAAAGCCTTTCCGAAGCCAAGAAGCAAATAGATTTAGCTACATTTTTTTTTTGGAGGGGGGTTAACATTGCATGGAAAGGAAGGGGCTCTACATATCGCCGAATTAATAAAACGTCCAGGGGCCAGTTGTTTAAAGCTGGGCTAGCGCTAACCCTGGGTCAAAGTTCAACTTACAGTTTTAGTTTCTCTATTTTTAAATGTCCACTTCTTTCAAGACGCCAGAAATCAAGACTACTATTAATCACAACAAGATGTGGCAAAAAATATTTTCAAGTTTATTAACAAACTACTGGGAATTTGGCTTTGAATTTTACGTAAACCACGGGCAAAGCTAATCGACGTTTGAACAACCGACCCCAGAGAGCTTTGCCACAGCTGATTGTAGCTATGCACTTTTTCCAACCATAAGAAAGAGAAAAAAGTTGGTTCACGGGGAACTAGAAAAACGGAATCGCTAAAAAACTAGATTCAGTACGATGGATGGAAAACTCATTATAAGAATAATAACTCATGCATTACTATGTTGATCGCAATTGTTCATACACGAGTAGGAGGACTTCTTCCGAGTTCCAAACACCGAGGGGAGTGTTCGAGGGTTTTAAAGTCGGAGGAAGTCCTCTTTACAATTGTTTGAACGCAGATCTCAAATGAACCAGTCTTTTGCGGGGAATCCAGTATTTGTGAGAAAGCTAGCGTAATTTATGTAATTACCATCCGATTTCTAAACGTTCTGCACGGTATCGATTTTCTTTGTAGCTTGCTTCATAAATTAATAATGCATTAGAGAACGCACATGCAAGATTGTTCATGATGGCGTATGTAAGGACAATGCACCAATAGTTTAGGTCACTTTGTCCATGCATAAATTAAATCTCAAGTTTTCAAGAATTAATTTATGCAACATTATAATACAATACGTCAAGAAAATTTTCAATTTCCACTCTTTCCTGTAAAATATCTCTACGATAAATTGCAGTAGAAGCAAACATTTGCAATGTAAACCTAGAATATAGTTAGCATTCTTCTCTCGGCCAGGACAAGTAATCCTTCAAGTCTTAACAGATCTTACTCTTTTAGAGTTACGTCTGTGAACAGGCTATTCAAGCGCATGCAGTTCCCAAGTTTATTTTGATTATTACATTGGGACTTTCAAAGCCAACTTCACAACTTGGTGACTAAAGTACTAAAGTTCGCAACCAAAGTAGTAAATTTTTACTGTATTACTTAGCAAAATTATGGGTCGAAATGATATGACATGATATTAGTCAAAATAATTTGGCATGTATGACAAATAAAAGTAAACGCAATCTTTTTCATGGAATAACCTATGATAGCAAATCTCTAATTAAATATGTCTTTCAATATTATCTTGGTAAGCTTATTGTAAAACTCTTGAGAATTTCAGCGAAAAAGATAAAACGTCCGTTTCCACCAAGATTAGACTCTGGGTGGGGAATTATCAAAGCGGCAAATTAATGTTCCGAACAAAATGTTTTACAAATAACCTTGGGCAGAGTTGTTATATTACGCAAATAAATTAGCCAAACATTTATAAATGCTTTTTATTTTCTCTGTTTTTCTTTCGGCAGCAATAATGATCGTACGGCTTAGTTATTCAAGAAAACTGACAACCGTGATGCCGGGGCTAGTTGTTCAAAGCTACGTTAGCGATAAGACTAGGTCCGCAACAACAAAAAGTTTAGAAACCAAAACTGCTGTTGATCTGACAGTCGTTACAAAGACGTATGGGTGGTAAAGAGCCTTCGAAGCTTGGCGTCCAAATACAGCAACTATGGCACAAAGTCTATTTGCTGCTTTCCGATGTCTCTAAACTTTACAGTGCGTGTCGCCGGCCCGGCTCAATGATTCGATATCACTTTTTGTTTTTGAATTTAAGATGGAAGCAAATATCCTGCTAACTCAGTGCACGGCTTGGTTTGTGCTATACAACGATGTCAAAATACTGGATAGTCTGCAATAGCAGACTGTTCTCGGCCTCTTTATCAGTCTGCTATCGCAGACTAGATATAAGTGGTATGGCATAAATTTTTTTTCAACCTTTTTTTTGTTTTTTCGTGCATGAGAAAAACGATGGTCCAACGTTAAGAAAAATGATAGCATTTTGACCACGGTTTTTTCTTAAAATTTTTTTTATTTTTTGTCAGTGACTTTTGAGAACTGTGATTTTTTGCGTTAGCCAAAATATTTTTGCCAGTCTGGCTGACAAGGAAATAAAAAGGTTTTTGTATGATATAAAGAAGTTGTCAATTTTTGACGAATTTTCCTGAACAAAATCAGAAAAATATCAATACTATACGAGTTTGATTCATGTGAGGAAACACAGCGGGAAATGATGGAAACACGCTCTCAAAACGTCACCGCGATTCATCGCTCCAGGCGAAAGTTTCGCGGTGGAATTTGTCGTTTTAAAACATTTTGCACGAGAATCTTTGCACGTAAAGCCTTCTTACGGTTTAGATACTGTAGTATACATGTCAAAAAGCATGTTTGGTTAGCACATTCCGCTACAAATTGAGTTTAAACGCCGTGTTCAAATAGGCTCACAAAGCTTGTGCTAGAGGTACCACCCATTAGCGCTGCACCAACTTGCGACAACGAAAAAAAAAAGCAGAAATGGGGCAAATTTAAAACTCCGCCTCGCCTACGACAGACGAAGTAAAAATAGCTTTCATAATTGCCTGCTTGCCACTGTTTTCACAAACATTATTTTGAGTACGTAACGAATTTAAAGTTATTTAAGCCGGGGCAAGTTACTCAATTGCGGCGTTAGCGTATCCTGGGTTAACGAAAAAAAATCCAAAATGAAATTTCCCAGCGGTTTGATCTTAGCTGGAAATACTTTCTGCATGAATGGTAGTTTTGGTTCCTGAAATTTTGAAATAAATTGACGTGTAGAAATAGCGGTAACAGGTAATTTATAAAAAAATATATTTTTTCTCAGTATGTAGCAAATGCGCTCCGAAAACTACAAGATAAAAACTGAAATGATTTTCAACTTGAGGCTCTCATGCATTTTAACGGGGTCCGCTGCTATTTTTCACTTTCTGATCTATCAAACTATATATATCAGAATATTTACTATCTGTTTCAATATGTTATCAGAGTTTTCCTAACGCCGTAAACAATATCTTTTACAGTTTTTGAAAATCGATGAATTTTAAAATTATTAAAGGTGACAGCACTGATCTAAATTACTGGATAGAGCTTCTGTCATGCATAATTGAAGCCAATGGCGGCCTTATTGGACTATCCCATATAAATTTACATTGGTACTATTGAGGTACTAGAAGAGGTTTTTACAGTTTTAGGTTATTGGTGGGAATGGATAAACATTGTGTGAATGAAATTTCTTTTACAAATAATTTCTGTTTCCTTTTAAACTTGCCTGTGATGTGGGGATAGTCCAAGATGGCCGCCATGAGTTCATTATCAAGTGTTTTAAACCTTCTCAAAACCATTAGAAAAGTTGTGGCAAGCTGTCTTCGCAGTTAATATGGGAAAGACATTTCCCGGATAATTTGGTCTGTTTTAATTTATACGTCGCGATTTGATTTGCAGAAATTTTGATCGATTTTAGTAATATGATCTCACTATAGATATTCTGGCTTCAAAATTGGGTCACTGAATTCAAAAGGATGCTTTATCCAGTAATTTACAAATAATTTCTGTTTCCTTTTAAACTTGCCTGTGATGTGGGGATAGTCCAAGATGGCCGCCATGAGTTCATTATCAAGTGTTTTAAACCTTCTCAAAACCATTAGAAAAGTTGTGGCAAGCTGTCTTCGCAGATAATATGGGAAAGACATTTCCCGGATAATTTGGTCTGTTTTAATTTATACGTCGCGATTTGATTTGCAGAAATTTTGTTCAATTTTAGTAATATGATCTCACTATAAATATTCTGGCTTCAAAATTGGGTCACTGAATTCAAAAGGATGCTTTATCCAGTAATTTAGATCAGTGGGTGACAGCAACTTTTGCCCATCGGTTTGCCATCTGCCTTCGGTTGATAACGGCAAACGTCAGGCTTGGCAGTACTTCATGCGAAATGCCTAGTAATTGCGGACGTATATCTTCCCAGAATACATGGCGGTCCGAAATCGTTTTAAAAAGCAAATTGACGTCAGTTTAATGACAAGCAGGAAATAGGATGCCAGTATTCTTGTATAATTAAGCCAAATCAACATTATTACTGCCGACAAAAACAAAGAAAATAAACACATTAACAAACCAAAAATCGCTCATATCCAGAACAATTCGAATCTGGGACACGCTATATACCTAAACCTCTCAGATCAAACATTAATTCATTATCCTCCTTCGAACGTTTTCTTTTCAAATATTTTACAGCATCAAATAACAATTATATGTATATAATGTTGACTACTCTCGGAAGTCAAGTGCTTGAAATGTAACCGGGCTCGTGGTTTAACTGCACAAATCGTATTTTCACTGTGGAGAAACGAATACGCAAATACGTTAATGTGCCTTACGTATCAGCATTTTGATTGACTATAGAGTTTTTCTCACTAGTAAAAAGAAAATCGTATTGTCATTTTGCTCACAATATGGCCGCCGAGTTGGGAAAGGCGCGAAATGGGTTATTTAGTTTTTATGTCAAAAAGAAGAAGTTTTTCGAATGAAACGGAAAGAAGAGCAGCTTTGACTCACTATTTAGGCCAAACAATGAAGAAATGAAGGTGTTTTGAGCCTTTAATATTTTGTTTTGACTGGTTCGCCTTTGACAGGCTTCCAGTGTCAAAATAATCTCTATATGTTTGGAATAACAAACTACTGCATAGTTGACTCGTTTGTACGATTTTTATTATGCACTTACACCTGTTTTCTATATATTTTTAAAGTTTTAGGTGTTTGTCATCCTTTAGTCGTTTTTGCTTGATGTCCACAATGCACTCTGGTACAATGCACATGCTGCCATCCTTTTTGTTCATGATCAACTGGGAAATGTGTGCGAGAGCTTGCCAACGTTTGATCACTGCAATGCAAGTGTCATAATTACAAATCAGCGCAACACTTGCGATTACTTGCGTCTTGTTCGGGCAGCACTTAAGACCAAACCGCCTTCATCGCGGTTTAAAGGCGTATAGGCTATACATGTTATTCATGGGTACAGTGGTCGAACGAAAATTGAAAACGGCTATTAGGATCGTAACTAAAGCGTTAATTCGGGGAAGTATATATTCATTTATAATATACTCATCCACCGTATATGAACCATTCTGCAATTTGGTAGGTTGAAACAAGATGGCGGCACGAAAATTGCAAAAAAAAATTTAGCAGGAAAACAGGAAGTTGCTGCATTTCAAAAGGATTAAATACAACGAAAAACCCTCCAAACATATTTTACAGGTTTGCAAATGTTTTTTTAAAAAAGGTAGGCCAACAGCGAAAAAAATGTCAATTAATTATCTTGAAATGATCGTACAAAAAATTAACAAATTCCATTCACAAAGGTTTCAAATAAAGTTTAAATATATAGTATCTGATATCTTTTTGTAAGCAACATTGTTTACAAACTTCCGACTAATTTCTTTTGAAATCAACGCTAAAAATACCTGATTTCAAAAGAAACTCGTCGAGTAAAATATGAAAATATGAATTTCTCCCCCCTCCCCCCCCGTAAACGCTCAAGTTACGGCCAGGTCGGCTACGTGTGGACGCGGCCTTTGTTTAGTTTGTGTCGCAAAAGCTAAGAAATTTAAAAAATAAACACTAACCTTTAAAAAAAACTTTTCAAACACTCTTTTGTTTTAATATATAAGGTAAACATATACAACAATTTTTCTATGCAACAATTTTTATTTTAAACTACATATAAACATTTTAATTGCACATTTTACGAACGTTAGCCTGGGTAAGGCTATAATGAGGACTTCAGTTGATCGTCTTTCAGTAAGTTATTCATATCCTGTAACCGCTGTCGCACTGCAAGTCCAAGACGGTCGTTGCAACTTTCAACATACGTCCAGAGCTCTTTTTCACGTTCATTTCTGCAAGACAAAAAAAGACTGAATTAGACAATTCGCAGAACTGAACACATTTTACAACTTCTTAGAATTCGCATGTCTTTCAGAACACGCATGATTACTGGTTATCATAATGTGACAACAACACAGGAATACGTAGTCACGAAGATGTGATAATTATAAAAGCATACAGAATTATTAACTTTTACAATTTTAGATCGTATTTACACTTGCAAATGGTGCTGTAACTTCTACAGCGAGTGTTTCTTTGGGATGGTAATCAATATAAACTCTAGATCAGTATAAAATGCATAGCGGCCAAATTATACTACACGCGTAAAAATTACGAGTTGTTGAAGGTTGTTGAAAACAGGATTGAACAATGTTGTGCTGCCAACATTGTTCAACGTTGTCAACAATACTGAACAACTTGTTGAGCCTGAATCCAGCCTGCAATCAGGTGTAACAATGCTGAACAATATTGTTGACAACATTGAACAATATGGGCAGCACAACATTGTTCAAGCCTGTTTTCAACAACTCGTAATTTTTTGCCGTGTACACACGTAAAAATCTCACAACTTGTAACAAGCCTGCAGACAAGCTGTCAACAAGATGTGTTCGCACTGCTTGTTCCAAAGTTGTCAACAAGTTGTTCCAAACTTGTTGACAACTTGTAACAAGCTTGACGAAAATATCAGACTTGTTACAAGGTTGTTCTAACAACTCTGATACAATCCTGTTGTAGCAAGTTTGTTACAAGATTGATAACACAAGGCTGTAACAATATTGCTATATCATGCTGTATCAGTCTTGTTGGAACAATCTTGCAACAGCTCTGATAGTCCCATCAAGCTTGTTACAATTTGTCAACAGCTTGTTCCATACTTGTTCTAACAAATTCGGAACAAGCAGTGCGAATACATCTTGTCAACAACTTGTGAACAGACTTGTTACAACTTGTTTGCAGGTCTGTAGCAACTTGTGCGTTTTTACGTGTGTAGCTGCCACCGATACGAAGTAATTTGGAAGCACTAATATACTAATTTGTAACACGTATGTAACACGTGCAACTTTACCGCGCGTGTTTGGATCAGGCCATCGCCCTGGGCCATCCAAACACGGAAACCATAAAGATATTGTATAAAACACTATACTAGATTTTTCCGAAGCAGCGGCGTAGCCATGTTCAAAAAAGAAATAGGAGGGGGTTGGAAAGCTACTATTACTCCCGCAAAGAATGCTGGCTCCGGAATACCAAGATAGCGGCGATTAATTCAAAAACTTAAACGCTGGATTGGCGAGTGTTCGACGGTTACTCATATTAGTTAAAGCTACATAAACAGAATAAAATAACTTTTTGATAGTCTGTGAGATCTTGCTGGATCGGATCTTGCTGGTCTTATTGATTATCATGATTTTGTAATATCTAAATGGTTAGTGTTTGAACTAATCACAAACCTAAATATAGAATTAGAAAGAAAAAATATAATTATTATCGTAGCATTATTTCTTTACCAACCTCGATATTAAACCCCTGGATGACACAGGATTATTATTCGAAGGTAATTTTCCATTTTGTGGAAATGTTTCTTCACTAGACGAAGAATTGTAACAGCATATTAACACCACTGAGTTCGATGTATGTAGCGCACAATCTCAAGTACGGAAATGGAAGACAAGAGAAGAGCGTCATCTAACTATGACCACCTCACGCCATGTTTGTATAGGGCAGTATTAGAATGCAGCTTGAATCTTAGAAATATATGGCATTATGATGGCTTATTATCAAATAAAACATGTGAACACATAAAAAGCTCTAATCAAAACAACTCGATACTTACCTACGTAGTTTCGGTATGGCGGTGAAACAAACAGAGATCAGTAATGAAGTTTTGCAATCAGAAATTGAGTATAAACAAATAGAGGGCAGAAAAAGTCAGCAAACGTTCAGGGGTAAACCCCCGTGCTATCATTATAGCCGAGTTGAAAAGATACCACTTAAATTACCATTATTAAAGCCAAAGCTTAAGCTTGGTTGATACTTGTCGTAAGAATCGGGGATTTTCTCCTTCACACGTATGCGGATGAATATGTGAATAAACTAAACTTACTAAAGTACAAGACAAATATTAAATTGCTTTTGCAATGGTTTAGAATTTACTCAATCACATCGGCCAGAAAAAGTCATTCCTGATTCCCAGGCTTAAGTTACGGGACAATCACTTATAAAATTATTGATTGATTAACGTATTATAGATTTGCAATTACTCTCTCGGGATACAGCAGACACTGTAATCCGCCCATGACGGCTGAAACCATGAACTGGGACGATAAAAATATTGCTTTCTCATTAGGGCCATGATACGGTAAAAAAGGACATTCCCCGTGATATCATTTTCATATCTGTCACGTTTCAGGGTTTTTTATATTTTTAGACCAAAATCCCAACTTTAATCCCAATCCGGATCCCAAACCTAAACCTACCCTAATCATAACCCTAATCCTAACCGTAAAACAAGATCTAACCCTAAAACCAGAAGGTCCCCTGTGGTATCGTTTTGGAAACCCTAACCTAATCTGAACTCTACTCATAGTTCTATCGTTATTCAAGGTTTTAAAAAGGTAAAAATAGTAACAGCCCTTAAACCGTCACGTATATACAGTTAACAAAGCAGTGTCTCATTTCACGCATATTTTATTTCTTTATTTTCTTGCCATTTTACGAATTTCTTATAGATTCAGTTTGATTAAAGCACATAAATTGCATTATTTTTACCTTCTTCTGTATTCAAGAGACAACAGATGTGCGGTGAAATCACTGCAATTCCAACGG
The DNA here is from genome assembly GCA_963855995.1 of Muricea muricata. Lineage (NCBI taxonomy): Eukaryota > Metazoa > Cnidaria > Anthozoa > Malacalcyonacea > Plexauridae > Muricea > Muricea muricata. The sequence goes on from OY979717.1 coordinate 66,601,059, forward strand.
TCACATCCCGCCTCGATTTTTGCATTCTCCATGCTTTAAATACATTGTATACCAAATAAATTCTTTTGCGTCGATTGTCGCATAATTTCCTTCGACGTTTGTCATTCTGTTGCTTTTTAGCATCCGGAAATATCGAATTTCAGACCATGCTCGCCCTCCTTTGAGGACGCCATCTTCGATTCCGAACTTGAAAACGTTGGCCCAACCCCTTCAAGTTTATTTTGCGCAGAAGCATATGCGTGGAATGTGACACTGCTCCTTTAACAAATGAAATCATACAAATACAATGCTAGTAGCAGAAAAATAGCTGAAGCTATTAAAAGATAAGTTTTTTCCTGTAAAATGACAGTTTTGTAAAATGCAGCATATATGATAAAGGCCGCATGTGATAAATAGGTTATCACATTCAAGACTTGGTAATATCAATTTTCTTGCTTTCGTTACGATATCATATTTTTCCCACGTTCGCAGGCATCGTCCCTCAAGAGATAAAACTGATATCCCCTCAGTACTTATACCGGTATATGCCTCCAATATGGTGGCCAAAGCTTCACATGCAAGTGCCGAGATTTAGCTTCGGTTTATAATTCGAATTTAAATATTTATTCTGAACGATAAACACCTTGCTTCATCGTATTTCGACCATAAATGAAAAATTTTCTAATTACATTGTTCTTTTTGTCGTTGTGGCAATCTGTCTTGTACGAATCAAAACGAATAAAATAAGCGTTATTAAAAGAAATCATACCTTTGTTCCTCTGACGTCGAAGTTTTATTATTGACAAGTGGAAACATAGCTAAAACCATTTCAGGCGTGAGAAGAGTACGACTGGCAGGTGTATCTGTGATCTCTTCATCATGTCTAGGTACGAGTAGTAAACCATCATGTTTATGAAATACCATAAAATGGCGCCCTTTCTTGAAAAACAAGCATAGAAATTGAGAGCGAGTAATCTAATTGTTTTAGCAGAATCAGAGGTCAAACATGGAATATTCAACAAAAAATTTGAGTTTTAAGCAATTTTTTTAAAAGAAATCTCTATAGGAAGATGATTGTTTCGCTACTCGCTATCTATCTACTACTAATTACTATTAGTAGAATCATACTAGCATACTAATGCAAATGCTGTAATTTGATTGGTTACTGTACTCGATATCTATTCCTCGATAAAAACCGGGTAGCAAAGCAATAAATTCTTCTGGTTTATTTTTCAATTTAAAGACAATTTGTAATTGTAATAAACATTCGATTTATTCGCCATATTTTTTGTTACATTAATTTCAAGGGTGTGGTTAGTTATTAGTAATGTCAACATATTAGAGTTTCCGGTTAGTGATATATACAAAACAATTTATTACACTGCCCGAGGTTGATCACCCTGGGTGATCAAAGTTCCAAATTCCCTAATTTTCAATATGAATCACCGTCCCATAATAAATTTAATGATTGTTATAACCCAACAAAGTTATTTGACATTTGAATATCTTCTTCTTGCTTCTCCAACGATGGCACTTATTCGCCTAGGTAGACTATTTTGTTCTTCTTCGTCGTCGTTCCCCGTCCTGTCGATGTTCCTTTTACTGGAGTCATCAGCGATTTGGTTTTCGTTGTATCGTACCTCGATTGGAATAAGTTGCTGTATGACTCTATTTAACAAAACTGGTTTTCTTGTGTTGCTACCGACTTTCACAACAGCTGATCGTATTGCTCCATCTCTTCCAGGTAATAGTTCTACTATTTTCGCCAATTTCCAAAAATTTCTCGAAGTTGAATCGTTCTTGAGTATAACGATGTCACCAACAGATATGTCTGGTTTCTTATCTTGTCTTGACTTTGTCTTATGACTCTCTCGTAAACTTAAAAGATAGTCTCGTCTCCATCTTTCAAGAAATTGTTGCAACAAATGTCGATGATGACGCGATCGTCTTGTGAGCGTTTGATTTGTACTTACGACATCGTAATGTCGACAGTTTGGAACCGTCGAGATTGACCTTCCATTAATTAAATGGGAAGGAGTTAAGGCATAACTTACAGCTTCTTTGTCATCATAAACATACGTTATGGGACGCGAATTGATAACTCTTTCTACTTCAACTAACAATGTGTTCATTTCATCATAGTTGAGCGTTGATCTGCCTAACATTTTCTTAAGAGTTTGTTTCACCATCTTTACCATTCGTTCCCAGTATCCTCCCCACCAAGGAGCTTTTGGAGGAATGAATTGCCACGATATTCGATGATTAATCATATAATTATGCAGTACATTGGATCTGGTAAATCGTTGAAGCTCTTTGGCCGCCCGTTTAAACGTCTTGGCATTGTCAGTCCGAATGGTCGAGGGCAGTCCTCTTCTCGCAGTAAATAGACGAAATGTGGGCCAGCAAAGTCAATCCCCGTATGGGAGAACGGAGGATCTTCGGATACTCGCGTTTCAGGGAGGTCGGGTATACTTCTCGGGTTGTAGGGAACAGCTTCGATCTTTTTGCATAGAACACATGCATGTAGGACGCGTTTTACTGTTTCACGTCCACGTATAATCCAATATTTTTCTCTCAGCGAAGAAAGAGTGATGTTAATCCCACTGTGAAATGTTCGTTCATGATTGTCTATGACGACAAGATCTGTAAAGTGATGTTTTGTTGGCAGGATAATTGGATTTTTTGAACTGTTCGACAAAGGGGCGTTGTTTAGTCGTCCTTTACACCGTAGTATTCCACAGCTGTCTAAATATAATCCAAATTGCGTTACGTAGATAGGTGGAGCTGTTCTCTTGTTTTCCTTTAAGAATTCCATTTCTTTACTAAAGACTTTTGCTTGGATGCTCTTAAGGAAACGGTTCTCTGCTTCATCAATTTCACAGGAGGTCAATTCGTTCACTGTTTTTTCCGTTTTCTGAACGAATCAGTCCAGTATACAGTTTCAATCTCTTTCGTAGATGGCAATGCATTTTTGACAGAGTTGACTAGTCGTACAAGGATTGTGGCTCCTAAAAGTTCCAATCTTGGAATGCTTTGTTGTTTGCTTGGCGCAACTTTCGTTTTAGACGAAATAAGTCGAACCTCAATACTTCCATCATCGTAAATAGATCTCATATACACCACTGCCGAGTAGGCTCGTTTAGAAGCGTCACTAAATCCGTGTAATTGTATCCTTATTGGTTGCTTCTCTACGCTGAAATAACATCTCGGTACTTGAATTTGACTTAAACATTCCAACTGCTCTAGGAATGAAAGCCACTTAAGATGCGCATCTCCACTCAATGTTTCGTCCCAATCGACTTTTTCATTGCATAAATCTTGGAAAAGGATCTTCATCGTGATTGTAAACGGACTCAAAAGTCCCAAGGGATCATATACTTTCGCTGTGATTTTTAAAAGTGATCTTTTTGTTGCCGGAAGTGTTCTGGCGTACTGCAGCAGATCGTCAAAGTTGAAATAAAGTTTGTCTGTTTCAGCGTTCCATCGTGATCCTAAAACTTTAACTTGGACTTCATCATCGGGTGTTGTTGGACCAAATGATGTTTTCACGTAAGACTGGTTTTCTTCGACGACATTCTTTTCAATACTTATATCATTAGTGTCCTGAGATGTATCAACTTCGCAGTTCTGGATCTTCTTCAGGACGGTTTTGGAATTTGAGTTCCATTTTCTGAGATTGAAACCTCCTTTACTCATGATATTCTTCGTATCTTGATACATTTTGAATGCTTTCTCTTCGCACTCTTGTCCCGACAGGAAGTCGTCAACGTACAATGAATTCTTTATAATATCGACTATTTCGCTCGCCTCTGGGTGAGTTTCTTTCAATTTATCAAGGTGGTAAGTGATCGTCGCTCCGAGTATCGCTGGTGAGGGCCGCAAACCAAACACAAGACGACAAAAACGCATTTCTAATATCTCTGAGTTTAAGTCCCCCGGATCTTTCAGCCAAAAAAAGCGTAACATATCTCTGTTCGATGGATCAATTGAAATCATAAGGAAAGCTTTCTCTATATCTGCTGTTAACGCGATTGGGTTCCATCGGAATTTCAACAAAACGTCAAAAAGGTGAGGAATGAAATTCGGTCCCGTCAGCAAGGAATCGTTAAGTGAAATCTTAGCGTCGTCTGGTTTCGCGGACCCATCATAAACTACTCTTAGTTTCGTTGTTTTCCGGTCAGTGCGAATAACACAATGATGAGGCATATAATGAACTCCCACGTCTTCTTTGTTGTTTCCCATGCACTCTTCGATCGGTATCTCCTCTACAATACCACTTCGTTTCTGTTCGTTAATAATATTCTCGTATTCTCGCAATAATTCGGGCTCTTTTATCAATTTCTTCTGTATTGATTTAAGTCTGTTGCGACAAAGTTCGTAATGATTCGATTCTGGCCGACATCCATCTTTCCAAGGTAATCCTACTTCGTATCGAGTTCCATCAAACTTTATGTCTTCTAAAAAATGATCTCGTTGTGTATCACCGTTTAGCTCGGGATCGAAAATACCGATTGATTCTGTTGTCCAAAACTGCTTTAGACATTCTACCAAGGCATCGTTTTCGTTTGCAGTAAGAAAGTTGTCACTTTCACCCGCGATGATCAGATTTGATGTGATTTTGCCTTCATCTGAAACATATCCATCTGTGGGACCCGATAAAAGCCAGCCAAATTTGCTTCGAACGGCGACAGGACCAGTCTCTCCACGAATTGTATCTCCACTAACCATGTGCCAATAAAAGTCGGAACCGATTAAAATGTCAATATGTGATTCATTATCTTCGTCTATGGGGTCAGCAAGTTCCAGTCCTTCCAAATGAGAATAGTCTATGTTTACTGCGGATGGTAAAGGAGAACAGATCACCGGTACACTTAGCGCAGTCAAATGTATTCGCTCACCACTGGAATTCTCAAGGAGGAGTTCAACATTGTTGCACGTTTGCCTTTTAAACTTGTTGTCTCCAAATGTGTTGAGTTGTATCGATTCGGATTTCTTAGGCTTTAACCGTAGTCTACGTTGCAAATTGTTCGTTATATAAGTTCTCTGACTTCCGCTATCAAACAGAATTCTTACTTTTGCACTTGTAGATCCATCTTCGCTGTATGCTTGTGCTTTCGCCGTCTGTAGTAACACCTTTCCTTTATTTCGATACATTGATGTTGTTGTAACAGTCGGTTTGATCTCTGATTTATCATCGTTCCGTTTTCGTTGAGCATCTTCACCCCCCGATTTATCTTCCTTTGTACTGTCACGAACAGAGAAACAGATTGATTGATGATGTCTTTTGTTACAGTGACGGCAGTTTTTATTTACTGTACAATCCTTAACCTGATGTCCCCTTCGGATACAGTTGAAACATCTATCGTTCTGTCGTAAAATATCTTTCCGCTCACGAGCATCCTTTACTATATCGCATGAAGCAGAATAGTGTTCTCCTTTGCAATACACACATTGTAACTTAAAAGACTCGTTGCTTCTGGCTGTCAAGGCACTTGCTGATCCAGAATTAGGTCTGCTATATGGAGGCGATTTGTTGTCATTAGTCTTGATCCTTTCGCTAGCTTCTCGGACTTCGATTTCTCGTTTTATAGCTTGTAATAACTCATCTATTTTCCACGTTTCGTCGTTCACTTTGCGAGTAATCTGAATGCGAATATCGTTGGGAAGTTTCGACATAATTATTGGAATTAATAGGCTGCCATATTGCTCGGACGACACGCCCAAAGATTGTAAACCTCTAACATGAACACTCACTTTATCATAAAATAATCGCAACGAGTTGACTCGATCATTGCATACTTGTAATTTCAAAAGTTCGTCCGTATGTGCAGATATTATAGCTTGTGGTTTAGAAAATCGATCCTTTAAAATCTCTATAGCCGCATGATAATTTAACTCTGTTAAAGGCAGTCCGTGTATTGCTCGTGCTGCGTTTCCTTCCAGTAAGGAATTCAAATAATTGAATTTGTCAATCGTAGATATGTCGTTGTTTTCGTGAATTGAAGCGTTAAAACTGTCCCAAAAACTATTCCATTTCGTTAGCTCACCTTTAAATCGTGGCATCGTCAGTTTTGGTAATCGAACTTTCGCATATCCTTGCCCTCCTTCACTTTGAGACGTACTTTGCGTTTCTTGAGCGGTCACTTCGACTTGATTGTTTACATTTACTGTAGGCGATTGTTGCATTTGCTGTCTTCGCTTTGCTTCTTTAATTTTTCGTTGACAATCGATAATTTGTGCCACAATCTCTTCTGATTCCTTAACTTCATTGTTTATAGCTGTCAGTTCGCATATATTTAAGATTTCCTGATCGATTTCTTTCAAGGATTTTAGTTTATTTTCCAGTAGAGTATTTATAACTTCGATTCGTCCGCTTTGAATTTCGCTTAAACTGTCCACACAAGTGAGTTCGTTCGCTTCTCCTAATAAATCGTCCACAACGCCTCTGTGACTAATTCAAATCGCTTTTAATCGTTTAAATTTTTTTGCCTCGGCCATATTATATCGTTTCAAGAGTCGAAAAGGGCCCCACGTTGGGCGCCATGTAATAAACATTCGATTTATTCGCCATATTTTTTGTTACATTAATTTCAAGGGTGTGGTTAGTTATTAGTAATGTCAACATATTAGAGTTTCCGGTTAGTGATATATACAAAACAATTTATTACAGTAATAGTTTTTTTAGCAAAAAGACTTAAAAATCGATTATTTATGTCAGACTCTACTAAAACGATAAGATTACTCGCTCTCAATTTCTATGCGTTGATAGGAATCTCGTGCACGTAATCTAATTTAAATAGCAGAAACTTAAGTCCAGTAATATAGCTGTTTCATTTTTCCATGGTTAGAATTACAATTTAGATGCATAATTTAGAATCTATTTTAAGAAATCTTTGTTCTTGTAAAAATGACATTCCTGCATGCATACGCTCGTTTAGCTCAAAGTGGTTAATTTTATATTCTGTGACATGTAGTACACATGTATAGCTTTTTGAAAGGATTTCATTTGCTAAGCCAGGTCCTATTTTAGACAAACAAAACATCGATTAGTTTAGATAAAGACAACCATGGCATTCTCGCGGTGCTTTATAGAATTTCACACTTACGAGACTGTATCACTCATGTCGTCATCATCTGGTAATTCATGAAGCATAGCAGGTGTTTCTTGAGGGAGTAGGTCATCGACAAAAGGGCTAGTCCTAAACATAGCAAATACAGTTAATCTGGATGGGTACTTCTACACGCAAAGCATGGAGAAAACCTCCCGCCAAGCATTAGAGAGCTGGGTAACATGTTTGAAAGATAGCCTCGTAGGTGTGGCTGATCAAGACGGCACTGTTCATGAGCACAATTAATGTATATAGTTGAAAATCCTGCTACTGTCATGAAGATTTAAAGTGAAATTTACATTGTCGAGACAAAAAATTCTTTTCCACAGGCATGCTCGGTAAAGGACAATGCCAGTGGTAGAAAAAAATTTGTTTACATGGATAGAACAGGGACAAAAATATTTCATACTAAAATCTGCTTGCTTTCAGAATTATTTATTTTTCTTTTAAACTACAGTTGCTATTGCTTACATAGTTATTACACAGGTCCAGATTTGACTAGAATACATCTATTGAGTTGTCTATTGCGTATCTTTTGTTATTTCTCTTTTATTAATTGTTGATTTCCTGATATACAGACAGAACAATCATGCTAACATGTAATTGGGTGTAGTCAATTAGTAAGATGTATTCAAAACATTAAAGCACTCACCAGCGAGGTATCCAAACATCGGTTATATTAGGAACATTGTTACAACTGACCAAACTTTGACATGGAAATCGCTTCCAAGTCATTAAGCCTGATATCACATCCTGCAAAAAAATGAAATATTCAAATCAATTATCCTGCGCTATAAATCTGTGCTATTTACAATAATGAAGAATATCGTTTGCAAATATAATTCAACTACACGCTGGTTGGTATATTTAGATATCTACACCAGCAATAAAATTTACAAAGGTAAGCCAAACAAACATGTATCTACGTATGGAAAGAAATGGTGTCGTCGGTTTCAATCGGCGTTTTCTCCTCGAAATAGTCACCATCTTGAATTGAATGCTGACTCCAGTTTAATGATTTTCACATCTCAAAACTTAGGGATCAAAGCAGGCTTAAAAACGTTCACGTCTATTGGTTAGGCTAATGTTATACACGGGACCGAATGACACTGTAGGCTGTGTAGCAAGAGTACTGGCAACTTACAGGTCTCTCAATAAACGATTTGTCTGGTTTATTTGTTGCACTCTTGTTTGTTAACTTGTATCGAGGTAGCGGACAAAGATGATAGTCTTCGTCCACCTTAGAGTAAGGAACTTGAGGTTGTAAAACATGAAGGCCAGGTAACGGATTCTAAAATATAAACAACATATATAGATCTTAATTTGCACAATTCGATCAGAATCTATAGAAAAAACTGGTGAATCAACTTGCGCAACACTGTTCAGATATGCAATCATACATGTAAAGTGTTTTGTAACAGGCGGAAATATGCATAGTTCTGAAGTAATCAAGTAATCATTTATTACAGAAATGGGAAGAAAAACTCACGAAAATTTCAAGTGGATGATATTTTGGTTTCTTGAAGAAAGAACTTGGTATGACCAGTTTCGATTTCCCATCAGCCGTTGCGACCTCTTTTCTCTGACCTTCAACAGCTTGAGCTAAGATCTCGTTAGTCGCACTCTCACCTATGCAGGGACTTGCATCTTCCTCGTCACTAGCGCGCACGTTGAGTATATCCACATTTGTATCTTCGGTGTGTGGCAATGATGTCACTGCGTTAATAATTTCATCCTGAATATTCATAAATTACGCTTCACTTATTTCGTACATACTGCAATTAACTGCCGTCGCAGCAACAACGATGATGAAAACAAGAACAAAAAGAACAGCAATGAAGCCAACTACAACAAGCAAACATTAAAAAGAATCGCACGAACATCGCATAAAAATGATAGCTGGGAAAACAAGGAAAGAATAACAGCAGTCAGAATAGAAACAACACTAAGCAACAAGCGAGCAAAAGTAGCAACAATCTCATTAGCATAATTCTTACCCCGGCACCAGTTCTTAACGGCCTTGTTACATTTCTGGGAATGTGACCAGAAACGGACAACTGTGTGCTATGAGGTTTGTAGCCAAGTAAAGTATACTGTCGAGGAACCTTAAAAAAAATTCATTTGAGGAAATAAATGGAGAAATCACGTAAACGTTCATCAAACGCGAGAAATTCATTAAATTAAACTTACTTTTAATTTGAAATACGGAATGTATGGTTCTATATGAACAACAGTTGACTCTACAGGTAACGTTCCAATTGTACTTGTGCTCTGTAAAGCCAAAATGGACAAATCGTATTATTGAAATAGATTAACATTCATAATATTTATTTGAGCATTGAACATTCCAACATCTCTGCTGGTTAGTCCGTTTTAATACAGGTCGATGTAAAAACAAGGTGCCTTTCTTGTCAAGAGGATGTGTGTTCATACAGCCAACGTTTGGCTTGTGGTGAATGAAAACATTTTATCTAAGCCAACGTTTAGCTACCTCATTATTAATGTACCATCTCTGTCTTCATGTTTCAGGGTACAATTGTCAGTTTTTCCAAATGAATTATTGTATGTTAATAACTAATACAGGTCTTGTTGCGAACGTTGTGCAACGTTTTAACGTACTTTTTCTGCACATAAAAAAACACACAGAAATTACATAACTTACATTGTCGTCTTTCTTGTCCACAGATGATGATGCGGGAAATGAAAAAGGTAAAACCATTGACGGCTTCAAGTGAAAAGTTGTCGACGTGTTATCTTCTTCAGCTCCCGAACGATGTGCGCCTACAAAATTAAAAATAATCAGTGGATCTCCCCAAATGTGAAAAAAAAGATGATGTGCCGTCTGCATAAACAACTTTAGAAAGTTCTTAATACAATTTTTGGACCAAGCTAAAAGAAGTGGCGAAAGGGATAAAAAGTCCTCACGCAGCCGGATGAATCGAGCCGTTTATGTTCCGATACAGCGAGAAATCGCAAACTGCAGGTTCGATTTCCGCCCATATTGAAGTGTGAAGAGGTGTAAGATGCACACTTAGAGAGTGCAGGACATTTTAAATGCTAGTACAATATAAGATGTTCTATAAACGCTATGTAAGATATTTTATAGGAATGCAATAGTAAGAATGAAAAGATGTAATAATCCAAAATAAAATAGAACATTTCCCATTTTTTTAGAAATCAGATGATCACTCTGACAGGTGGAAATAAATGACGTGAAATGTAATATCAAATTAACAAATGAAATATGGCAATATTTCACAAAGGTATTATGTAAATAAACTACATTAATATTTATTTATTTTAATAACTCGGCAATATCACATCATTCTTTAGTGTTCCTATAATGCTATATGTTTTACTCGTTTAATACGATATAGGGGATCATTTATGTTGATACCACGATTACTTCATTTCAAGAGACGCAACAGTATACATAGTCCTACGCAAAATGGATCGGATTAAATTTAAAAGGGATAAATATAAATCAAATTGGATACAAACGTGTACTATTTTGGAAAAATGATCCTTCTCTCAAACTTTCTGTTAAGTTCTTGTTTAGAGACTCTAGATAACGTGCAGCACGACGTTGTACAATAATCTGCCAAGAATACAAACAGCAGGGGGTGAACAAAGGATCGTTTTACAGGGGCAAAAAAATGTCTGCCTTATAAATTTCATCGACCATAATGTCAGTGATAATACATACATGTCATATTACATGTCATATATTCAGATATACAATTTACCAACCATAATCACGATAGCTTAGGTAACGCTAGGGACTGGGGTCCAGTGTCTCTACGAAGTCATTAGTTTGAAGATTTTCTCCAACCAAGAGGGAATTTATTGGCTTCTCATTAAGGGCTGGGTGGAAAAGGGTCATTTCATACAGAAACAGAATCTTCGCATTTTTTTAAGAAACGAGAAGCCAAAAAGAAAACAAAGATCAGTTTGTTGAGCTGCGTTTCCAAGTCGGTTACTAAGAGATCATGAAGATCTTTACTGATGATCAGTCTAAAGTGCACCGTAACAACGAATAAATACTGAACAAATTCAATGTTGTTACCTTGCGTCCTGCTTGTATAAACCTTCTTAATACTCGATGTCTTCTTGTCCAGTCGTCATTAACGAAGAAATCAAACCTGGCTGTAAACTCTGGATTCTAAGAACGAAATTGCAAGCATTGAAAGAAAAACTAGACTATAGCCATATCACAGATGGCTGTCCACTTGTCATGTTCATCCAGAAAATGCACACTGACAGTCTTATATAAAAACAGTCGTTTGTAACATTGATTCATATTTTTAATGGGCTTGATAGAAAGACACCGACATATTTTACTCCACTGATATTTGACAAATAAAAGCGAACTAATATGTCCATATATCCAAAGGCATTCTATTCAAGTATTTACTGTTTTCGGATAGCCGGCTTTATGCACAGAATTTCCAATAACTATATAATTTCAAAAAGCACAAACGTTTACAGCCTGTAGCTTTATCGTCATGGAAACCTTTAACTGAAACAGCCTCAATAAGTCCCTCGCGTAATACTAACCACGTTTGCTTGTCGATGTATTCTTTTTTGACAACAGCTTGTACTCGAACGATTAAATTCAACATCAGCAATGGGATCTCCTCTTCGTATCTAAACATTCAGAGTACATTCACATTTTTATTAGCACGTTTGCTATACAGTAAACATTTTCTGCCTGCCGTATAACAAGTTTGAATGTGTTCACCCCTCCCTCCCCCCCCCCCTCTTTCCTCCGCATATTCTCAACAATATCGTTGACAACCATGTACAAGGTTGGCAGCAAAACATTGTTCAATCCTACAAATTACATGTGTTTATGCAATAAAAATAGTTAACATCAAGTACGAGGTGCGCTGCGGGTTATTATTATATATATTTATGCTGCTCTGCAATTTTCGCGGGCTTTTAGACCAATAGCATGAGGTCTAATAGCGGCATGGCTCGGGGGGCAGTTTGTTATGCCCATTTGCCAGCTGGGTTTCACACTGGATACTTCGATTTTGCTTGCCTGTCTGTTTTTCAAATTCTTTCATGCCTCGCCTAACGAACAATAGTTTGTCTGCTTTGGCTGCTACGGATTTCGCGGTGCCTGCTGATGCTGCTGTGGATTTATCATCGCCGCTCAAGCCTGAGGCTGTGTCGAATGCTGGCGTCTCTTCGTCCAGCTTGTTGTCGTCGCTGGTTTCGTCGAGCAGCTCGGATGCTTCGTCCGCGGTCTCTTCTGTTTCTCCGGTTGTATCCTCTAGTCTCGGGACCGGGTCAGTGCTTTCGAAAGTCGTCCGTCCGGTGTCGTCGTTGTTGTCTTCGCCTCCCCTAGTATCGGCCAGCGTCGCGTCCCACACGTTGTTATCTACGCCTTACCGACCATCGCAGTGATGGCCCACCACACGCTTCGTGCCTGATGCTGTATCCTCCTCGTTACCTGGCAATTTAGCAAATTTCACGGGGATTTCGCCTTCATCCTCAACTGTTGTCAGTCCGCCATTGTTGTCAGTCCCAATCTCCTACGCCGTCCCACCGCCCGCTTTGACGCTGAATCCCATCTTTCAGCCGGCGATCCAGGCCCAGACCCCCCTCGTACACTCGGCGGTTCCCACGCAAGATTCCATCCTCCAGGCGGCGGTCAACACTCCGGATCCCATACTTCAGGCGGCGAGGTCAGAGATGGATATTTAAGCAGAGGCTGTTGCTCAGGCTCAGTCCAGGCTGCGCGCTCTAACCCAGGCTCATGCTGCTGCTGTTGGCAATGTTTACGCCCGAGCGCAGGAATTGGCTTCAGTGGGTTCGCTTTCGGCATCCCTTGCTGTCCCTTCGCCTAATCAACAGCTGCTAATGCCACCATCTGCAGGTTTGGCGGCAGTTTGGCGTGTGTATGCTGCTGGCTTGCGTGCCTATTTTCAGTTTTGCCGCAGTTTTAGTTACCCCTCGTTTCCTACGTCTGAGTGGCTGATAATGCTGTTTGCAACGTGGCTGGCTCAATCTCGGCGTCCGGCTCCGCCATCAGTCTCCGCCTACATCGCTGCCGTCCGTTCGTGGCATATTGACCTTGGCTCCCCTGATCCCACTCGTGGAGCTTCTCGACTCGCGCGGTTATTACGTGGCATCGGCCGCTCTCGTTCCTCCCCCACGCTGATCCGCCTTCCAATTACCAACCGGCTCATGGGTGTCCTCTTCTCCGCGCTCTCCGCCCCGTCAATTGACCACGTGATGTTTTGGGCTAGCTGCTGCACCGCCTTCTTCGGCTTTCTACGAGTCAGTGAGTTCACTTGTACTGGTGTCTTCATCCCCTCTCGCCATTTAGCCATTACCAATATTCATCTCGATGGGGCTGGTCACTACCGTTTGTTCGTGAAAGCGTCCGAAACCGATCAATTGCACCGGGGTTGCACCGTCCTGCTGGGACCCTCTGGCCAAGTCATCTGTCCCGTCGCTGCACTTTCCCGATATCTTGCCCTCCAGGGTTCCACTCCTGGCCCCTTATTTATCTGTGCCAACGGGTCACCGCTCTCGCCGTCCTTGGTCAATGATTGGCTCCGGTCCATTCTCGCGACCGCCGGTGTTCCGGGCAATTATTCCAGTCACAGTTTTCGTATTGGCGCAGCTACCTCGGCCGCTGTTGCGGGAATTCCAGATCACGTCATCCAGACGTTGGGAAGCTGGTCTAGCGACTGTTACCGGTGCTACATTCGACTTCCCCCGCACGTCATTCTTCAATCGGCTCGCCATCTTGTTTGAAACGGGGGTCGGGGCTGGAAACGCCTTTGGAGTGGGTTCGTGCCTCGAATCCCCTTCTCCAGCTTTGCTGGAGGGTGGCGTTGGAGAGGTGAATTCTCGGCATCAAACAGATTTTTCTTGTCGGATGGTCCGCATGACTCTGCAACCTAGAAGACAGCAGCCCAGTGAAGATCACTGTTAGCTAGCTTGCCGAGAAAACGTAGACGCCTAAACCGTCTCCAACAGAGCTACACCCTACAATGTATTTTATGCAGCACTTTTATCGGTTTTCCAGTCATTGTTGACGCGGGCTTTATTACGAGTACGATAGATGTTAAATGTGTTTATGCAATAAAAATAGTTAACATCAAGTACGAGGTGCGCTGCGGGTTATTATTATGTATATTTATGCTGCTCTGCAATTTTCGCGGGCTTTTAGACCAATAGCATGAGGTCTAATAGCGGCATGGCTCGGGGGGCAGTTTGTTATGCTCATTTGCCAGCTGGGTTTTACACTGGATACTTCGATTTCCCAACCCTCCCCACCCACGTGTGGGTTGCCCTGTCCCTTGTGCTATGCCTGGCTGCTTGCCAACTACTGTCTCGGCTGCTTGCCAACTACTGTCTCGGCTGCTTGCCGAAATTGCGTTTCCTTGCTAACTGTTTTCGGGGTGCTTGCCCGTTGTTACTGCTATATGCTTGTCGTATGTGTCTCCGTTTGCTTAGGTTGTGAGTAGCGTATTCTGTCCCGTTCGTCACTGGTCACTGTCTAGTGCTCGTTTCGTGCGTGCTCGTGTCTGTAGGAGTGCTAATGTTGTCATGTTGTGCTGCTGTTCTTTGTTTGTGCAGGTGTCTGTGTTAGGTTGGCCGGAGTTATTTCAGGCGTCGTGTTAGCTTGTTCTGTGTTACTGTATTAATGTTGTCACTTGCTACCGCACCCGCTTGCCGGGCTTGCTCTCCGGCTACTTCGGATGATTTTTTTAAAATTTATTTTGCTTGCTTTTTGCGTTACACGTTTGCACCTTGTCACAGGACTTATTGGTAAGTGTTTTTACGTGTTTGTGTGGGGGGGGGGGGGCTATCCCTTTCCATTAACCTTGTTATAGTGTCTTACTCATCTCCACGTTTTATCGTGTGACAGTAGCTCTGTCCGCGGAGAGGTGAATTCTCGGCATCAAACAGATTTTTCTTGTCGGATGGTCCGAATGACTCTGCAACCTAGAAGACAGCAGCCCAGTGAAGATAACTGTTAGCTAGCTTGCCGAGAAAACGTAGACGCCTAAACCGTCTCCAACAGAGCTACACCCTCCAATGTATTTTATGCAGCACTTTTATCGGTTTTCCAGTCATTGTTGACGCGGGCTTTATTACGAGTACGATAGATGTTAAATAAATCTAAAAATTACACAATGACATTGTCCAATCCTGTTCTCACCAACATTGCATGGAACTGATCAGTTTTTGTTCTGTAGAGTAGTAAATTAATAAGGCAAATATTCATACTTTTAGTAACATAAAGTGCACGCTGAAAATGCATCAAGTTATTCAGTCACACATTTTTTACATTTTATTTGATTATTTAATTAACACCACTACCTTCAAAACTGCTTGTCATTCTACTAGACGGGGCAATTTTTGGACGGAAATTAGTACCTTAAAACACAATTCCTATTTCGTAAGATGTACTCACCCCGTACTCTCTTCCAGCTTTAGTGCGTTCTTCTAAAATTCTATTTCTTTCAAGCTGGGATATTTCATCTTCTCCTAATTTTACGCACCTGTCACAAAGTCAGCACAACGAAATAAGCTTCTGGTTTCATATCTACATTAGGTCTTATTTTTCTTACCATCTTAACTGATTTTGTCTTTCTTCGTTGATATTTTGTTGTACTTTGTACTCGAATACAGTTTCCTGAAGTCAAGGCATAGTAATGTCATCAGTGGATGAGTGAAAAGAATTGAGCAAAAATCTCAAGTGAAACATATTGGAGACTTGCTTTGAGGAAGTCAATGCAGAAACGTGGTTGAGAGAGGTAGGAAACGCTCACGGGAAAGGTCAAAGAACGTTTTTCGAATACCATACAATATCGCACTGTTTTATAATATGTGTACACACACTGCTTGGGATTAGAGATCAACAAGGTCAGTATTTTGTAACTAATGTTGCATTCATACCAATATTTCCATCTTGTCGTAATTTAATGAATTGTGGTGTTTTGTGGGAAAGTTTTTTCCTGTTTAGTCTCATACAAAGTTTACAATACGAGCGTCTGTGTTGTATTGAGTATAGTTGAGCGATAGAATATTTTTCACAAAGTACGGCCGCTGATGTTAACTTTATATCATATAAAGTCTCAACTCATGTAATTTTTGAATTTCTAAATCCCAAAAATCTAAAAGTGCATCTGCTAGCGTCATACCTTGAGTTGTTTCGTGCTTAGTGGAATATCCTTCTTTTCTTTCACAGCTAAAATAATACAAAGACGAAGAATTACAATAATGGACTACATGAAATTTTTATTCTCGCCGCGATGCTATGCAAGAGTCACACATGCACAGCTTATTCGCACACTGAAAGTGTGGGTAGAGATATTTTCCAATTAAAAAAAAGATTCAGTCAAGTGAGAGCAAAGCTATATTCTTCAAACCATAATCTGAAATTAGCTTAGCTAGTAAAACTCATCTAAATAATGCAGCTACCACGAGTAGCTTTACCTTGTCGAATATCTTTTGCTTTAAGTTTCCCTGGTTGTTGTTGCAAAACATACGACACTGCGCTTGGCGTGACTAAATTCTTCGGAAATCTTATACCGTTGCGGATGATCTCCTACATATTACAATAAAAGCATGTGTTTAGGTTTTTAACATTTAGGCAAGTAAGAGGTATCACTATAGTTTAACTACAAGAACAAATGTACGACTACACAATGTACAGTACAAGTATTATTACAATGTAAAGTACTATTAAACGTGACTATATCAGGCCTTATTGATCATTGTTTGAATTATAAGTTCATATTAACAATATGTTGTAAAGAGTTGAACATGCACGGGTGGTAAAATTACACAGTTCAACTAGCAATGAAATCACCACGATTTAGCTAGAAAACGATCAAGAATATTATGACTCGGAGTAACTTTTTTTACCTCATTCTTATCAGACGTAGCGAGTAATTTCGCCTGTTTCTTTAATCTTGACCTGTACAATGGATCAATGGAAGAAGGATCAAGAGGTTTGCTGGCCACGATTCTTTTAGACGATTCTATATCTTGTCCAATATCTCCATTTTTTGTTTTCAACAGCCTGTACAAAAAGTGTAGAAAGATCATAAACACCCGATATCACAAGTCTCAATTTCATGTGATATAAGTATACTACCATAAACTAGGTAAATCTAATTTTTGATCAATTTGCGTCGGTGGCGTTTTCTACAGGTACGTCTATTCCGACCTCATCTTTACGTCGCTTTAACCAGGAACAACAAATACCTTGTAATTTTTGAAACAGTTACCATGGTAAGCAAAACATAATTTAGATAATAAAATGCCGGCTATTAGACGTGTAATCAACTGCCTGCCATAAGAGCATACAAATTTGTAAGCAAACAACCTTGCAAAAATAATATTTGTTATAAACATTATTCAGACGTAGGCCTATAAACTAATTTATAGACGTGGCTACCACTGCATGATAGCAACGTTTAAAAAGTTGGTTGCTGCATATACTGATAAATCTTTTAGAGTAAACTTACTTTAGTTTCATCCCTGGCGCTGAACATCCAGTAATATGACATGTTCGCGGTGAAGCATTAAACTGCGATATCAACAGCTGAAATACATTCAACACAATTAATAATATGCTATTATAAAGCCTAAAAGGAGCGTAAGAGGTGATATAAGTAATTCTTAATTTAAAGGAGTTTGGGACTAAACATTTAGCTTGATTCATTTAACTTTTTATATCTTGATTACTTCTTGAGGCATTATGGTGAAGCATGTAAGCTGTGCGCCATCTTGGATTACTAGGGATGTGCATGTTACGTCACAATTGGGATCACGTGACATCTTGATATCGACAAGCAGTGTCAGCACAGACAATAAATTGTTTAAAGTTGCTATTTGATTTTCCACAGTATTTTGTTTAAACTTCCATTGTTATTTAGATTACTACAAATATTTTTAATACCTTATTTTGCCCATGATGCCACATAATGTGCTGAGTTAAATTTTCCTTTATATTTATCTCAATAAAAGTTAAGCTTGGATGAATTGAACCTTTAAAAGCCGCTAAAAACACAGCGAGTGTCACGCATTCACGCAAAACTTATTACCTGTAATTTACTGTGAACTGTACAGAATTCCGTTGGGCTAAAAGTTACTTTGATGTCCAATGAACCATTACCAGGTATAATACCTAGTGAAATAAAAAACAAAATCATGATCAGGATGCAATATTTTTATTCATACATATGGTTAAATTGGTTTAGCCGGAATATTATTCTAAGCTGTATGTAATCTCGGATAGAATTTTAACCACTACAAGCATTCAGACTCCACGGTGTCACTCCATACACCGGCAAGATTTTTACAAAATTCTTAATATAAGAGACATTGATTTTAACTTGTGCCCACTCTAATCTTTATAATCCAAGATAGTAGAGAGACAGCCCATGCAATGCTTTCGGTGAAAATCTTTGTAGAATCAAGTGAGATACAATGGAAATGCTGTACATGTTATTAGCGATTTCGGATTATTATTGAAATGAGACTATTGAAACTAAATACTTTTACCCCAAACTGCATTAATAATCTTGCAATCCTAAATGTCACTTCACTAATTATTTAGATTAATTTTTCCACATGGTTCATATAAAGCAGCAGGAAAGTGGAATGAAAGAAAGGTAAGTTACCTTGTTGAGGTTCCACCTGAATAGCTGGGACAGACTGGAGAAGACTTATCTTATACTCAAAGTCGACAGGTATGTCTGATTTCAAACAGATACGTTTCATTTCCCTAAAAGAACAAACGAGAGCTTCGCATAAAGGAAAATGCAGTAAATACATAGCAAACTATAAACATGACGCCAATAGCACCATGACAGTGAACTGAGTGAAGCATTCAACTTGCGGGAAACTTACAATTTCACAATACACATGCTCGTACTAATAAATAAAGGTATAACTTTATTACCATACATATCTATTTAACAATCAAATTACGAGCTCGAGATTTCTATGTAGTGATCCCCGCCGATAGTAGAATCGCAGATAAAAAATTGACTCTTAAGCCATTTTGTTAAAAATAATGCTAAAAATTGTTTTTGAATTTAAAAAAATACACTAGAAAAATTATTGTTTTGCCACTCGCTATCTATCGAGGAATAGATAGCAAGTTAAGTAGCAATCAATAGTATTACGGGAACGACTGAGTATTTTGATCAAATACAATACAACGGAAACTCCGAAAATTGAGAACATGATAAACGTTTATTTCTATTTTTGACTATTCTTTAGTCATTATCAGGAATGAAATGATGATCTTATTACAGAGTTTTCTTACTTTAAGTTTCTGAGGCGATGGGGTCCGTCTTTTGTTGGCTAAAATTGGGGCAGAGTGGATCAGACTCATATTAATATTGTCCTAAGTCCTAAGCTACGGCTGGAAGATAATACCTAAGTGTTTTACTGAGAATTTGGATCCATGCAAGTTGAAATGTCATATCATGAGTGGGGCTCTCTCAAGTCCGAGTACCTGAAGTCATGTGCCCGAGTGGCGTACTAGTGTGTGCGTAAAAGGTGGGACATTTGGAAAACAAAACGGGTGTCTAAATGAAAATTTATAAAAGTACATGCGTGCCTAGTGCACTGTGTAAAGACCTAATGGAGGAGGAGTACGCAGGAGGCGTATCTCCGTTTAAACATCGTTCGCTCGGTTGTCTAATCCCATGTGACTGCGGTATATGTCGCAAGACTTTTGGATGGCATCAGTGCAGCACAGTTTTCGAAATAATGTTCTGCATCGTGTTGTCATGCCAAGCTGTGACAGGAAGTGGTCGTTCGGGGGATACCAGGTACCGAGTGAGCCCACAACGAACGGTAAGATTTCGCATCGTTTTCCCGTGGTGAGGCAGTGTTGTTTCAATGGTTCATACTTCGTGAGTTTGGCTTGGGCGGCTTCTTCTCGGCTCCATTGTCGAAGAGACAGGTCACGTCAATGATTAGGATACGGTCGTCTTCTTCGACAGCGATGTCGGGTCGCAGGGGTAGTCCAGACTCTCGGATGGTGTGGTCGGTGGTAACTTGGCCAAAACGGATAGCGTCCGTGATTCGGGTCGTGATTTGATCGTGGCGCTTACGGATGTGGACAAGTTCGGGGCGGCAGTGGTTGAGGATGTGCGGCAAGGTCTCGGTCTCAGCACAATGGCGACAGGTGGAGGAGGTGTTCGACCATCGAGGTTTCGTTGCGTTGGTCGGCAGGCAGTTGAGTCGAGCCTTGTGGATGAACCGCCAGTCTTTAGGAGGTTCAGGCCGGTGTTATGCCAAGTGGAGCCATTGGCGTATCGCTCGTTGCTGAGGCATTTGGCAACTTTGCCTTGGTCGGGTAGCGATAACAGTCGAGAGGCATGGTGCTCTGGGATCAGGCGACGGAGGAAACTTGCGGCGGATTTGGCACGGATGCGGTCAGAATCATCGGAGGAAATTGCTGGATCTTCTTGGTTAGAGAAGTGAAAGGTCACCTTCAGCCTACGGCAGGCGTTGCGACATCAGGACCACAAGGAGGAGTTGGTGTAATAGAGGTGGTCAAGAGGTTTGTCAGTGCTGCCAGATAAGTGGGTGGAGAGGACGTTGCTGGTGGGGTTTGATTTTGTCGATCTTCGGACTACGGCTCGGAGTTCAGCTCGTGCAATGGCCCGGGTGGTTGGGTCGGCGGACGACAGGATTTTCAGCGTTTATACAATGCACTGGACGTCAGCTTCGGCTTTGGGGTCTTGTAGGGCCAGGCCACCGGTACATTTTGATGAGAAGAAGTAGGCTTGGCTGGATCGTTGTGGGAGGCAACATATGTCGCGAAGGACGCGGATGAGGAATTTGTGGTAGTCATCAAGGGACTTTTTCTTTGGGTCTCCGGCGCGTAAGGCGTACGTGAGGGCAGATTGGAGAAAGGTTCGGATTGTGTTTAACTTTTGCCAAGGGGCGAGAAGGGATGAACGGATTGCTTCGAGATCGGTGATGAGTTGTGGTAGTATGTTGTCCAGGTCGTCAATGTTGTGAATTACGCCGATTGGTACGCCAAGATGACGGTACGATTCATCAGCCGCAAGGGCTGGTACTGGTGTTTGCTGGATGATGAAACGGTGTGGGTCGATTCGGGTAGGTTCACCTTTTCGGTTGACAATGGCGAGGGTAGCGCATTTAGCTGGCCGGAACTCGAGACCAAGTACTGAGGCGTGTAGGGAGGCGACGTCAAGGAGGGACTGGAGGGCTTCTTTGGTGCGTGCAACCAGGACCAGGTCATCGGCGTAGGCAAGGCATGACAGCAGGGTTTCGTAGTGGTGGAGAGTTTGACTTCAAGGAAGGGAGGCCGCCTTGCTCTTGATGGCACGTATGATTACTTCAATACAAAGGTTAAACAGGATTGCACTGAGGGGGCAACCCTGTTTGACGCCGGACAGGATGGGGACCGGGTCGGTGGATTCCGTGGATGTTCGGATGGTGGTGGAGGCTCCAGTATAGGAACTGGAGATCAGCGTGACGAGGGTCTCAGGGATGCCAATGTGTTGAAGGGTGGTTCGGAAAGCGCTGTGGGGAGTGCAACCAAAAGCATTGCGAAGGTCGAGCCGGGCGACGTAGGTGGATCGTTTGTTAACTCAGGAATCTCGGATGACGGATTTGAGTAGGAAGGTGTGCTCATAGCATCCTTCGGAGGGTCGGGCACTCTTTTGTTCATCAGACAGGATTTGGTGGTGGATGGCCCAGGAGGTGACATGTTTGCCTATTACACCCATGAATAGTTTATATAAGCATGACATGAGTGCAATAAGCCGGAAGTTGGATGGATGACGAAACATGATATACTAGTTAAATATTGAAAGTTCTTTTGAGGCCTTTGTCCCGTGATTCACAGTAGGCCTGTGTCTATTAATTGCTATAATGATTCTAGATATAATAGCAATGACCAATGTCTAGATTTATCTATAATCTAATATGTTTAATACAATCGTTTAAACACGGTAGCCTATTCAGTAAAATATTTGCAATCTGATTTTCAAAGGGCCGTGTAACTATACTATAAACAAAATACAAAATACAATAATAATGGAAGTACTAGATATTAGATTCGTCGCTTGAACGCAGATAAGGAAAGTTCGTCAAAGTTCTCAGTTATGCTATTTGGTAATTCGTTCCACCCTTGTGATGCCCTATACGAAAAGCTTCTTTTAAGAAAGTTTGTTTTTGGCTTTGGCAGAGCTAATTTAGAATTATTACTCCTGAGGTAATAATTATCATTATTGCATTTAATAAATAATTCTTGAAGATAAGTAGGAAGCCTATCTGTTAGAGCTTTAAATGACATAATAATCTCCCTTCTTTTTAAAGTGTCTTCAATAGGTATCCATGAGAGATCGGCAAGTATTTGGGTGGAACGAACATCATACGTTTGACCAGTAATTACTCGTGCTGCTCTCCTTTGCAATTTTGAGAGTTTACTAAGGATGGTACTAGAACCATCATTCCACACTGTTGAGCAATATGTAAAGTAAGGTAATACTAACGCATTATACATCTTAACAAGAATATGCTGGGGAACAAATGGTTTAGCTCTTCTTAATAGTGCAATACCTTTTTGAGATTTTTTACTTTGCGCCTCTATGTGCCTTTTCCAGTTTAACTGGCTGTCAAGAATGACTCCTAGTGACTTTTTACTCGTCACACGCTTAATGTTGTGTTCGCCTAACTTAATTTCAAGATTATATTCAAGATTAGCTAGCCGGTACCTGGAACCTATTATCCTAAATTCAGTTTTGCTGTTGTTTAATGTAAGTTTATTAGCCAAAAGCCACTATAATGTTAATATCTATGTTAGTGAAGATTACATCTGTTAGTGAACAATTAATACTAGTATCATCATAAGGTGTTATTGGCAGAATGTTTTTGATGTAGTTAAATTCATTGCAAGTGATTACTTGCAAGTGATAATGTAGTTAAATTCATTGTAAGTGTTCTGGGAGGAGTGTTCTTTAATTCTTGTGTATAAGCATGAATAAGTGTATACTCTTGTGTATAAGTGTGAATTTAAATGTCCAGGATGCAACGCGAACTACAGTACATTGGAAAAACCGATCGTTGCTTATACACAAGAATCAAAGAACACTCCCAGAACACTTCTGAAATATATAATCACATAATTACTTGCAATGAATTTAAATACATCAAAAACATTCTGCAAATAACACCTTATGATGATACCAGCATTGATTGTTCACTAACAGATCTAATCTCGACTAACACTAAAATTATAGATAAATCTAGACATTGGTCATTGCTGTTATATCTAGAATCAATAGCAATTAACAGACACAAGCCTACTTTGAATCACGGGACAAAGACCTCAAAAAAACCCAATATTTAACTATAGTATATCATAACTATACTATAGTATATCATAGTATCGTCACTGTATGTATATATTCTGTAGTATGTAATAAGATCATCATTTCATTCCTGATGATGACTTAAGAAGAGTCGAAACGTAGAATAAACGTTTATCATGTTGTCAATTTTCGGAGTTTCCGTTGTATTGTATTTCATCAATAGTATGTTGGTATGATTCTATTAAAACATCACTTTGTGCTATTTTTGTGCATACGAATTTTATAAACGTTCACACATTACCATTTATTCTATTTTTACCAAACGGCCTCGTTTCCATGTGGTTAATCGCCAATGGAAAAACATTTTAGTTCAGAAAATATCAGAATATTACTTCAGAAATGACTGCTTGGCAAAATAAAGCAAACATAAAAGAGACCACTGGCTAGAATGCAATAAACGATAAGTTCTATTGGGTATGCAAATTTACGTTCTATACAAAATGTGCGAAAAATAAATGTCATGAGCGTATTGTATACCTCTCTCCAACACCAAGGGTGCCAAAGTCGAGTTTTCGTGGAAAGTCTGAGAGGTTAAGAGCTGGGTAACCATGGAGTGGAACGATCAGATTTTCATTGGACTGTAAGACGATAATAAAAAGATAATTTACTTTCAGTCTTTCACGTTGTGTTTAAAGAAAAATACTTCCAAGGTGTCCGTTGTAACGAGAGTGGAACAATAAAAATGTTTGTTGGGGACCGCATGAAGTGTCCACAATGCCGTAATAGCGAGAGTCCGTAATAGCGAGAGCTGCTGCAATATAATTTATAATAGGTTTCACCGGGGATTTACCAAGTGTCCTTAATAGCGGGGTGTCCGTAATAGCGGGGTGTCCGTAATAGCGGGGTGTCCGTAATAGCGAGGTGTCCGTAATAGCGAGGTGTCCATAAGGCGAGAGTGGACTGTACTGCATTGATGCTTTACTTTCTATTTGTTCAATAGTTTTGCTTGGAAAACATAATTCCATCAAATACTTTTTATTTTTACTACTTCTACTAACCTGACAATGAATTCTGATACAGTCATAATAATATCGCCATTCTGATGGTGTGAACTCAACTACAATTTCCATGAAGAATCCAGGAACAAGTCTCTCCTGTCATAAAAACACGAACATCTGATATGTTATATGAGTGATCATTTCCATTCTGATTTGAAAGATCCAATTCAAACTTTGACAGCTTAGCTGCGAAATGTTTTGCCGCAACATCACGATGGTAAGAAATGTGATGTAAAATTTGAATTCGTATCTTAAAATTTAAATTTGTTGATACGGTACAACCATAGTAGTAACTGAAATCAAACTGTCGCAACACGACACATTGACGTCATATTAGAAATATATTTTATACTATGTTTATACTTCTAAGTAATATCATGAAATGAGGAGTATTAGTCATTACACCACCCGCTCGACGAGGTCATTTATTAAAAATGAAATTTAATAAATTAAGCGAGTCAAATGGCGGTTTAATGACCAATACTCCTCATTTCATGATATTACTTTGTGATATTATTTTTGCGTGAATTTCACATAAATCAGTGTTCAGGCACTGTCAATGGTGTCGGCGAAGCGTTGTAAGACGTTCTGTACTAAAGAGAATGTTGTAAGAATGTTGTGGCCTAAATGGTTGTGTGTTTTTTAGTGCATAATTTTGTGATAATTTTGCTCAAAGTTTCCAGGTGATGTGGTAATACTAATACGACCAGTAGTGACGTCAAATGAGGTCTTATTACTTCTAATATACGACCTGTACATTTGAGTAGGCGAGCGAATTAGTTTTTAATACAGCACATTTAGAACAATAGAAATTTACGCAAACATGATATTACAAACTGAAAAGAAGAAACTTTCAACCTTGACTTTTTATACGCACAATGCCTGTAGACCCTCTTCAAACAATGCAAATATTGATAAAATGCTGAAATAATAACTAACGTGGAGAACCCTTACTTCGTTTGATTTTAAAGCCATATAGGCCTTAACCACTTGCAAGTCAATGGTTGCTGGAAGCATCTGGAGGCCAACTTTGAGAATTGTGATGTCAGTGCAATAGGTCTATACTTCTATCTTCACCATTTTTACACATAGTTTAAGGACATTGTTTGAAGTTACAGTTTTTGAAACGTTTTTGTTTGGAACCAGTTTTTTGGTAAAATTTCTGACTGATAGTCAATTAATAACAAAAATACCAAACACAAAAATTAACAACAAAAAGCGTTCATATACTTTGTATATACTTGGTATGCAGGACCAAAACTGGAGCACTAATCGCTTGAGGGGATATTCATATTTTCTTGTCATGTACGACAAATTACTTCTGAAATCAATTGTCATTAGGGTTGATTATTAGAGCAGAACAGGAATATATGAATATACACCCACCCCCAATTCACATACTAATTTTGGCCCTAATGGTATGCTTAAATATTCCAAATTTTAAAATATTTTTCGTTAACATAATTTAATTTAGTTCAGTGGGGTATAGATAAAGATGGAGCATACATGCGCATTATCTTACCTTTTTTACATATTTGATCTTAAAGTAAGATGTGGTTGGAGGAATGATATGCATTCGTTGACATTGCGACGAGATGTTAGTCAATTTCTATATAAAAATACGGAGATGCAAGAAAAAGCCACGTTATAACAAGACTGAGTTAACCAGGCATTATTGCTGTGACCAACTAGAGCGTGTTTATTTTAGTTCTATATTTTATTATTATTAAACAAATATTTATACAGGATAATCACTTCAGTTCAATAGAGAACTGTTATCAATGTGGGTCCTGATTCTACAGGGTGTCCCAAAAAACCCCAAAAACTATTGAAAATGATCTATTGTTAGAATTTCAATGCCTAGCACTAAATTGAACCCACGAGTAGATTAAGTATTGACATAACCGTCATAATAGTAATACTCAGTGTTAGCCATTTTTATGCCAGACAAAAAACTAAACCTACGAGGGCATATTAAAAATGCAATCAAATTTTATGCCCTTGCATTATTTGATTTAGAGAAAACAATTTACAAATGTAAATTCCCATGAGCAAAACAAACGTACTTTACAAAGATATTTTGATTTTTTTACAAGTGTTCAAATGTTAACAATAGATCATTTTCAATAGTTTTTGGGGGTTTTTGGGACACCCTGTATATAAGTTTAAAAATTAAATATAACAAACTTAATACAACAGAATTCTATTTATGCATATAAGCAATAAACAAGACTAAGAAATTTAAGAATGTTAAAAGTTTTCTTTCAAAAGCTTATTAAAATCATTAAAATCCGCAGTTTTACGTTTGAAAACTAGATGTTCAAACTGACTGACAAAATTGCGCATTAGCCAATCACTTTGACAAACTTGCTTCCAGCTTTGCACGTACTAATACATCATTTTTCGCTCGCGCAAAATTTTCAATTAGAAACGTCATAAACGATTTCTAATTAGCATGGTGCGCGCTTGCATTGAAGAAAAAAAATAAATGTAATTAATAAAACCTCGGTTAAAATGGCAGAATGAAGGGCAAGGACAGGAATTATTGCACCCTTTATTCGATGTGCAGCCAAGTCAAGTATACAAAATCACAAGGAACCCAAAAGAAGGAACAGGGGATATAAGATTGGTCAGAAACTTTGTAAAGCATGCAAACCGTTATTAGCCTACATTTTACAGCTGCTACAGTTAATCATACTTTTCATACCCAAACACCTTCATAATAAATTGTCATGTACAACTATTCAGGAAACTTTGGAATGTAGGCATACAGCTAGGCACGTTTAACTGTTTCAAAAAGCAGTTTAGATTTAGCAGCTAACTGTTTGTTAACTCTTTAGCTAACTGCTAGATGCAACTTGCAATTACATAAGGCCATTAAAAAAATATCTCGATTTATCATTGTACGAATGTAACCCTAGTATAAAAGTCAGAAACAGCATGCATCATGTGTCTAGAATCAATACAGCCAACACAACATTGATAAAATTTAACCTGTTGCAAAGAAAAACTACTACAATAATATATTCACAATATAGCCATGTTACTCCCACAATAAAAAATCTTCGTCAGGACTAAATTTTGCAGACTACTCTCAACACTCAAAACTAAAGAACCTGAACCTCCCCTTTCTCAAACATATTAAAGATACGCTTATTTGTTGTCCTTGAGTTTAGCTTTAAAAATATTGATGCTTTCTAAATTCTTAATTGGCATTGGTAAATTATTCCAGCTGAATGTCATTTTCAGGAAGTTTGTTTTAGAGAGAGCACAAACTGCACAATAAAAAATATCAATTCAAATTTTTCTGCAGTTAGCCACTGTAAGAGCATTTTGCAAAACATTGGAGAATACTCAGGTGTGGCAAAATCCTTTTTGCCAACTCTTCAGACTTCAGTCTGGGAAACAATTGGCCAACATTTGCAGTTTTGACAAGACTCGATCAGTAACTTGTATCAGTTGTATGTTGGCCGATCGTGGCATTGAAATATTTATAGTCAATGATAAAGTTTAATACCTGTAGTGTTACATTGCAGGCGTGCCCGGGGTACTTCATTAGTTTAGTTTGTATTTTACCATGCAAATGTACTCTGTCTGACTGTCTGTAGAGTCTTAAAGTTTATTTAAATGTGATGTTGTACAGTAAACTAGACACAAAACAACTTCAGGAAATCTCGTGACGGACAGCAAATAAGATAAATTCACCTACTAGAATTTGCTTCGAGGTCTTCTTTAGTTCAAATCCAGCAAAATGAATGCTTGCAGGACTGGCTTGGAAAACGTCATTTTCGGCCACTTTGCTAAAAATTTCTACAATCACGGAGTAAAACGACGGAAGTTAACGTCAAATTATGCATTATAGTTAAAAAAGTACAAAAACCTCATACTTGTGTTAAGTAGGTGGTTCGGCACTTGATGGTTTTGCTTGTTTGGCGCGATAAAATTTTGTCCAAAAGTCATTTGATTCACCTCGACGGTCGCCATTTTGCAAATTATTGTGACTCGTTGTTGTCATAGCAATTAGCTTCGTGACAAAACTGAGCTCTATTTAGCTACTGAAGTCCCTCTTTGCTGAAGTGCTACTCATCAGAAGCCCTGAACCACAGACTGAAACGAAGTCATTTCCATTTGTGTATTCTTGGGTTTCACTGGAACCTTTTTCAGTAATTCTGAGTGGGGGTCAACCCAAAATGTATTGATGATTGTACTGCACTGGAGCAAGCAAATCTCATGAAATTGCACACATTTCCTCCCAAACACAAGGTCAACACATACAGTGAAAATTTTTTTAGTCTGATGACAGTGTATCGATTTGGAGTTGACCCCCAGTGAAATTTATGACGTCACGTGAAACCCAAGAATACTGTAAATCATATCGCCCCAGTGGATGTCTCGCTCATAAATTCATCCCATTCCTATTTTTCTATTTCTTTCTTGCTAATGAATGCCAGTTCTGGTTCACAAAATCCCATTTACCGAACCAGAAAATAGGCAACTTTATTTTACTCTTAATATTACCCATCCGCACAACCCATTGTTTGTGTCCACGTTGAACACTTCAGTATATTTGTATATACTTACTACCATAGGAGAACTAATTAGCAAAAAATACAATGACATTCAACATTGCCAATTAAGCTTGGAAATTGAAATGCTCTCAACTGGAGATAGCCATAAAAGAATATACCCTTCAACACCCCAGAGTGTAGCACATTCAACATTGCACATTTGCATGTAACAGATCTAGATCTGCCACCACAGCAAGACTTCATATCATTCATATTAAGATTTCTATGCATATATTCATGGTGCTCATAGGCTTGCATGCAATTATCCAGTGAATATGCCACACATGCAACTGGAATCCCATTTCAGACTGTCACCAAATAATAGATTGTTGAATATTAATCAATTTATATTGTTAATATTATTCTTTATTTGATACAAATTTTCATTTTAATTATATGTATAAATAATTATTTAAAATTGAATTAAAGTTCCATCATACGTGTAAAAGCCACCAGTATGACTCATATTTAACGCTGATACAAATTTCATTATATGTGAAGCTGTAAATGAATATGGCAATTGTCCTTCACACTTGTTCGGTATATTTTTTGGATGCAAACTGATTACAATAATCCCATTATCTTTTAGGTCTGAACTAAGACACCTCGTGGCCATATTCAGAGCTGTCTTGCTTGCTCGGTATGGGTACATCCCTCCTTCGTTATTGCTTGATATAGATCCTGAATCAAAGTTGTCGAAGCAATTAGATAAAACTAGATGAGTTCATTAAAGGCATGTTGCAACATGTGTTAAGGATTGGCTGGTCTTACTAAATCATTAGGCATGGAAATTACATGTAGGGGTGACCGTGCATTCCATGTAAACTTCTTCCTGAAGATTTGCCAATATTTACTACTTGTGACTTGCTAATCCACCTTAAAAATCGTTAATGTGGGGTGCATGGAATGCAGTCTGGAGGGGTGATCCCTGTCATATGCACTTGTGATATTAAGCTCATTGCACTAAGTCAGACCTTAGCTAATGAAAAAAAAACTATTTTCACTCACCTAATATGGAACTTATGTTCACGATAGCTGCATAACATTTACTAGCTTCGTTTGAGCCAAGCAACCCAAATGAACTGAGAATTGGTCGAAATGCCTTGGCAATCATTATTGGTGATATTACGTTAGTTTCATATGTTTTCCTCATGTCATCCAAAGATACTGTCTCCAGGTCTTTCCTTGTGTGAGTTTCTGCATTATTAATCAAAACACTCAAGCCAACACCATCCAAGTCTTGTTCAACAGCAGTAACAAGATTTACAATATCATTGTCATTGTTCACTTCAAGTTGTAAAATTCTCACTTTTGTTTTTTTGGGGTTCCAAAATACGTTGTATGCTTTCAATGCTGAACATATGTCTAAATCACGGCATGTAGCAAATAAATAATGTGGTGGTTTCTTTAGACCCAATAAATATCGAACTAGTTCAAGACCTAGCCCCCGATTACAACCTATAATCAAAACAGAATATAAAAGTCCATCACATTCAATTTCTTTGTCCACCATAGCTTGCTTTGACTTGTTATAGTTAGTCACAGTATTTCTTCTGGCTTCCTGACCAAAATCAAAACATGAAATGTCGATTCGACATCGACATTTTTTGCATGCCAACATTCCAATCTCTATGAACATTCCGATATATCAATTTGATGAGGAAACTGGGACCGAACATCCGAAATCTCCAATACAGTTGTAAGGAACTAATGATACAGTGAAATGTGTAAATCTGCTTGGAAGATAATAGCTACCGAGACGTTGTGATTAGGCGAACACCAAATGATTTGCAATGAAAATCATTTTTCGGAGACGATATTATAGGATTTGAAGGTCTTACCCTCTACCTTCTTTACAAAAGGGACATCCATTTCCCTGCAACTGAGACCGCGTCAATTAATTTCCTAATTTTATCAATCAATCAATCAATCAATCAATCAAATAATTTATTCAAAATGCACTAACTTAAATAATAAACCCAATGTTCTTGCAGGAGAAGTGAAGAACGATGAGGCTGACTTCACCCATGCACCAGTGACTCCCCTCACTTACCCTAAATCTACCTTAAAGCGACAGGGACCGCGGAGCAATTTTTGGATTAAGGGGGCCGAATGCCGAGCTTTCTAGGATAATTAGGGACTGAGGAATTACTGAAAGGAACATTTCGGAATTCTAAGTCTGTTAGGGCCCTGAAAATGCAATCAATGTCACCAATTACAATTTGAAACGTTTTATACAAATTGGTACAAGACGAAAAACTCAACACCTCGAAATTACAGTATTAAAATTGAACAAGTTAGCTGTTTTTAAAGAACTATAAATTATAACAAAGGTCCAGCTCCGTGAATGTACCAAAGTTTCGTTTTCTGTTGTCCTTCCTTGATTTGAAATCATTGGCTACGGCCACTATTCGTACATTATCAGTTCGTGTTTTGTGGGTATTTAGTATTGCCAAATGAGTGAATCTCTTCTGTGACATCTTTGTCCTGAGCCAAGTTTTAATTCGTCGTGCTGTGGAAAATAATCTTTCACCAGCTGCGCTCGTTGCTAGATTTACTAACAGGAGTTTACAGATGGTGATTACTTCACTGATCATTGGGCTGGTGTTGGTGTCAAGATTTTTCACGGCATCTAAAATATCAAGAAAGCATTCTAATTTTTTATCCTTCATCAGTATCTTAAAAATGTCCTGTTGTGGGATAAGAAACTCTACTTTTATGTCCTGATAGTAAAGCTCCTTTACAAAAGCCAGTTCATTGGAAACGTCTTCTGATTTACAAGATTTCAGCAAAAGAGTTTCTAGTTTCGCATAAGCTTTAAAACTGGGTTGGTCGAAGCGTTCAGTAATGGCCGATACGATTAAATCAAGGGCTTCGTAGTATATTGGCTTGTAAAGATCTTCTGCAGTTTAATTGAGGATACTAATGTTCTGCTTCTGCCACTTCATATCTTGCCGGCGCTCTTCTTTTTCTTGGTAGTCGGGGCTCCGAGATATACGCCAAAGTCTCTTTCTTTTTTAAAACGGTTTGAAAAAATCCTTAAACGATTCTTCATTTCGCATACTCTTTAATGCATCTGTTGTCAACTTGGTGACATATTTGCTTTCTGAAGTGTTGCTGACAAGTTGTCCGTATGCCTAAAAATCGTTAAGCCAAGATTTAATCCAAAAAAAAGTTGAACGACTTCATTTGAGAACTACATCCAATAATTCGTCTTCGCACGTCTGCTTGGAGATTCGCTTTCAGGCATTCATCCTACAGTTTGATTATAGCGTCGTAATTGTCAATAACTCTCTCAAAACAGATTGCTCTGACCGTCCATCTAGTCGTACTGAAACTTGTCAATCCACCGGCAACCACATCTTTATTCTCCCCGTCCTCGTAATAAAGGTTTTTCTTCAACTCTCCGAGTAAATTTTCTCGTTTAGGAGAATACTTGACGAGTTTAACAATTTCATTTGTGTTGCTCATGGTGTCTGACAAAATCTTTGAATGATTAGTTGTGTTTTTAACACTTAAACTTAGCGAGTGACCATGAGAATGTGTGGAAAGGGCCTTTGGTTCACATTCCTAAATTTGCTCTGCAACGCCAGATTTTTTGCCAAGCATGTTACTGGCACCATCGTAGCACTGCCCTCTGCACTGAGACAAAGACAACTGTAGTCGAATGAGGATGTCTTTGATTGTTGTAACGATTGTATCAGAATGCAATGGTTGGGATACTATACCCTTCGCGTTTTAGAGGTGGAATACTTTTGTTGGGTTTCTTGTTGTGCCCAACAGTCCAACGGAAGTAAATTTTCCCAAAATGCAAGTTAGAAATGCGCATGCGCGAACGTTTTGGAACATGCAAAACTATAAATGCATTGATGATGGTTTTTGCATTCGAGTAGCTCTTTTTGGAAATATTATACACTAACAGCTGAAGCCATTTTTTCGCGCTAACTCAACAGCCCAACGGAAGTAAAAAAGATCCAACAAAAACAACAGACCTAACAAACACAACAGCCCAACGAATGTAAAAAGACTCAACAAGCAAAACAGACCCAACAAACACAACAGACCCAACAAACACAACAGACCCAACAAACACAACAGCCCAACGGAAGTAAAAAGACTCAACAAATACAACAGACCCAACAAACACAACAGACCCAACAAATACAACAGACCCAACAGCTCAACGGAAGTAAAAAAGACCCAACAAAAACAACAGACCCAACAAACACAACAACCCAACGAAAGAAAAAAGACCCAACAAACACAATAGACCCAACATACACAACAGACCCAACAACCCAACAGCCCAACGGAAGTAAAAAAAGATCGTACAAAAACAGCAGAACCAACAGACACAACAGCCCAACAGGCCAACGAAAGTAAAAAGACCCAACGAACACAACAACAGATCCAAAAAACACAACAGCCCAACAACCCAACAGCCCAACGAAAGTAAAAAGACCCAACAAACACAGCAGACCCAACAAACACATCAGACCCAACAGCCAAACGGAAGTAAAAAAATCCAACAAACACAACAGACCCAACAAACACAACAGCCCAACGAAAGAAAAAAGACCCAACAAAAACAACAGACCCGACAAAACAACAGCCCAACGAAAGAAAAAAGACCCAACAAACACAACAGACCCAACAAACACAACAGCCCAACAGCCCAACGGAAGTAAAAAAGATCCAATAAAAACATCAGAACCAACAAACACAACAGCCCAACAGCCCAACGAAAGTAAAAAGACCCAACGAACACAACAGACCCAACAAACCCAACAAACACAACAGACCCAACAAACACAACAGCCCAACGAAAGTAAAGAGACCCAACAACAAACAACAAACCCAAAAAACACAACAGACCCAAAAAACACAACAGACCCAACAGCCCAACTGTGATATGAGCCTATTGTTGGGGTCTGTTGTGTTTGTTGGGATTCCTGTTTTTGTTGGATCTTTTTTTACTTCCGTTGGGCTGTTGGTTTGTTGGACTGTTGTGTTTGTTGGGTCTGTTGTTTTTGTTGGATCTTTTTTACTTCCGTTGGGCTGTTGGGTTGTTGGGTCTGTTGTGTTTGTTGGGTTTGTTTTTTTTGTTTGATCTTTTTTACTTTCGTTGGGCTGATGGGTCTGTTGTGTTTGTTGGGTCTATGGTGTTTGTTGGGTCTTTTTACTTCCGTTGGGCTGTTGGGTTGTTGGGTCTGTTGTGTTTGTTGGGTCTGTTGTGTTTGTTGGGTCTATGGTGTTTGTTGGGTCTTTTCACTTCCGTTGGGCTGTTGGGTTGTTGGGCTGTTGTGTTTGTTAGGTCTGTTGTTTTTGTGGGATCTTTTTTACTTCCGTTGGGCTGTTGGGTTGTTGGGTCTGTTGTGTTTGTTGGGTTTGTTTTTTTTGTTGGATCTTTTTTTACTTCCGTTGGGCTGTTGGGTTGTTGGGCTGTTGTGTTTGTTGGGCCTGTTGTTTTTGTGGGATCTTTTTTACTTCCGTTGGGCTGTTGGGTTGTTGGGTCTGTTGTGTTTGTTGGGTTTGTTTTTTTTGTTGGATCTTTTTTTACTTCCGTTGGGCTGTTGGGTTGTTGGGTCTGTTGTGTTTGTTGGGTCTGTTGTGTTTGTTGGGTCTGTTGTGTTTGTTGGGTCTGTTGTGTTTGTTGGGTCTATGGTGTTTGTTGGGTCTTTTTACTTCCGTTGGGCTGTTGGGTTGTTGGGCTGTTGTGTTTGTTAGGTCTGTTGTTTTTGTGGGATCTTTTTTACTTCCGTTGGGCTGTTGGGTCTGTTGTGTTTGTTGGGTTTGCTGTTTTTGTTGGATTTTTTTACTTCCGTTGGGCTTTTGGGTTGTTGGGCTGTTGTTTTTGTTGGATCTGTTGTTTTTGTTGGATCTTTTTTACTTTCGTTGGGCTGTTGGGTTGTTGGGCTTTTATGTTTGTTGGGTCTGTTGCTTTTGTTGGATCTTTTTTACTTCCGTTGGGTTGTTGGGTTAGCGCGAAAAAATGACTTCAGCTCTTAGTGTATAATATTTCCAAAAAGAGCTACTCGAATGCAAAAACCATCATCAACGCATTTATAGTTTTGCATGTTCCAAAACGTTCGCGCATGTGCATTTCTAACTTGCATTCATGGAAAATCCACTTCCGCTGGGCCGTTGGGCACAACAAGAAACCCAACAAAAGTATTCCAACCCTAATGGGCATTAAGATTCTCATCAACCCACCGAAAGCATATGGTCAACTGCTCTTGATTGCTAATGTCGGTGTATTCATCAGCTATCAGAGACAAAACCCTGTTCCCATATCCTTTGCAAGGTCTCGTTGAGCCTGATGTGCTATAATTTCAATAAGTTCATTTTGTACATCGTGGGACATATATTTATTACCGTCTTGTTTTTTAGCCAGCTGAAGTAATGCAGGGTCATCTCTGCCCCTAAGTTTAATAAACTGATAAAAGTTCGATTCCGTATCAACGTCTCCCTAAACTGCTAGACCTTGTCTACTCCAGCACTGCAGGTTTTCGATTATTTTGATTAAACAACGGCGATTGGTCTGTCGTACTTTGTCTCTCTCCTTATTAGTCATTTCAATACATTACGGCAACTCTTAGGATAATTTACTGAATAATCAATGTTTGATCATTTTTAGTCGTGCACCTCATATTACCACGAGCGCTTTGCTGGGCGCAATAAAAACAAATGACTGAGTCGCTCTGTTCATTATAATGTAGCCAAGAAAACAGGTCAAACCACGAAGCCTGAAAAGAACGATTGTGTCCGGTACTTTTTCTTAATTTGACGAAACTGAAAATTCTTTGGTTGGTGTGGGTTTGAATATAACGTTATGCTGGTATGAGTAGAAAGCATTTTGCTTTGTATTACCGCTCCATGTGATTCATGCGCGGTCGAAGTGGAGCTCTTAACTGATGACGCTAGCCGGCATAGTTCTGACGACACTACCATTAGAGTCGAGCCAACTTGGCACGGATCACTTGCAGAAGTAACTAGGACAGCAGGTTGTGGCCTCGGAGACTGTACATGGACGTCGTAGTTTATTATCACTGTTGTTTCATTTTCTGAAACGTTTAGACAAAATGATGTGGATAAATATAGTAACACTAGTACATAACTTAGTTGGAAAAGTGAAATGTATTATATTTGCTCACCACGACTACACAGCAAAAAACGCACAACCTGTTCTGGCCTGATGAAAACAGCATTGAACAATGTTTTGCTGCCCACATTATTTTAGGTTGTCAACAATATTGTTCAGCATTGCTACACCTGATTGCAGGCTAATTCAGACTCATCAACTTGTTCAGTATTGTTGACAACCTTGAACAATGTGGGCAGCACAACATTGTTCAATGCTGTTTTCATCAGGCCAGAACAGGTTGTGCGTTTTTTGCTGTGTACGACGCATCGCAACAGAAAAATAGTCGGAAATTGTTTTGGCTTTTTCGTTGTTTTGCCCTTCTCATTTGATCTTGCAGAGTTTCGGTTCCAGTCCCTTCCATATTTCCATATATCATATGCGCTTCTTGGTTTGTAATGACCGACGGATTGTACGAGCCTGGATGACTAGCACTGTAGACAGTTCGTCGTTTAAAATACTTTTCTCTGTATCTGAGAATATGTATACAGATTGGAAGCAGGTGTTGGATCACTTTTAGTAGTATATGTACGACACTATAAGGCACCCCATACACCAGGAGGCGACAAATTTCCATTTTTCGACCTTTTGAGCGATGGTTTTTAAGATTAGTTTTTAAGTTACTTCATGTAATTTTAAATGAAAAAAATCCAAGATGGCGGTCGGAAAAATTCCTTAGAAAATTTTTTAAGGAATTTTCAAAAAAAAAAAATCGCGAAAATATTTTTTCATTTTTTAAAACAAAGTGATGATGATGTGTTCCTGGAATAATCAACACGTTGTTGTCGACGGTATAAAGTGTCCGATAAGGTTTCACCCTGCAGAAGTGGAAAAAAGACATTTTACAGGCGCTACCATCAAAGATAGGATTATGGAGTCCGATATTGAAAGTTATACGGAAATTCATAAACAACAAACGTATGAATTTGACGAAAACCACATTTTTTGTTCACCTGAATGCTGTAAAGCATTCATTTTAAAAAACAAAGGGAATAAATTATACGAAAATTCTATATGTTTTTTAATGCAAATAACCAAACGAAAAAAAAAATAATCGCGGCTTAAAAAGTCATATTGAACATCCTACAGCTGATAAAAAACCACTACTGAAGAAACATAAAAAATCGCAAGCTTAAAAATGTATTTTTTTTACAAAACAAAAATGAAGTTTTGTAAAAAGTGCCATAGGCGGGCCGTTGGAAAAATAGAAAGCCACCTTGACTTATCTTTAGGTCATTCAAAAATATGCGTATGTCGTGGTCAGGGTATTACACCTATTAACGGTTCTGTTATAAAACGTTTAGTTTCAGGAATGGGTGCCCACGAGGTAAAAAAATTCATGAAATAAAAAATTGAACTTGCAAAAAAAAAAGGGTTTAAGGAAGTAAATAATGGGTCCTGAAGAATTAAAAATTTGGTTGGCCAACAAGAGGGTAGAATACGAAGACGACGCGGATCTGTCAAAGTTTTTATCGTCCGACAACAGCGACGGATACAAATATTCAATTATAAACCTTTTAGAAACGGATTATAGCAGGTTTACTTACGGTAAACCAAAAATTAACGAAGCGTTGGCCATGGAACTTAACGAGATAAATTTTTTAGAATTTAAAAAACCAGAATTGGTAAAATTAGCCAAGGATTTAGGGCTGGGGCTTAATGTTAATATCGGGAAAAAAGAACTTATTGGGGAAATTGAAAGTGTGAAAAAGCAATTCCAGGGTAAACCAAAAAATTAACGACATTAAAACGTGATGGGAAAAAGGTTCTTAACAAACAAGGAAATACAAAATATCGTTTCTAATGTCACCGATTCCCCCTTTTTTAGAGAGAATTACATTTCACAATTAAAAACGGTTTACCTAAACCCGCGTATTCTTCCAAAATTAATTCGTGCATTAAAAGAAAAACACGACGAAAGTCTTATTAAACCTGGTGAAAACGTAGGAATTATATGCGCACAAAGTATAGGCGAAAAATTTACGCAAAGAACGTTAAATACATTTCATAAAGCAGGGCTTTTAATATCGGGTGCTGCAAAAGGGATTCCTCGCGTACAAGAACTTTTAAATATTTCTAAAAACCCTAAAAGCATTTTCTATTCTATACGTTTAAAGTCGGTCGACGACATTTACGCGAAAACAAAAGATTTACAAGCGATCACGTTAAAATGTCTTGTAAAAACAATTAAAACGGTTACGATGGAAAATTACGCGTGGCGGACCGTATTCCACAAAATGTTTGGCGGGTTAGAAACAAACGAAGAAGTGTTACGAATTGAATTAAACCGTAAAATGTTATTGTTGCACGAAATAACGCATTGGGATTTCGTACAAAAATTATCGTGTAGCGAAATAGATCCTGAAATGAATTTTTTATACGTACCAAAACATACGGGTATGTTAACGTTAATTAAAGGCAACGCGGGTATTTCTCATGTAGAGTACATAGAAAATCCGTCTACAAACGAATGGGATTATCTGTAAAAACACATCAAAAACGATTTCATCAAATGTTGTCGATGGATATAACCGACCCGTTACGAACATGTTCGAGTAACGTATGGGATATTTACGGGACATTAGGAATAGAAGCAGTACGCGAATACCTTTTACAAGAACTAATGTCCGAAACGACAGGCATACACGTTACCCATCTAACCGTTTTAGTTGACAAAATGGTATTTATAGGTGATATTTTTCCCGTGAATAGGTATAGTACAAAAAAAGAAAATATCGGGGTTTTTGCAAAAGCATCGTTCGAAGAAACATTCGACTATTTTCTTACGGCAGCCGTTAACGAAGAGACGGATAACACGAACGGGTTAAGTGCAAGCATTATATGTGAGAAAAAACCATTGTGCGGAAAAGATCTTTTTAAAATGTAGGCAAAAAAATTAAATTTCTAACGCACACACGTTAGGAATTTTTTTATTCTTCTTCTTTGATGATAACGATATCCTTTTCTTCTTTAACGTTTGGGATTTCGTAAGTTTTCTTTGCTTTTCTTTCAATGGCGAATTGGAAATTTGTTTCTATTCCATCGGGGTCCTTGGCCATGTGTAACCCAAATAGGATTTTTCTTCGTTCGCATACGTCTTTGTTAGCTTTGTTTTCGTTCTTTGAAGTTGCACAACCCATATTTTTATAAAAAATAAATAAAATGTCGTTATTATTCGGTTATTCATCGGACATACAAGAAGGGGATATCGATATGGACAACAACAAAATTATAAATTTACCGGACCCATCAACGGGTTCCGAACCCGTTACGAAAAGTTATGCGGACACACATTATTCTGGTGGTGGTGGTGGGCAACGAGGTCCAAAAGGTGACAAAGGGGATACGGGACCACAAGGTCCGAAAGGTGACACAGGCACGCAAGGACCAAAAGGTGATACAGGTCCACAAGGACCAAAAGGTGGCAAAGGAGATGTAGGTTTACAAGGTCCTAAAGGATCAAAAGGCGACAAGGGGGATACAGGACCGCAGGGGCCGAAAGGGGATAAAGGCAGTGGTGGTTCGTCAAAAGATGATAAAGGGGATACGGGACCACAAGGGCCAAAAGGTGACAAAGGAGATACCGGCGCCCAAGGACCAAAAGGGGATCAAGGAGATACGGGGCCACAAGGACCAAAAGGTGACAAAGGCAATACAGGTGCTCAAGGACCAAAAGGTGACCAAGG
This sequence comes from Muricea muricata, assembly GCA_963855995.1. Lineage (NCBI taxonomy): Eukaryota > Metazoa > Cnidaria > Anthozoa > Malacalcyonacea > Plexauridae > Muricea > Muricea muricata. The sequence goes on from OY979717.1 coordinate 66,640,943, forward strand.
AGATACGGGACTACAAGGGTCAAAACGTGACAAAGGTAATACAGGCACGCAAGGTCCAAAAGGTGACAAAGGCGATACAGGCCCACAAGGTCCAAAAGGTGACAAAGGTAATACAGGGTCAAAAGGAGACACAGGTAACCAAGGACCCCCTGGTTCTGGTGGGTTATCCGACACGGGTTTTACAATGCAAGGGAACATTGACATGGGTAACCATAAAATTACAAACCTTCCAGACCCAACATTAGCAAACGACCCTATTACAAAACAATACGCGAACCGAGTATACTTAACCGACAGTGGATTTACGATGCAAGACAACATAGGTATGAACAACCACGAAATATTAGGTTTAAACCCGGTCCCATCCGACGATACGGCAGCCGTATCCAAAAATTATACCGACACAATGTACATTAAAAAAGGTACCGATATTGATATGGACGGTCACCGTATTACCGGGTTGCCTATTATCCCTTTAACATCTGGTGAACCAATCACGAAAGGTTTTGTCGAAAGGTATTATTCGGATTATACGAACATTATAACGTTTAAAGGGAAACCCGGTAGCGTTACAATTCTTCGGCAAGACAATATGGTTGATTCGCCTGAAAACGGGCGTGCTACGAAAACGTTAGATTTTTCAAAAGTTGGCAGTAGTTATCAAATAAATTTTTCCGTCCAACCAAAACTTCCAAACGGTGTTTACACCTATGAAATGGATGTTGTCCTAACGACTTCTAGGGGATACGATGTCATGTTATGGGGTGATTGTGGCGGTTCTGGGTACAACGCATCGTCCAAATATAAGTATTGGAGTTGGAGTTATGAGAATAAGATTGCTCATAATGATGTACAGGGTGGGTTATTCCACAGGGGTACTGGTAAAAGGGTACGTATTCAAGGATCGTTTTTAAACCAGGGTACGCGTATTTACGGGCAAGAAATTTCGCTTTCGTTAGATTACGAAAATGGGAAAACGTACGAATTTGTCATGCAAGATTTAGTGTCACGAAGTACCGGCCACATTCTTGGTAACGCTATCTATTTTGTATTCCAACCTGATGATAACAAGACTATGGACTTTACGGACGAAACGTTTTTTTCGTTTAAACGGTTATTGAAATTATAATTAAAAATGGAAGAATACAAAGAAGAATTATTACGATTAGTGGCCGAAAAAAAATTAAACATACTGCAAAATATATCGAAAACGCTACGGAAGAAACGTTAAAAAAATTTACGACGAGTACCAACGGCAGGAATTAGATGAGGTCAACGACAAAGTGACGGGTGTGCTTATCACGAAAATATCCGAACTCATGATGAAGTTAGATCTCGTGAAAGACAACGTATCGTTAGAGGACGATCTCGGTAAGAACGAATTGTTTAAACGCGACGTGAAAAGGATCATTGGTTATTTAACATCGTACGTTCCTTTGGTTGGGTTAGTATCTGGTGGGATCACCGTCGGTGCACACGTCGCCGATAAAAAATTAAATCCTGAATAGGAAATTCATAACGTAATAACGTTATGAATTTATTCCTGTTTATGGAATTCAGTTAGGTCCTTAAGGTTTTCGTAAAGACTGTCCATAAATTTTTTAAAGTCCTGGAGGCAATGAAGTATTTTTTCATATTGTGAATGGTCGTAGTTGTTACCATAGAACATTTTGGCTATTTCCCGTGCGGTGTCTTCCATTTTATTATAAATGTTTTAGGATAAAAAAAAACGGCAAGAATAGCCGTCATTGGGTAAGTGAGCACGAGGAGTGCAAACGTAAACGTTAAACACATGGTAAGAACGATAAGGAATTTTTCACGCTGCGTTAACATTTTTTTATATTTCAAAACCTTTAAAAGGTTTTGAAATTATGGAATGATGATTTGGTGTGTGTAAGGTCTTGTCGTTAAGATTTCTAATCGTGCGTAGTCGTTATTTTTTAACGTGTCTATAATTCTTTTTTCTTCGTCTTTTTCGGTATTGAGGTAATTGTTGAAAATATATTTCATGTCGTCTTTACATGCATTGTAAAACGTCACGAGTTTTGAAATTTGCAACCTGTAGGGTTTTGCAATAGACGTTAATTGTTGTGTAATGACGATTAATCCGACATGTCGACCGGACATTCCTAATTTTACGAGTTCGCTCGTTCTGTTTTTAACGTCGTTGCTTGATGCACAATCGTCGAGAATGATGAGACTGTTGGTATTTTTTGCAAAACGTGTGATTTCACGGAGAATATTTTCCACGTTATCGTGTTCGACGTGTAATGCGTAGACGTCTGGATCGGCTAAATACTTCCATTGTTGGTACGTTTTGTTATCTTCTAAGGTCGGACAAACGATGAAAATATAGTCGAAATGGTTCTTGTATTCTTTTTCTAACATTTCCAAAAGGTAATGTGTTTTTCCACACGCCGTCATACCTACGATAATAATATGAAATGGTGTCTGCATGTTTAGTAATTAGCGGTCCCGTTGAGTTGTGTTCCGCTAATATCAATCGTACCGTCGGCAATAACGAAAACGTGGCAGGACAAGTCTGATGTTGTAACTTCTTTTTCTATCTCCAAAAGTATTCCGGCCTGCGTCTCAATAAGTTTTCGACCGCTACCGCTTACGGTGTCATCGTCCACGGTCCTGAAATCTATAACGCATGCAAACTTGTTGGTGTAAAATTGTCGTCGAGATACACATTCTGTCCCTATATATTTTTCGCAGTCGTCATTACCGAAGAATCGGACGGCTTCTTTGTACATATTTCGTTTTGCAAGACCACGGCTGTAAATATCGTTTGGGTTTCCTTCGACGGTTACATTGACTTGTGTTAAATTTGGGAATGGGAAATGTTCACTATCGCCTGCACCTTTTTCCGTGAATAACAATACGACGGCTTTCATGCTTTTTCTCGGGATATTGATATCGATGACTTCGCGCGTATTTCCTTTGGCCCACGGTAACGTTTTCAAGAGCGTTGAAAAATTATACGGGAACGAACGACCGGCATTGTACGTTCCTCTAACGCTGTTTGCAAGTCCTTCACTTTTAATGACGTCGTATTCTAATTGCAAGTCTGTAAGTCTATACGTTCCGGTTTCTTCATTCGCTTGTGCTTTCATAATTTTTTCGGATCTTGGTAACGTGATGTCGTAAACAAAGTCGCACATACCGTACGGTGCGTACGGACCGTTATCGCAGAGAATTTTACCTAACGGCATTTTCATACGATCGCACATACCTGCAATCGCTGTGTCTAATGCACCGTCTGATTTTGCTGCTTTGTCAGCGCTGTCATCTTTAGAAATAAGTTTTCGGACATTTTCAGAGGCAATTCCAAAATCTTGCCGGTTTGTACGGTCGACTTCGGATCGCCATAAGTCTTTGTAAACTTCCAATATGCTTTCGCCCGTATTCTGGTAAACTTCGACCCCTTGTACTTTAATACTAAGTCGGTCGGCAAGCAATCGGCCTAAATTGTTTAAAAACCAACTTTTCGTGTTGCGGTTGTTAAATTTAAACGATAATGCTAACGTATCCGGGACGATACATTCGTTTGCATTCAATGCAGGAATACTTACCGAGTAAATATCTTCTGGGACGGCTTCTGTTTTTAATAACGACGCTTCAATGGAACATCTTTTCCCACGCCCATCTTTTTCAAGCACCGATACTTTTTTATAACCTGCAGTTAATTGTTCACCTCTATTCATTTATTTAGTAACTTTTTTTTCTTGTGCAAAATATACGCAATAGCGACAGCAAGCAACCATAAATTTTTTGCTAAAAATCCAACGGCATTTGCACTTAACGTTAAAAGTTTAGCGGCTAAATTTAAAAGACCACCAAATAATGATCGGTGCTACTTTTTCACCTACTTTTGCTAATGCCCTTGCAAATTTACTTGTGGCTTGTGCCCCTTTTTTGATCGCTGTTCGTGCACCCATCACGATGGTGGTTACAATACCCGCAACCGATATAGCAACGACAGAAATACCTCCAAGGTTTTTTTTGGCCCATTGTTTAAATCGTTCGAAACGCGTTAGGTCGTTTTGTTGTGCTTCTTCTTCGATCATGGATTGAACGGCTACACTTTCAGGCCGTTAGTTCCGTCGTAATCGGATTTCGTCGGCTTTTAGTACGCACGCTTCGGCCATTGCCTTGTATAAATTTTTCTCTAATAGTTTCGGCTTATCTCTAGCAAGTTGACGAAATTTATTTTCTTGTGTTTTTAATGCACCGTTGTCTAAATTATGGTCGGCTATTTCTATAATGCCACCGAATTCGCGTATTGTTTGATCACTGATCGTCGCGGTCTTGGCTTTGGCTTCTATTTTTGCAACCTGGTCGTCGATATAATGTTCTAAATTTTCAATACTGTTCCGGACAACAGATTGTTCGAGGTTCGTATTGACGAGTATATCCGGTAACGTTTCTTCAACCAACGCTGCAGGTGTTTTTTGGTGTTCCAATTCGGCTTTGTCTACGAGTTCTTTAAATTCAGTCACTTTGGCTAATTTTTTTACATCTTCCGTGTACACGAGTCTTTTTCCTTTTTGAACAATAATCCGGACGTTATCAAATTCTGCACCGTTTATCTTGCCTTTCCTGTTCACGGTTACTTTTAGTTTTTCAAAAATACTTTTGGCAAATGGACCGTCCCCTTTGTTCAGGGAAATACCTAATTCCTTAAGAAGATTTTTTTTATCTTCCGTGTACCCACGGTTCCTAACGCCTTGCATTTTCTCTAATTCACGGTCGGCTTGTTTTTCTTCTTCCAAACCTTGACGTATTTCTGGATTGAACCCACTCATGATAATAATACTTTCGTCACGCCAATCCGTGCTTGTTTCTTCTTCTTCCCCTTCTTCAGGTTCTACGGGTTGGTCTTCACCGAGGTTATCTAATTCAATATCGTCCATTTTTATTTTAGATAAAAGATGGACAAACTCATGTTATCGCTCGATACGGGCAAACACGATATTTTCCTCCAACGATGCATCACGACAAAATACGGGGAAAAAATACACGTGAAAAACATTAGCGTGTTATGGAAGTATAAGAACATTGTCACAAACGACAACGATCTTATAAAATTTATAACGGTCCCCGACCATCCTGCCACGGGTGTTGCCTTTGAAGAAGGGTACTGGACGTTTAATATGATTGCCGATCGTCTATCCGAATCCGGTATTACGTTAGAACGGCACAAACACGATAACCGTTGTACTATTCTTTTACCAAAAAAGTTAAACCTGTATCGTTTTGGGCCGTTGCTTGGGTTCCCAGAAAATATGATCGTTCCTAAAAATACCAAATCGAAGTCACCGTTTGTCGTTGATATTAACCGTGGGTTACGGTACGTAACACTTGGATGTAATTGTGTAAATACCGACCGGAATTTCGATACAAACGGTAACCCGAGCCGAGTTTTTGCACGTATTCCCGTCACAACCGAGCAAAGTTTAAACGAATCCGTAACACCGTACGATAATATCCACACGTCGGTGTCGGTCCTAAACGGTGACCACAGTACATTCCAATTCGACGTGAACACGAATATTGGTTACAGTGTTGGATTAACGGTCATGTTCGAATTATATATCGAATAAAAAAATGATCAACGAACAGGAATTGAGGGACATTTACTACGACCCTTCTAAAGGTTATCGATCTGCCGAAAAATTATACCAAAAAGCAAAAGCAGATGGGGTAAAAGTTAGTAGACGGCTTGTCAAAGAATGGTTGGAAACGCAAGATACCTATACGAGGTTCAAACCTGTCATTCGGAAACATAAATTCATGAAAACGTTTGTAAAAGGTCTTGCTGACCAAATACAAATGGATCTCGTCGATATGGGACAATACGCAAGTAAAAACAAAGGGTACCGTTGGATATTAACATCTATAGAAATCCTTAGCCGGTATGCTTTTACGGTTCCCGTTTACAGGAAAGATACAAAAAATATGGCGAAAGCCGTCGACCAACTATTAGGTACCTTTAAAACAAAATTTGGAAAATACCCTAACGTGGCCCAGTTTGACGAAGGAAAAGAATTTTATAACGTTGGTGTTAGGGAATTACTGAAAAGTCATAACGTTCATTACTTTTCTACACAATCTGAGAAGAAAGCGGCTATCGTCGAAAGGTTTAATCGGACATTGAAAACAAAAATGGAAAAATATTTTTACAGTAAGGGTACACGTAATTGGATCGACGTTTTAGACGATCTTACCAAAAATTATAACAATACCAAACACAGCAGTATTCATATGAAACCAAAAGACGTGGACCAAACGAATGAAAATAGGGTATGGGTGACGTTATACGGACATGTTTTGGAAGGTTTACAACCACCTAAATTCAAGGTCGGGGATACGGTTAGGGTTAGTAAATACAAAAGTATTTTTGCAAAAGGGTACGAAGCCAATTTTACCGAAGAAATTTTTAAAGTGTCCAAAGTACTTCGAGGAGATCCTACCGTTTACGAAATAGAAGATCACGAAGGAGAACCGATTATCGGGAAATTCTACGAACAAGAGTTGTCCCTTATCAACAAAAAAGACGGTACGTACAGAATAGAAAAAATACTTCGGAAAAAGAACGGAATGGCGTTAGTTAAATGGTTAGGGTACGATAGCCAATCGTGGATTCCGGTTAAAGATATTAAGGATATTCAATAAAAAATGTCGGCAGAAGATTTTAAAAAATACGAAACGTCGTACAGACAATATTACGGATCGAATTATAACAAAGCGTTACGGAATTTAAAAAATACAAAAAAACGAATGGAACGACAATTCGTTCAACAATATCCGAACGCTCATTTGGATAGATTCAAGTTTAACGTCATCTTATCAAAAACAGGCGACGTTACTGGGACGAGCGTAACGTTTAAAGTTCGCGACGGACAATTTTTAGACATTACGACCGACGATTTTAAAAAATTATATTCGGGTGAATTACATTGGTTACCGGTCATCTGGGACACGAGCGGTACTGTGCAACCGTTTGCCTTATCATCGCCTTCGTTACCCTACAGGGTGAATCAAAAAAAAGTAGACTATTTTGAAAAGGCTCTCAACCTCGCGAAGCGGCTTGAAGTATGAAGTTTTTTATTAATATACATTGCTTGGGTACTTACGGTGTAGAATAAATGAAAATATTCTGAAATTTAAGTGTTTCAAACCCAGGGGTGGGCGTATTTTGAAGCACATTAAAAACGGCTTGCGCACGAAATTTAAAGGCTTAAAAGTAATTTTGAGTTGGTAGGTAGAAAGTATGTTAGGTGTTTTATTGCTGTTCAAAATTTCAAGAAATTTGATTGAGTTTAAGCCAGTCAAAACGTCACGCGAACGTATATTTTTCCTCAATAAGAATCGTTTTTCTGAAGAAATGTCCAATTTTAATTAAATGTCCCTTGGGAGTTGTATGCAAATTAAGTAAATACATAAATTAAACATGCACAAAGCAAATTTTGCTAAAAATATGGAAGTTCGCGCGACGTTTTGAACGGCTTAGACTCGAGCAAATTTTCTGAAATTTTGTACAGCAATACGACACCCGACAAATTTTTCATCTACCAAGTCAAAATTACTTTTAAGCATTTAAGTTTTGTGCGCAAAGCATATTTATATTGCCGTAAAAGACAGAACCCCCCCGGGTATTGAAGTTTTAAATTTCTTATTTTTTCGGTTTATTCTAGATTATAAGTACCAAAACAATCTCTTTTAATAAAAAAACATCGTATATTTAGGCGCTTCGCGAAGCAGAAAGCGATTTCAGATTTGTCTACTTTTTTTTTATACACCCTGTATAATTTTAGGAAATTCACAATTTACGTCAATGCAAATTCTGGATTTACAAGTAATTTCAACGCGTTGTCTACATCGTGGAACGGAACTAACAACGATATTACAAAGGCTGCCGTGGACAAAGACGATCCGTATTTTGCATCGTTATTAGCGGCTTATATTATTTCTCATGTGGGTGGAATGAGCCGAAAACATGTAACAGGCGACAATAACGTTGTTACAAGTATTGCACGGTATTGCATCTATTATCATATGAAACGGTTTACGGGGACGCCAGAAAAAATGTCGCCGTACATTACAAACGATATTAAAAGAATAATTCAAAAAAATATTCCACACAAACGTATATGGGTCCATAAATTTGAACGGACGCGTGCCGACTTAAATTATTGGCATTCGCACCATGCGAATAAAAATAACATTAGGAATTATAGGTACAGAATGTCAGCTAATAATACAGGTATCCTTGGCATCGAATACGAAGAAGTTTCAAAAGTCGTCAACGATAGCGATAACGATTGGATGAAATTCATTAAAGACGATAGCGACGGTCTTACAAAAACAGGGCAAATCTTATTACAATCGGCTATCGAATCGTACGTGTATAGCGTATTAGGTGCACAAGCACAAACGCGGTGGCCTATTGTCGGGCAAGGTGCAAAATCATTACAAACGCAACAAATATTCCATCGGCTCGTTCAAGATACGGTTGCACAAGATAACCCGTCAAAAGCCATTTCGGATATGCGAAAAGCCATTCAAGATACAAACGTCGTTTTAAACATGGCCATCACGCCAGGTATTATTCTCATTCCATCCAACATGATTATTTTAAAAAACAAAGTCGAAGGGTACAACAACGTTTTAACCATCGCTACGAACGCGATGAAATTTGGTGTAAATACAAAAGTAAATTACGTTGCCCCTAAGGTGACGAAAAAACCACCTATACCACCAACGACAACAGTAAAACCAACAGCAGTGGTAAAACCAACAGTAAGACCAACGGTAAAACCAACGGTAAAACCAAACTCTGTAGATCATCTTCCTTACCTTTTAGGTAGCACCATTGGAATAGGGGCTTTAGTCACGAAATTTGTTTTGTAATTTCATAACCTATATAGGTTATGAAACTCATTTAAAACAACAGTTTACTGACTAAAACCCCGGCTACTGATCCTGTAACGCCAACGACAACGTTCGTATACGTTTTCATCTCGTCGGACGGTTCGTAATAATCGTTGATCGTAGGCTCCGGTCCAATATCTTCGTCCATCGCCGTCCGTAACTTATGCAACGCTTCGTTCGTTGAGTCTAAATCTTTGTTAGCATCGGCTAATTGTTGATGTAATAACGCGACTTTGTTTTTCTTCTCGACGGTTTTTTTGTACCATTTTTCTTTTGCAGTCGTTAATTGTTCCATGGCCAAATTATGACGTTTCATTTCATCTTCGTACCCTTTTTTGTCTAATTTGTGGAAAACGTAACCGGCACCTGCAAAGGCAACGGCATTAAATAACCCACCTGCTACGACGCTTGCCATTCTTTTATCTATTGGCCTTTCTTAAACGGTTCGGATGGGACCCAATCTTTTATCTGTGCAAATTTTACGAGTAACGATCCACCACCGACTGCAACCGCCATCTTCACCAAATTTTGCATCGTCCGTGTTACGCCAAGATTTTCTCTTAACATTTTACTGCTTGCCAACGATACTGCACCTGCACCTGCACCTGCCGTGATGAGACCCGCATTGTACAAACTATTTAAAACTTCTTCTTTTGTTAAAGACATTACTTATTTATTTACAAATCATCAAAATTATTTTTTTTTCTGGTTGTTGTTGTTGTGGTTCTTCTTGTTGTGGTTGCTGTTGTGGTTCTTCTTGTTTACAAAGGAAATTATAAACGCCGTACCCAAGACCGACTACACCGAGGACACCTACGGATACATAGAGTAGGTTTGAGTTACCGGTACATTCTTCTTCCGATTTTTTACGTTCCTTTGCTTTTCGGGCTTTTGCTTCTTTGGAAATTGCTGCTAAACGTTTCCCGGCTGCTACCCGTCCAGGATTTTTTACTTTTGGTTCAGGAATCTTCACTTTTTCAACCGTGGTCATTTTAGGTTCTCCTGACATTATTTATTTTAAAGAACTTTATAAAGTTCTTTACAAGGTTCTTTACAAAGTACTTTGTTTTTTTCCTATATAATAAAATGTGGTTTAAAAAGTCATCATTAAAATTATCGGCAGCTGCAATTCTTGCACTAGCCACCAGGGATTATATGGCAGCGGGTATATTTTTTACACTGGGTGTGTTTAAACGAATGGACGAAAATGAAGAAGAAAAAAGAAGAGAACAGGAAGAAGAAAGAAGGGTAGCCACTTCCGAAGACCTGTATTATTCGGAACAACGCCTACTAAGAAGGTTAGGAGAGCATGATTGTGATATTTCTAACCTACAAAGAGATATATATTCACTACGGGAAAATCTAAAAAAACTGTAAAAAAATACTATATAATAAAATGTCGTGGTTTAAAAGTTCATTCATACCAATATCAGCAGCCGTAATTTTAGCGATGGACTCCGATAATTACATGGCGGCGTATATATTTTTTGCACTGGGCGTGATTCAACGAGGGTTGGAACGTAGAAAAGAAGAAGAAGAAGATTAAAAATTCTAAACAAATTTTTGTTTGGAATTAACGTGTAAGCAACGGTGGTACCGTTTTCAGTTTATCGACGGCCGTCATTTTCGATCATTGCTTATTTAAGTCACGAATGTACGGTTTGACAATCGTACGTACGATATGCCCTTCGACGTGTCGACCTGTGTTATCTAATTCGTTGGCAAGAAATGTAAGCCTGCGTTGTTTTTTACGTTCGATAGATCGATGGTCTTTCCATAGAACGGGTAAAATTTCGTACCGAATTTGTTTTGTATATACCCTTCCGGTATTCGGGTTCTTTGAAAAAAGGTGTTTTTAAAAATTCGTGGATGATATTACCGAGCATATTTGTAGGATTCAATTCGCATAAGTTAAATATTAAATATAAGACGGCTTCTTTAAAATATTTAGATTTCCTATAATCGTTATTAATGTAATCCAATAAACAATTACAACTAAATTCCCTATAGACTTTTTGAAATAAATCCGCACGATGTCTCGCGATTATCATTTTTTATTCTTCAAAGAATAAAAAATCTTGTTCGCAATTTTTTTTAGTCTAATGAGTTTAACCAAGCGTATGAATGTTTTAGAGTATCGAAATGACGTTCTAAGTTATATTTACTTTTAGATGTAAAGTTGCATAATGCACAACAATACCGCCTTTTTTCTTTATTTTTTTTACCGTACCGCCTTTGGTATCCCCTTCCAGCTACATCTTCGCAAATCGGTGAAAACGTATTAAGATTCGCACCGATCGCTTTTACCCATTCCCGCTCGAACTCAAAAATTGTGTCCCTATTGCATGCAAACGTTAACAACGGTACAATTTTAAAATTGTGGACGCCAACTTCCCGCATTCTTTGGTATAATCTAGAACCACCACCATGATATTTTAACCTTGACGGGTTCCCGGCATCTTGTTTATGTTGCGAAAACCGTTGCGGTAAAGATTGCGATGGGCTACCTATACAAATATCAGTTCCATCTTCTGGTTTGTCGGTACGACATAACATATAAACAGTTCGGTTTTTAATTTCACCACTCATATTTTGTAACCCCTAAAGTTACAAAATTTTGCCTTCGATTTAATTTTTTGCAATCTCAAGATTAGGATACAACGGAGGTGCAGTTGGGTTTTCCCGAACTTCCCGAAGTGTTCGTTCCCTGATAATTTGTTCACCCACACTTCTTAAATCCGCCTGTTTTTGTTCCTTTTCAGTCTTACTTTTTTTAACCCCGCGTATATTCTGCACTGTAGACTGTCCACCGTCGACCAACGCAACACCAACCCCTAATGCTGCAATCACGATTGCTGGTGGAAAAAACAATGATGCCGTCACGGTTCCGGCAACGAATACGACCTTCGCAAATGTTTTTGCTGCAAATACGGCTTTTTTCTTGTTCGACTTATTTTTCAACTTGTTAATATCAGCAATAAGATCATCTTTTAAATGCATTAATTGTGCTTCCGTCGCTTTTGTAATGTCCATGTTTTATTTATTTTATTTTTTAAAACCCGTACGGTAGCGTGTCGAAATCATTTTGTACAACGCGTTTATCGTACACTAACGAAAACGTTTTCGTTTGATCTTGGTTCACGACCGTCTTTGTTTTGGCATCACGCGTAATTGCATTTTTCTTGTCAATAACAACCGTCTTATTTGGGTCGTGTATAATTTCGTTCATTACATCCCCGTTAATTTTTAAACCGTTTTCGTAATTTAACGTAAACCTATTAACCTTACATTTAACATCCCCGTCACTTGTTTCGTACGAATACGATTTTGGACCCGTACCAACCCATTTCACAATATGGTTACCTTTGAGTTCGTCTGTCAGTTCACCTAAACTATCCCCTGTTGGTATTGTATTCCCACCATCAACAAACCAACACGAATCCGTATCGTTCCCTAATACTTGGTCGCCGAGCTTATCTAAGACACCGTATAACAATTCACGGGCATGCGACGTCGTAAATGCCGCTACGAAAATATTTGTATTGTTGTAATTATCGACGAATTGGTTTTTAAGATTGTATTGCATCTGGACCATTTCTTTTGTAAGAAACTGGATGTTAATATCTTCGTTCGTGTCGTTTAAAAGGATTTTGTAAAAATCTTTCGGTTCCGTTACGTATTCCGTTTGCGTTTGGTTAACGCGTTGACCAAATTTACCCCATAGACTATTTAAACATAATTTGGCAATAGCACGCATTCCTGCATTATATTTAATTTCACCTAATTCAATACCTAAATGGTCTTGGACTTTCTTCTTAAAAACAGTGATATCTTCTTTTGGTGATTCCGAAGATCCCATCTTAAGTTTCATGAAGTCACGAACGTACCCTTTGAATAACGTATCTGTCAGTGGCAGATCCAGCGTAGGTCAAAATAAATTATAGCAGCCCAATTTTAAATTCAAAATAACTTTATAGCAATGTCATTGGTTATGAATTTCCAAAGAATAAAATCTTACCAATGAAAATGCTTTGAAGGTGTTTTAAAATGCAAATACATCCAAGAATGAGCTGTGGTAATTTATTTTGACCTACGCTAGATCCGCCACTGGTATCTGTAGTCTTTGAAAAATGCCATACTTCGTAAATTTCGATAATCTTGTACCCTTTCCCCAAAGCAAGCGCTATTTCGTTCGTACACCACGTCCCTGTAAACGTACGTTCGTCTAAAGAATGTCCACATTTTGTTTGCTGTTGTGTTGAAGCACACGTACGGCACAACGGAAACAACAGTTTCCCCGACTGCCGAACAGGAAGCACCGGATGGTATAACCCACGCGGTGCTTCTATTTTAGCTTGGACGAATCCAAACCATTTTGGATCGTATTGTTTTGGGTTATAAATTTTTGTTGGATGTCCAACAGGATACGTTTTGAAAAAAATCACCGTCGGATACAAACTAACGAAATCAACGTAACGCCCTTTTTCACCTGGTTTAAAATCGTACGTTAATTTTGTAACGTTCGTACGACCCCCAAAAAATGCATCCCGTGGATTTAATGGCATCACGATATCGACATTGTTCGTCTTACAATATTTTTTAAACGCAGTATCTTGTTGTATTTCACATTCGTACACTTCGACTAAGTTATACCCTAAACTAGTAATTTTTTCATTCTTCATTGCAGTGACCCGTTGTAATTCGGCCATATCCCGTTGGTTCATTGGATTAATTTTGTCAGATGTATAACATTGAGGACACCCGTGCCAAAAACACCCTTGGAATTCATACACCGTGTTCGTACCTTTACAAAACCCATCTACTTTACCAACACTTGGTATAAAATGTTCGCCACCGTTCATTGCGTGTTGAATGTATACGTTATCTACGTTAGACCTCCAATGCAACCATTGCATAGAAATTTTACTAAACGTTTCATTTTTAACACTGTCTTTAATAACACCAATCGTATCTTTTGGCATATATTTTGACCTATAGATGGCCATACAGACCGATGCAATGGTAATATATTGTAAGGGGTCGATATTACCAATTTTAAGAAAATTGTCACGAAACGCTATCATACTTCGTTTTAAAATATCTACGTCCGAACGACAATAAGCGACTAACTCGTTTTTAAAGTTAAACACATACTTTCCAGCAACGCGGTCGTCGTACCATTTTAAAAATTTTATACGTTTCTCAGGTTTCATATGGTCAGGATCGTAATAATATTTTGCAGGTATGGGTCCGACGTAATCCTGGTTTGTCGGAGTATTGAACAAATGTGGAAAATAACCTTTTTGCAATTTTGTTAACCCGAACGTTTTTGGGAACGTTCCTAACGCACCGTTCACAAAATTAATACTGTCAATGAACCGAATATTAAATTCTTTTATGGTCATAAACATGATTTTTGTCCCGTTGTAAATACAAAACGGTTTTATGGCATTATCAATAAAATATCTCAAAATGAATTGTGCATCAAAAGATTTAGCGTTGTGGGCAATGAACGTATAACCTTCGTGTTCATCATTAAAAACAAATTTACAAAAGTCGTTGATCGTATTAAATGTAAATTCGTTCCCGTCAAAATCCTGTGCGTTTACATAATTAACAACGTGCGTACCCGTATCCTGTTGTGTCTCAAAATCGTAAAACATGTAATTGGTCGTACGCGTCTTACAACACAAACACCAATCTTTTTTCTTACCCGTACATTGTGTTTTCCCGCGCGTACATGAACCACCTTTGGTTTCTACGGGCAACATGTAACATTTGTGTGTTTTTGGATCACAATACGTACCACAATTATTACACGTTTTATAACCACACACATGCCGTTTGAGATCAGAAACGGTCCGATGACATACCAAACATTTCTTCACAAGTTCACAAACGACGTCACGTTCTACACCTTTGGACCGATTCCTTAAATGTTCCTCATAACACGGTTCCCCAAAAAATACCCGATTGCATTTGTCGCAAACGATATTGCCACCCGCATGCGTTTCTGCTTTAAAACACGACATACACTTGTCTGGACACTTGTGCTTATCCCGACGTGTGTACCCTTTTTTACACGTGTGACAATAATAGTTTTGAATTAAAAATGCTGGCATTGACGTTATAACATCATAATGATTCTTATTCTTGTGTAAGTAAATAATATTGTCCGAGCCTGGATTTGCTGTATGTACAATCTCATTAAAATAACCCGTATCCACAACATTTATTTGAA
Source organism: Muricea muricata (assembly GCA_963855995.1). Lineage (NCBI taxonomy): Eukaryota > Metazoa > Cnidaria > Anthozoa > Malacalcyonacea > Plexauridae > Muricea > Muricea muricata. The sequence goes on from OY979717.1 coordinate 66,656,124, forward strand.
CGCCTAAATGTTTTGCAAACGTATTTACGTCCTTTAACGTGTTACCGTGGTCTGAAATAGGGACACCGGCATCTTCATGTAATTTTATTGCTTCGGTTTCTTGAAGGCGTCGGGACTTATTAAAACCATCATTAATTTGGGATTTTGTCCATTTACCTTTGTTTAAATTAGCATGGGCCGTTACGATAGCCCGCGCAAGACATGCCGTGTCGGTATTTTTAACCGTGATAATACACCTTTTACGATCGGTGTTATCTTTTGTAATTGTTAAAAGACCTTTCCCGCGTGGAATTCTCGTCGACTGGACTTCAATGGTAACTTCGTTTAACGGGACTTCTTTGTATTCTACGTACCCCAAAACTAATTTTAACAACGTGTAAAAAAATTGCCCGTCGTTTGTAATTGTTATTAGTTGTGTACTAAACGGATGTGCCCATGACGGATGCGACACGATAATACGTATTTTATCGCCCGGATCCAACCGACGTTCTCCAACTGTCATGTCCAACGCTTTTTTGAACACGGCAACGGGATCTGCATGACCATATACGTATACCTTATACGTGTCGAAATACGTTGTAAATCTTGCATTCGCATTGGAATACGTCCTTACGACTTTAAACGAAGGTGGACGCCGTTTCTCTTCTGCCCGTATTTCTTTGTTCCATTTTTTAAATTCGACCCGTTCGCGTGCCCTCGTCTTCTTTGCTTGTTGACGTTCCATAAACTTGTCGCGACGTTTTAATTCGAGGTCGGATTCGCGAGTCCATGTACGAATTTCTTTCTCACGGGCCCGTTGTAATTGTTTTTCTTTTTTCTTGTTTTCTGTTATAATAAAACGTTCACGACGTTTTAATTCGTGGTCGGCGTCACGGTCCCAATTTTCACGTGGCATTTATTCATATTTTAAAACCTTAAAGGTTTTAAAATTTGTTGATTTTTATGCAATGGTTTTATTTTTTAGGTAATCCTATTCCAAGAATCAATGCAAGACAACGTTTGTTGGCCTTCTCAAGATTGTGGATACCTGCTACTTTTGCCAATATTATCAATTTATCCCGTGTGTAGTTTTTATCTTCTCTCAAACGCAATTCGCTTGCTTTCTTTTGAAGCTCCAAATGTTTTATACGGTTTTTAAGTTTACTATTCATTGTTTTTCGATCAATTACGTAAGAAAAATTATTGGGGGGGGGCAAGGCCCCCCTACTCCGCGGTCCCTGAGCGATATTTGCAAATTAGTCACCAATTCCTAAGAATACATGTCCAGAGTCTCCCTTAATCTGCTTTTAAAAAGTGAAAGCCTGTTAGCCTCCACAACACGGACTGATAATCAATTCCGCGAGTTTATATTTCTAACAAAAAAAAGGCGAGTGAATAACTTTATTTTATTTTCTTTAGTGGTAATATCATCCGGCAAGTCGTTTATATAGATTAAAAAGAGTATAGGCCCCAAAACTGTTTCTTGTGGGACTCCGGACACCAGTCCAAGAAGAACATGACCCTCGGACTATTAGTCATTGTTCACAAGCAACTAGCAAGTTTCTGAACAATGTTAATGGCGGACCTCGCAATACCATACCGTTCCAATTTATATAAGAGACGTTCGTGTGGAACGCTATCAAATGCTTTAGCAAAGACAAGAAAACAGAACACAACAGTTAATAGTACGTATTTCCCTTGATACAAAAAGTTTGCCATTTAATTGATTATATTGGAGGACGTTGACAATCATTCTCGTTGCATTGTTCCGGGTTTATTTATTGTGGCAAGCAAACGCTTAAATATCAGATACGGTATGATCATATATGATGGGGAGTTTCTTGATACTATTTCTAATATCTTTAAATCATCAACAAATTTAATTCTTGGGCCCCATGTAGATACCAAGTACCTTGATATGGCGTCAGATAACCGCCAATATTCATGTTGTTATAAATTCAACATGGTTCCGTTTTTAGGTAACTTTCAAAATTGGACATTATCAAATTCAGCATAGCGTTAAATTCATAGCGTTTAAATTTAGCATTGCTTCAATTTCAACATGTTTCCGAATTCAGGTACTTTTATAAATTGAACATATCTGAATTCAGCATGTACGTTAATCAAATGTTGAAGTTTCAAAACATGCATGATGAAAACGAAAACTACATGAATTTACTGCAACCCGCAAAATATCCGCCAATATCAAAATATCCGCCAATATTAAAATTTCCGCCAATATTAATTATCGAATTCCAGGGCCTCCCCCCCCCCCCGGCATTTACATTGCACAAGGATCACAACATGGCGACTGCGAATAAAAATATAAATAAAAATATAGTCGCTGTTGAAGACTTGAAGATATAATACCGAGATTTATAGAAGGCCTTGGTGATCCAGAGTCCAGACTGTGTTCAAGGAACGGTACAGCTTAAAACAAGTGCACACTAAGCAACGTGGTAGACGAGCAGACCTGCATATCAGTATATCACAGCATATGATATTGATATACAAGAATTTAGAAACCAGGTTTTAAAGTTAGCGATGTGAGCAGTATGACTGGTGTAAGAAAAAGAACTTTAGCATCATATAGCTAATCATGAGAGCATTGGGCTAGACCAATTAACGAAATATTCATGAGAACTAAACTAAACTAACCTAGACCAGTAGCATTACCTGGCAGTATGGCTGTATGGCCACTTGGTTTATGTGAGAGGGTAACCCTCAACCTCGATCTTTTCTTAAATTAGGGAAGGGAAAAGGCCCTGGCATTGGCTGGTCTATTTTGTAATCCCATTGGCTCATTCAAACTGTCAATTAAATCATTTAAGAGTATAATTTATTCATAAAATACAACTGAAGAGAGATTTAAGTCATTTAAACCCTTTGCCTAGTTTGTTTATGTAGCTTTAAATAATTTATTCGGCTGACTCTTAACACTCTTCGTATAAAGTCATACACGCAGAACACCCGCATGCTTCACTATCGGAATTTGATGAAGGTATATAGGGACAACTTATGCATGTTATCAGCTCAGACACAGCAATCTTCTAAACAAGTTTTAACTATATTATGCCTACTAAGCACTTACTCTACCAGGTTTAACATATTACTTTATTTGATTGGGCATTGTAGTGTCATATGTACAGCCGAAGATATACAGCCAGCTACAGTCCGTAGAAGGTTGCTTTTATAGAAAGTTATTTACCTTAAAGCTAGCTGTATTGCATAGATTGTTAAAAATTACTTCTCTGATTTATTATTTATGCAAACACTCACAGAGACCACAGAAATTAACATATTCTTACACCCAGATATTCTGGGTGTCATTTGACCAGCCGATGCCTGGGCCTTTTCCCTTCCCTAATTTAAGAAAAGGCCTAGTAGTGGGATTGAGGTTGGGTAACCCTAGCAGGATGGACAATTGTTAATTTACAACCTTGCACAATGCACATGTAGGGGGTTGTGTTGGGTAGGGTGTCCTTTGTACCCAAGACCATATGAACAGGGCCTGAGATTATGCAAAAGCATACATAAATGATAAATTGTTGATATGTCATGATCTGAATGCTCTAATTATTAGCAAATTTGCACTAATAATTAGTTTATGTGGTGTTCCTAGAAAATTTAACTTATATTGTTCAAACTTCTGGTCTCCAGTAACTAACATGGTAGCTTTAAACTGCTACACTATGTGATGCTAAGGTTCTTTTTTTAACACCAATCATGCTGCTTATATCACTAACTTTAAAACCCAATTCCAACAAAAATTTTATTTGTCTCTCTTGTATATCAATAACATATGCAGGTCTGCTCGTCTACCACGTTGCTTAGTGTGCACTTGTTTTCCCCAAGTCATATTGTCATTCCTTGAACACAGTCTGGATCACCAAGGCCTTCTATAAATCTCGGTATTATATCTTCAAGTCTTCAACAGCGACTATATCTTTATTTATATTTTTATTCGCAGTCGCCATGTTGTGATCCTTGTGCAATGTACATGCCGGGGGGGGGGGGGGGGAAAGGCTCTGGAATTCGATAATTAATATTGGCGGAAATTTTAAGTAATATTGGCGGATATTTTGATATTGGCGGATATTTTGCGGGTTGCAGTAAATTCATGCAGTTTTCGTTTTCATCATGCATGTTTTGAAGCTTCAACGTTTGATTAACGTACATGCTGAATTCAGATATATTCAATTTATAAAAGTACCTGAATTCGGAAACATGTTGAAATTGAAGCAATGCTAAATTTAAACGCTATGCTGAATTTGATGTCCAATTTTGAAAGTTACCTAAAAACGTAAACATGTTGAATTTATAACAACATGAATATTGGCGGTTATCTGACGCCATACCTTGACAGCAAAAAGAACCGGGGCAAACTTGGTCCCTTGAGGAATGCATTAGCATTAATGTATTGTTCAGTAGATGTAAAATTACCACTACGTACAATCTGAGTCCTCTCCATGCAAGAGAAATGCCCCAATGCATAGATGTTATGAATGTTAAATTTACATAATTTTCCCATTAAGATCCTATGGTCAGTCTGGTCAAATCCTTTGCTGAAATCAGCACAAAATAATCTCAATGAACAATTACTCTTATCTGCTGTGGGATTTGTGCGGATATTTTTTTTATTTAGCTTATCCCTTGAGCTTATCGGAACCTTAGAGGTGAAAGGCGAATGGTCTGACCACTACACCACCGAAGCCTTAAAATGATATTTAGTTAAAATTTGGGCTCGGCTGGAAATGGGATTCCCTCTTTACTGTTATACTTGCAGTAGTTTTAGTTCAATGGTTATAATAGGTAATCGTTGTAAAAAAATGTGGTATGAGTGCAGATTTGCAGATAGTAAGGCAGTGATTTCTAGAACAACATAATTGTAATATTCATGTTCACATCTCATACATATACAACTATATTCACATTTGTTACGCATTATCGTCCTATTCAACAAAAAAAATAAATATTCAACTGGTTTTTGACACTAAAAATGATAGCAAGATGAGAATTGTCACAATCAGCTTGTTCATACAGCTCTGTTCATACAGTAGGGATCGATCTACCCTCGCAGCTTATTGAATATCCTAAAAATCATCTTAAGATAATTAACCTGGTAACCAGTCAGTCATTGAGCGAAGCCTCGAAAAACTAGAAATATGAAGGACCAAGTCGGCGGCAGTCTCGTAATACGCAGCACGTAAGGAAAGTGATCTCTGATCTCACAATTGCTTGTCAGCTACATCAAAATTAATTTGCTGGACTACTAAGCTGTTTTATGATATTAATAGCTAGGTTTATTTATATCAATGGTTGAAGTTAATGCTAATGCGCATCCTATTGCACATTGTAGTAATCTGTACTCACAGAATATGAATTAAAAAGGAAGGCCACCTAAGTCGGAATCTTTAAAGTTTGTGTCCTCCTGCATGTTTATTATGCATGTTGTGGCCAGTCAATTGCATTTTCTGGCCAATAGGAACGCAAAACTGCATCTTAGCCGAAAAGTAAATGGAGGACATGCTGCACTGCTGAGTGACCCCTCTGGTTATTCCTATTCTGTGTCAGATGTGAAACTTGCCAATAAAAATTTCCGTATTTCACTGTACACCCAACTACATTTCTACTACAGAATTATAAAAACTGTATTTCATCAGCTAAAAATACAAACAAAACTTCGATGTTGCGACAGGGACTGTGACAAAATAACAGAAGTATTGAAACAGAAATGCATCCAAAATTACATAACAGAGTACATATAAATACAAGTAGAATGTACTGATGTTTTGTTTCAGTTCAAGATTGGTTCTTATTTTGTCATGCATGTGATGTTTTTTTTCCATTGTCGTTTTCCAATAATGGGCTATCATCGCTCGCGGACCTATTACAGTTTTGTTTGTACCTTTTTGGAATTAAATGCCTTTTTATCGTTTGCTGCTTTTCACGCACACTAACGGTTCAGCAAACGATATTTAATAAAAAAACATTATGCAATTTACCGATGTGCTAAGGTGAAGATGAAGTCATATCTCATCCGCAATAAATACAACTAAAATACTCATTTTATGACAGTTCTAACTACAGATTATGAGAGTTCTAATTACGGATTGGAGTTCTAAAACTTTACTTGTTTTCAAAATTTCTGCAGCATGAATAACGACAGAATCAAATCACTGTATTTTGTATTTTCCATTTGCGACGCCATTTTGAACCACTCCATTTTTGTCGTCACTGTCAGATTCTTCAGTCTCACTACGTGCGTCATTATCAACCTACACAGAATAAAATATTTATTAGCTGTTCGATACGATTGCTTCATTGTTATTAATCTCGTACCCATTTTTATATGAACGTTGAGGTCCACAGTCCTCATACAAGCATAAGTAACATAACAAAGGATACTTTTCTTCTAAGGTTTACGAAGAGAAAGCAGAAGGAATTTTCTTTTGAATTTGCTTTTGTTCTACCATAGCTATATCCTCCTGGGGCCAGTTAAAAGATAACCGTTTGATCCCTTTTTGACGCTCCTCGCATGAATGTAAAGGCAAAACAAACCACCATGGCCTACCTTGCCCTTTACTAGGAATGCATATGCCATTCGAGCGATAAGATAAAACCAAAATATATGCATTATCTAAATTGATATGATATTATATTATATTAATATGTCATTACTACTCAGATAAAAGAAGCTCACAAGATTAGTAAATTACTGAAAATAATACTTAGAGCAGAGTACCATACGGCGAAAAATTATCGAAACAATGTATTGTAATACGTTTTCGCAGAATGATATTTTGCGGCATGTTACATCTGATCGACAGGATCAACAACTTTCTTCCTGATAGTTGACAACCAGGAACAATGTTGCCCCCTACGACCTTGTCGCACCAGTGTTCAACAGCCTCGAACGACTTGACATTTTTGGGTGTAATAAGGTTGGATTACAGGTGGATCATTTTATACCAACACCAACATGAAGTGTGCAAGTGTAAACACATTTTTGGAACAAAACTAAATATTTTTACACAGTATGCTATGGCCTGGGAAAGTAGGATCATAAAACTGAGAGGAACTAACCTGCAATGCAAGCAACAACACCACAAACCAATAATATAACGGCATAATTCCTTTAAAAATAATCGGAACCTCGGTGAAGACAGATCTGATGATCCTAAATAAAAAAGAAACATTCCGCTGATTTATAGTCTGTGGTATATATTGCTTGTATATATTGCTTGCTACTGTTGCACTGCCCGTGACAATACAGTTTAACCGAGGTTTGTGCATGGTGCGCCATAGATGGTAAACATTCCTTTTCTGTTTATTGTGAATTTATATTGGTAGCTAAATTTGATCTATACAGTGATTTGTCATTTCAATGGTGAAAGACCAGCCAGGGGCTCGATGTCGAAAGGTGTACATGGGTTACCTATTCTTGACAATTTATTTCATAATTTTAGAAAAGAAAACATCTTTTCTGAAGTAACGATTTCTGAAGATATATTTTTTCATGTTTATGAGCACGCTCCAAAGAATTAATTAGTTAAGCTAAACATAAGCTGTATGACTAAACTCCACATCAAATACCATAAACTAAAAATTATACATTCAAACAAACTAAAAATTATACAAGCACCGCTTTGTAAGAGGTCCAGATACCGCTACCACTAAGAATCCCATACCCATGGTAATCGAAAAAAGGCGCGTTTAATCAATGTACAATAATTGCGGCTTAAGCATCACGAGTATTTATACCGCAACCAGTGAGGGGCAGCGTTACTGAAAGCCAAATCTAGACATCTCTATAATAACTCTCATGTCACTCAGGATGCATGCACTTTAATTCTGCCAGACCGATGACGCAGCGCAAAAGTTGTTGCAGAGGAGCTGTTTGAAGATTTGTGCTATAAGGCCTGGGTACAATTTCTTTCCCCGCTTGCTAAATCATTTGTACGAAGCAAGGATAAAATGGCATAAGACAGTGACAACGTCATCTTGGTGGTGCAGTCGTGTCATGCTACTATACTTTGAGAGGTGCTGTTTAACATCAATGAATTTTCCATGCAAAAGGTTGATGCAAGCTAAGGCTTCTTTCACGTGACTCGTTTTTACATATACGTTCACGCACGTATACATAACACGTATAAACTCTGAATTTCTATTTAACGCATGGCATTACTAAATGCTGTTTTCCAGTTACGCGTTTCTCACACGTACGTACACGCACGTAAAAATCTAAATCAATTTCAATACGACATTTGAAATTAACAAATGTTTAATTGATGCAGAGAATTCAGCATTCGCTACGAGTTAGCATACTTTAGTGATTATATTTGTTAAATACAAACTACTTTGAAGAGTTTAAACTCTTACGTGGGTGCATGCGCATGTAAAAAACGGATAACTAGAAAGCAGCCTTAAAGTACGATAATCTCAGAGAATACTGACTCCTCTCCATCAAAACATTTGTTTAATTCCAATTTAAGTAATATTGAAGTGGTTTTAAGGTGTACACGTAAATGGAAATAAATGGATAAGATAAATTATATTGTGTGTATGATACATCTAGCATGGGCAGTAGTATATGTAAATTGTGTAAAGTGTAATATGTAAAATGTAACTGTGAGAGTATCTTGGAAAAATTTCTTACCACCAAGGGTATATAACGAGCCTACTTATGAAAAACACAACAGCAAACACCCCAAAAATGACATCACACATTTTCTGAATATTCACCACGACACACAGATATTTGCATACTTTACCACACTAGACACAAAAAAAGAAATTGAAAATTGGTATAAGAATTGTATTTTTGTGTGATGGCATTACACACTGTAAATCAAACCAAATTTCGACAAACATGTTGAAATGGGTGGTTTTTCTTATGATCATGAAATCGGGATGAAAAAAGTCAAGATGGTTTGATTTTCGTCATAATAAAACTTTGGTAACGTTCGCCATATTATAATTAACCATAACAGGAACATGCCAAATTTACCGTTATTCTCTGTGAACCGAAACTAGTTATCGAAAATTGACTTTTGATCATAGGCGGCCCAATAGAGATCAGTGCGCACATAAACACACTTCGTAGTTTCTTAAATATAATTATATTTAGTGTGTTTATGTGCGCATCTGATCTCTATATGAAACTACACACTGAATTGGGCTGCCTATGTTCAGATAGTGGTAAAGGCTATTTCAGATGCGCTACAGCACCTGATAACCACTAACTTTATCTAGGTTCATCTTACTGGTTTTAAACTGTTTTTTAAACGGTAAATTACGCGAGCTGGCTATAACGTAGTGGTCTAGGTGGCGGGCTTACGTTGCGATGCTTTGGGTTAGAGCCCAGAGAGTGACATTTATTTCTACAATGTCGTTTTTTTACCATTTACAAACGTCGAGGAGTACAAAATGGAAAAGATTCCCTAGTGTACGCACAGTGTATAATGTTACCAACGGATCATTAGAAGTAAAATGAAAAGGAATATTTGTATTGCCTTCAAGCACAAAGCGCAAACATTTTCGCGAGTTTTTTTACGTTTCTAATGTGACGTTTGTGGTTTGAAACGCAACGTTTGCTGATATAATTGTTACTGTTTAAAATGATCAAAACTGAGTCCGTTTAACGCGTAGGATACGATTATTTACAGGTTTTATCGCTCTTGTATCATTTGAAATCCTAAACAAGCTTCTACGCCACGAAATTGGTATGTTTTATAAAAAAAATGATAAAACGTGCATCAAAACATGACATAACATGACAGTTGCAGTTACAGAACCGTCGGTTCCGGAAGTGGATTCCGTTTCAAACGGCCAAACGTCACGTCACGTCACAAACGTAAAAAAACTCGCGAAAATGTTTGCGCTTAGTGATTGAACGCAAATTGCTGTAATAAGAAACTCGAACATTCTGGTTTTCACTTTCAACTACGTTCGACATTACCAACTTCTTACTCTTCTTACCAATCAACTAGGACTTTACACAATTGTATGTTTCTATAACGAATGACGATTTTTACCTCTAGAAAAACATCCGAGACATCATGAATTAATAATATAACCGAACCAACACGAAACAAATTGATTGAAAACGAAAAAAACAGCAGAGATATGGTAACCATGTGATGGATAGTTTGAATCCAAAAATCCTGAAAGAAAAGTAAACGGAACATACATTAAGTTACTGGTAAATTAGTTTCTTAGATTCTTCCGATGATACAGAGGGAAAAAATTACAATAATCTTTCTCAAAGAAAATGTGTAATAATTCGAAAGCTCTGGGCAAACTAGATAAAACCGGATTGAAACATGTTTCCTGTGCCACCTGTATGAAAAACAAAATTACTTCCCACGTGTTCCAAGCACGACTGAGAAATATTGTTTTACAGATTATGCATGCAAGGGTAAAAAATACTGTTGATGGCAAATATAGCACCTCTTCTGAATAAGGATTGTCAATGGCTCGTTTGAATTTCATTTAAACAATCAACATTCAAAATGTGTCGTTCTTTAGGAAACGTTTGTCTAAGTGTGAAGGGTTCTTCTCACATGCTGGATCACAATTTCTGATTGATGCATGCATGTCTACATTCATCACGCAATTTCTATATATAGTCAAAAATAGCTAGACTTAGAGTTACAGAAAAGAAAGACATGACTCCCGAAATCAGGATGACGTAGAAATTTTGGTGTCATTCTGAAGGCTTGTCAATTCTGACAATGTGCTACAATATACTATAAATTACCTTGACATACTTACTATAACGATACTTAACATACCTTCCTCTTAACATCTGCAAACTGTGACACCAGTAAGGAAATATAAAATGACAACTCAATGACGTAATAAAAATAAATTCCGTCGGATAGATCCTGTCAAAATTTAAAGCAATATTAGACCGTACTCACTGTTGCATTGAATACCTGACATGCACACTCAGTAGTGGTATAATATGTGAACTAGATAACTATCGCCAACTAGATATCATTTTTAAACCACAGTCGATCCTAAGATTACCAGGTATACAGAAATGTATTCTTGATATTACTTACGTGATGAGGATACCCAGCCCAGAGATGCCAGGACTCATATAAATACTTTTCCTGGAAAAATATAAGCGAGCAACATTGTTAGACTATAATAATCACCATTATTGATATAGTTACTAACATGTTAAACAACCCTCATGTTAAAAAAGATATATATCACTGGTAAGCTCTAAGTAGAGTATGCTGTCTAATAATGTCTTGTTTCTTGCCTGTCATTGTACTATTTTTAATCCCAAGTAATATGCTCGATATAGCGCATGACTAATGATCTTCCATAATGACCAATGACCTTCAATTCAATTGTCTGCTCCGCTCACGAGAGGCTCCGCTGTCGGTACACAGCGTCACAGCGAGTAGCAAAACAAGATGAATTAGCAAATATAGTTCCTCTGAAACATCGATTGTGCTACAAGCAAGAATAGCATATTACTGATGCGTGTACTTGATGCTTAGTGTCACAGAAAAAAAACTGTCGGCGCTGATTTGAAGGGCAATATCTTGGTTTTCGTTGCATGCACAAAAAATAGACAAAGCACAGCAAACTGCCTTTCACGAGCAGAACATCCTTTTCATGAGAATTCAATAACCCCGCTGCATCAATTTTACCACATGAAAGAAAACCGAGAGAACAAGGGTTTGATGGTTAAAAAGAGGTAATGATTCCCGAACCAACAAACTGCTAGCAAACTTATAAACACAATACTAAACTATCTATACACTAAGTAGAAATGAAATGGTCTCTTATGTGCAGTTTGAGATCTGGTAACTCTTCCTAAAACAAAGCAATGGAATATCTGGATGGTTACACAAGTAGACATTCTAGTGCAGGTGTATATGCCTAACACTTGCTAAATAAATTTTAAGTAAAATAGCAATAATGGTAAATTGCAATAATCATAACATATAGTTAACACACCTTTCTAAGGAAATAAAATCCCCACATGCACGCACATGTATAGAAGAAACAGCGCCAGCTAAAAAGACATGAAAGAAATATTAAAATCAACAACAATTAACTACATTACTTTCAAAATATAATGCATCTAGTCATTTTAGTGCAGTCTTTTACAGAAAAAATATTTTCACATCAACAGCACATTTTTTTAAAATTTAGTATTCAAGAACTTTTCTGCTCACTTTATTCACATGCAGTTGCTATTTGAAAAGCTTTCACAAGATTGTTCATTTGAAAGATGTCTATACATACTATATAACGTACTGATAAGATGAATATATAGGCAGAATTTGCTCTTAGAAAACTTAACCAATCCACTATGCCAAAATGAAATCAACGTCATAGTTCAAAACCCTTTCCTTACAATCCTGTTTTCGTACCAGCTTTCTTTCGCCTTTGATAATCTTGATTGTTTGCTGATATTTCGTTTATATTTAAACCATTGTTCAACACGTTTAACAGTCCATCCTAATTTTGACGCAAGTGTTTTGACCTTTTGTTCTTCTAGTTTCCCAGTCAACTCTTTATAAGCTTTCTCCAACATAATGTTTGGTTCAGCTTTATAACAATTTCTTTCTTTAAGACCAATATGTTTCAATAGCGGCAAAGCAACAAACCTGAAAATAAATATAACTGGCAATTTAGCATACTATTTCGCATTAATGTTGCCAGTGGCGGTAGTGTAGTACCATGCAAGCACACAAAAAACGTAGAATTTCTGCTTTTATCATTATAGCAGTGAAAATTCCTATGGCTTTCAAAGGACCATTTATTACTTTTTGCCATGAAAGGGGGAGGTAGAAATACAACAGAAAGTTTGCGGAACAAATAATATAATAAACGAAAAAAGTACTTCCACCACAATCAAAATCATCGCAGCAAAACGTACTGTAGGTAACGTTTACCAAATATAAAACGTCACAAAATGTTGTTTCACTTCATGTAACTTAATTGAGAAAGTATTAAAAATAAAGGTAAACAACGATTCTGGGTAACTGTCGCACAACTAGTTCTTCGTAAAACAAACTAAAATGTGAGTCTCTCATTCCCTGAGTACAAGTTTTAGTTGGTTACACGTACATAGTTTAGTCGGTTACACGGTTCCCCTAAAGTTACATGGGTCCCTTAAATTTCAGCAGTGGCGGATCCTGGGTAAGTCAAAATATATAATAGCAGCTCAATTTTAAATTCAAAATAACTTTATAACAATGTCATAGGTTATGAATTTCAAAAGAATAAAATCTAACCAATGAAGTTGCTTTGAAGGTATTTTAAAATGTAAATATATCCTAGAATGAGCTGTGGTAATTTATTTTGACTTACGCTAGATCCGTTATTTGCTAAAATTTACACAATTTTAAACATAACATAATTTGAAGCAAACTTCTCAAAACTTAGTTCCTCGTCGTGGATTTCCGGTCGCATGCTACATAATAATACCAGTTTGTGGGTTGGAAGCTCTGGCGTAATCAGTGACTTTGTGCTCTTTCCTTGGTACGCTGTCATCGGATCTCCGATAGCAAGCTTCACTTTACCAACCAAATTATCTTTTTCTAATTTCTTCACCTTACCACACAAGCTAACGACCAACGTTTTCGAGGAGTATCATTACATTTAATCTTGATGACGCTCAGGGCCGTGGCTAGAGCGTTAATTGGGGGGGGGGGTGTATATTCATATATTCGTGTTATGCCCGACTAATTTCTTTTGAAATTAACTCTAATGAAAACTGATTTCAAAAGAAATTAGTTGGTCATAACACGAATATACACCCCCCCCCCCCCCCATTAACGCCCTAGCCACGGCCGTCAATGACGCTAAGAGTTCTTGAAATATCTTATCAAAGGGAAACATTTCTACGTTCTTTTAAAGCATGAATAACTCATTCATCCACCGCGACCATTGATTGCTAAGGTGTTGTACCCGTCTCCAGTGTTACGCGAAAATATATCCGCCGTTTGAAACACTCCAGTATGAGGAAGAACGAATTTACTTTTTATCGTAAGTTGAAGATTTAGACTCAAGGGCTCAGGGTGTGACCATGAGTGGACGGCTGTTAACAACTGATTCGTCATCACTCATGAATAATATACGAAGAAACATCATTTTTTGAATATCTATTTTTATGAAGGACTTAAAACGTTCTGTAATTCTGCCTCCTAACACTTGGAATCATATGGCAGTCTTTAGGTGTATTAAGTAGAACCAGTCACACTTTTCCTTTAGCAGCTCAGCTTCAATCCTCTCTTGATTCACTGTAATTGCGCGTTTGAGCCGACAACATTTGTTCCAAGATCACATCTCAGTTGGAGAATGGGTCATTGTCTGCGGACAAAACGTCGATACGCGTTTAAGAAAGAGTCAGTTACAACGGTTTTTGAGACTTCCAAATGAATGGTTCGAAAAGACACACCTGTACACGTAAAAAGCACGCCATACCTGTTTATTCCTTCTCTTCCTTGCTTTATATTAGAGAGCTTAAGCAAGCGACGTTTTTGTCAAAACGGACGGCAGCCGGAAGTAAGTTGCGTCGTTATAGATGGCAAATGATGGCGTCAGTCGTTCCCGTTTGAAATCATGAACGTGAAAGTTGACTGACTGCCTTTCTTGATGACCTTCGCCACGACTGTCTTTCCGCCAATTATCCAATATCCAGATGATACTTTGGATCGCATTATTAATCGCTATCCCCGCCCTTAGTGTTCAAGGTACTTCGTTTTATCGTCAATCCCCGCTGTTCTTATTTTTCTTCCAACTCTTATCAATCAACTCTCGTTAATTAACAGACAGCGTCTACGAGTCTGAACCAATATCTTCTTTGTTATCATCTGCAGCAGCCTTCAGTGGTAGTTACAGAATCCAGGAGAAGACATTTCTCCGAGCAGATGCACTTTCATCCACCGTCTGTCCACCAGAAGGAATCGTTCTGTAATCAAGGTGTTCTTTGTTATTAAATGCCACTGATGAAACATGTTCAATGTCACAAGTGAAAACATTCCTTGGCGGAAGCGATAGAGTACTTAAGTCATCGTGTTCGTGAGGTCCAGACCCTGCAACAGATGTAGTTCAACGATTCACCTTGATATTCGGCAGAGCAGTCGAATACCACCTTGATCTTTTTAGGTTTTCTCAGGCGATAAACACAAAGAGAAATTATATACCACGTGTATTCTTGACTGATTCTACTTCCTCCACATAGCCTTTTTTTCCCGTAGCCTCGATAAATTCGACGCAATCTAGTATTTAGCATCTTTAGTGAATCGTATTTTCAGTCGACTCAGACGTGATTTTGCAAGACTTGAGTTACATGGTAACTCGATGTTTTCTTCTCAAAGAGAAATGGTATTTAGTAGTATCGGTCGTTTCGGCAGAGAATCACTCCCTTTGTTTTTTCTAAGAATCCCTATCTTCTTGTCATGTGATTATGTGAATGTCTCTTCTTCGTTCCCTTCAGAAAATTCCTTTTCGAGTATCTGTCGCACCGCATTCCTTGCTCGATTTACCTGAAGTGAAATCTAACTTTGGAAAATCTTGAGATGCAATGTCAGCGTTGCGATACTCAGTGGCGTCGCCAGCATGATAAGTGAGGGGAGACTCGTTCAAATAATCGTATGGATTCAAACGAAATAAATTTTGCAGAACAGGAATATATGAATAAGTCCCGCTCATTTATTGAGCTAACGACGCCACTGGCGATGCTTGTATATGTAAACAATATACATGCTGCCGCTCGCGCTTGCGGTGCACAAAATTTCCAGAAGTTTTTGGGCCGTCTATGCTGTCCGTTGCGACTTTGTTACGGTTCTCGTCTGTTGCCAGCGTTAATGTGGCGTTGTTCCCCAGCAAGCAGCCCGATATCGAAGGTCCTCACGATATATAGAGATTACTGCATGGTTGGCGAGTGCGTACGATTTTTATGCACGAGTTGTGAAAGATTGCTAAACTCACTCGTTCGCAACAAGTGCATAATAAAAATCGTACAAACGAGCCAACCATGCAGTAATTTGTTTATGCCAGACATATAGAGATTATTTTAAAACTGGAAACCTGTCAAAGGCGAACAATGTTGAAACAAAATATTGAACTCTCAAAACAAAATCATACCTTTTGTTTCTCCGTTATTTGACCTAAATAGTGAGTCAAAGCTGTTCTTCTTTCTGTTTCATATGTTTTTTAGGGAGGAAACTCTTCTTCTTTTAGACATAAAAGCCAAATACCCTTTCGCTCCTTCCCCAACACGGCGGCCATGTTGTGAGCAAAATGACAATACGATTTTCTTCACTAGTGAGAAAAACCGTATAGCCAATCAAAATGCTGATACGATAAATTTTCACTAGTGAAAAAAATCGTACGGCCAATGAAAACGCTTATTCGTTTCTCCATAGTGAAAGTACGATTTTTATTTCACCCGTTTACCTCGCGTAAATCTCTATATGTATGGCGTAAACAGGAATCTCTCTCGCGATTGATCTTAGGTGTTCCCAATTTCTCGACAAAAATTGTGGGCGATTGGAAATTAGTCTCGTCCAGCTAGAATCTGCTCTCTTAAAACGACTTCGTCTTCTCTGGTGAAATAACTAATGCTCTTATTCTCTGGCTCTTGATATTTTGCGCGGCCACGATGTGCATTATTCCAAGATCTATGACTGTTTCAGGACCATAAGACCATTGATTCATGGTTACTTGCTTGCAAATAGCGGTCAGGTAAAGGCATAGTAATAACAAAAGAAACGTTGTGAATAGAAGTAATTTAATTGACGAGCTTTCGACCACTAGAATGTGGTCTTCTCACCTGTAGAAGACCACAGTGTAGGGGTCAAAAGCTCTTAAATTAAATTACTTCTGGTCAGAGAACGATTCTTTCATTATTACTGTCCCCTCACTTAGTTGACAAAGTCATTAAAGTCTGTTAGCGTGATTGTGCTGATTGTTTGTGTGTAGAAAAGGAACCCTGCATCCTTTTTTATTCAATTTCTTATCAACTTGTTTCTCATTTCTCAGGATTTTTTTCCTCGTACGTGATATATTGGCGCGTTATGGGAAAAGACAGGAAGGCTGTGTCAACCGCGGCTCCTTGCACAAACTCCTCCAAATCAGCGAAAGGGCATTCAGTCTTTCTTCGCACTATGTGACCACTTGCCACTATTATGAGGTGGCAATCTTCTTACCGACGCTTGTTGAAAAAGTATGAAATATTCAAAGCTGTTTTCATTATTGAGAACTCTTGAAGCTCCACACTTTTAATGAAAGTTGGTCAGGATCTCAGTGGCTGATAATACGCCTCGTAGATCTTATATAGGTTTTACAATATAGGATTACATATTTTTTAAATCTTCAAATTGTGGACCTAACAACTGCTTTTGATTGAAGCCATCCTGAAGTGCATTACTCGCAATTACCCAAGTGTATCCCCACGTACCCACAATCAACTGAAAACACCAACTGATGATCACCCAAGTACACCCTATCTAACCTCAACCCCATGGTCTGATAATTGCTTTACAGGCATAAAAGGTTATATATAAATGAGCACTATAGATACACTAATACAAATTTCCCACACAACTTTGTTAGGCCTGTTTTATATGTCACATTTCAATCACTTCTAATGGAATTTAAACAATACACCTAGATATCGAGGTAAGTAATCTCATTATCTATTGTTTGAAATGAATTTGATGTGACTGGAATGCAACCTATAAAACAGGCATTATCTATAGTGAAACAATGAAGTCATTAAATAGCAGTAGATTATTTTGTTGGAAAAACTACACTTTTGCTTGTTACCTGTTATATTCGTCAGTCTATACACATTTGTATACACTTGCCGCCTCAGCTGTGTTGAGAAGTGATCAACTTACACTATTAAATGTCTCACTATGCTTCATTTCGATGACAGATCCAGCATGATCTGGTGGGGATGATTGGCTAAACCTGGTACTGAATATTGTCAGTTACTTAGTCATGCATTCTGTACTGCCAGTCAACCACAAGTACAAATTTAGACATTAAGATACAGGAGGGTGGAAGACAAATAAATCATGAGTGACAATAGTTGTGGTCACTATTCTGTGCTAGTTGTTAAATTGCTAGACTTGTTGTAATTGTAGTATTGTAATTGTTTATACTTTCCGATGCCTAATTACTGAAGTTTCTGTGTCTCAATTTGTTTCTACTTTTAATGCTTTATCATGAAAACTAGTGACCCCCCCCCCCACACACACACACAAAAATTCCCCATATCAAGAGCTAGGGGGTGCATGCCTACAGTAAATTGACCCCTACCTCACTTGGCATGCACCATGTATGTGCTGTTCTTATCATTGATAAAATTAGTACAACTGTGCAAGAATGAATAAGAAACATAAAATTTTTTTCTGTGTTAATATACAGTTATATCAACAGTCGTGAAAACTGGAAAACTCGAAATTTAGTGAAAACACTCCACCCTTTGGGTTCCATGTTTTCACACAAATACTGTGTGTGCAAAGCAGTAGCTCTATTTAATGTCATTGCAGTACACATTCAAGACCATGAAATTGTTTGAAAGTTCCAGGTTTTAGTCTTTCACTGAAAAACTACTGTTTTTCAGGCTAATCACTACAAAGAAATGCGTTTTCGCATTCTGCTACTCTGACACACCCTTGCCCCTCCCTTTGACAACATCGCTGAAACATTAAAGCCACGTCGCTGATGAGTATTTACTGTTCAGGGCTTACCTAATTATCAGTTATTTCCAAAATAAATCTAGCCACGCTTAGATCTAAGGTTAAGACCTCAACAATGTACTTGCCTAAGCGTGCACGCAGTACATGTCAACAGGCAGTACTTAGAGCATGTTTCTCCAGCTTTAACGCCACTAAGTCATAGCCATAACAATAACACAATATTAAAGCTAGAAATGTCGAATAAATACAACGGACATTAACACAATATCGATCATGCCGTTTTATAAGTATTACTAAACATTTATTAGCCCTTAGCGCGTGTACTGTTACGTATATCCAATATGCTTTTATGCTGTTGAGTAAAAAACTCACGTTGTTTACAGCAATTCTAGAAGTACAACAACAAAACATACATATGGGATAATATACTCAATGTGCTGGCTATTTTTTTCAAGATAAATAAACAGTTATGTTATTGGGTACAGACCAACCGATTCTATTCCTCATCAATCCTAATATTAATGGCAACAAACATTGTTCTATTTCACTCACTGCTGTGGTCAGTAGAATTCCTTAAATTTTTACGAATATTCATTGCAACAATGTAATATTTTGTCAAACTGTTTCCGTCCCACATAACTATAATCAACGTATACAGCAGCCTACCTTTCAAAAATCATCCTTATAAGCACGATAATGACAGTCAAAGGAATCGCAATGTATAAATCGTGTGTTTGTGCCGTACGAATGTTGTGCTTGTTATCAGTAATGTCTTTCCATGTTGCCGTCCGAGGCAGCCAAAATGACTCGTTCCAAAACCATTCACTAAATTGTCGCAGTTGCTGCAACATTGCCGCCAGTTATTGCTACTGCTTTATAGTTGACTAAACTAATTGTTTTGAAGAAAAAACCAGTGTTGTCTTTCGTTTGAATCGTTCACCCTCTTTACTCACCAAGCTCAAACGTTCAAAGCTCACAAACACACAATAATAATGTGCAAAGAATGTATGACATCACAATAAATTATGCAAATTTTAGAAGAATTTCGCCGAGGTGAATCACCTATCACGACTAAATAAAAGGAAAATGACACTTCTCGTCGTAAAGTTCGTGACAATGACATGAACAAGTTTTAGAAAACGTTCTCTGATCTTAAAATTTATTTAAATACGAGCTTTCGACTGCCAGTCTGCAGTCTTCGACAGGTAAAGTAATACTAAATATAAATATAAAACTATTCTACGGATATAGCTACTAGGACAGTCACAATTACAATGGCATGCAATTAATAGTTTCGCCAACGTAATCTCGAGCAAAATTAGTGTTCTTATGAAATATAAAATATGATCATTTCTTATATAATAAAAATCTATATTGTTCTGGTCAATGTTGTGCAATGTTTTCAGAATTAAATGTGGTTGCTGTATGCCAAGACTCCAGCGTTTTTCTGTGTCGATAGGTTGCCTTGTATAGGATTTTACATTCATCAAAGTTGATTTTGTGGTCCTGAGTCCAAGCATGTTTTGCTAGGTTTGAACCGGATTTAAATTGTTCGACATTTCTTTCATGTTCCTTTTTCCTCGTTTCGAGGGCTCTGAAACAATGAAAGAAATGTCGAACAATTTAAATCCATTTCAAACCAAGCAAAACATCCTTGGACTCAGGTGAGGTCTGCTTAGTATTACTTCACCTGTCGAAGACTGCAGACTGGCGGTCGAAAGCTCGTGTTTAAATAAATTTTACGATCAGAGAACGTTTTCTTGAAACTTATTATGAATCCTTGTCGCGCATCTAGCATTTTCGATGACATGAACGTTTTCCCCATTCCATTGCATATAAAAAATTATATATATGGGGCATATAATCAAGATCAAAATCCCCCCCCCCAAATATTGTTTTTGCCATGGCCGTAAGAACCACGGGGGCAGGGGGGGGCTCGAGCCCCCCTAACTTCAAAGGCAGGGGGGCAGAGCCCCCCTAAAAAAGATCTTTCAGTCCCGAAGTTAATGCATGTTTTTAACGGTTTACAGTGTTACACATGTATTAATCCAATGATTATGGTAAAACTAACCTCAAAAGGGCAGAAAAGCATGTTTGAGCGTGTTAAAAATAGAAAAAAATTTCTGGGGGGCGTGTCCCCGGACCCCCTAGAAGCACTTGTGTCTTCATCGCTCGAAGAGCCCCCCTAACTTTTTTCATCTTCCTACGGCCTTGGTCTTTGCTCAGCGCTGTTTATACAAAAGCAGTGCTTATCATATTTTGTTTTTCGCTAGGCAAACAATACGAAATGACAAAAACGAAACTTTGATTGCGACGTTATTCAATGTCCAAAATACTGGTTTTATTTAACGAGTATTGCAACACGACTCACCGTTTCGACACTCCAAACGCTTGGGTCGTGATTGCAATCATTGTGTCACAATTGCATATTCGCTAAATAAAACCAATGTGGCAATTAATATGTTGGATTATATCCCTGGTTGCGATATAGTCATAAATTTCAGTCATTTATGTCGTGCAATAAAATTTCTGTTTAAAGTGGTCATTGACAACAATATCTAAAATATCAACATATTTAGACGTGACAGCACAAAGATCTTTTTATTTGAACACTGCAATATTCTAATTGCATCCTATACATTCCACGTGTAAGTTAATTTATTTGACGTTAATGGAGTGATCCAAGGTTCAAGTATTATAACAAGGTATAAACGAGTTCAAGGTATAAACGAGTATCCGTTCTGCGTCAGAGAATATCAAAACCGACCACTTGAATTATTTGATGTCTTCACAGTAGCGAAACAAAATCACACTCTCCTTCGTACAGGCTTTCTTTAGTTTGGCTTATTTTCATATTTACATTTTAAATTAAGGAATCGATTGGTTAATAGGGATAGCAGGGTATAATATCTCATTCCCGTCATCTCCCGCGCGCCTACTTCCCATACATCTCCCCTTCCCTACTTCCTACTAACAGTTTACCAAAAATCATAATGAACGGAGGCATAAAGTTGTTACAAGAAAGAGGTTCTTTCACAACCTGAAATGATAATGTTAACATCAACGTTTCGACTAGTATTCGCTAGTATACGATGATTTTCACTTTATCATTTGAGGTAAATTTCAGCTAGTGAAAGACCCCATATCTTTCGTCTACCATCAACTGCACCACCTATAGTGACAACGTCAATTCCAAATATTATCATATGGACTTACAATCAACATATTTTAAACGTTTTATCGCCAAAAAAAATTGATAAAATTGAAAAATGCATGATATAAGAAACTTTAAATTCAGCTTCTTGTACTTGAACAGATAAAATTTTAATGTCCTTATTAATGAATTAAATATTGCAATACATAATGCTCCTACAAATCAATAACATCCCTTTATCAATCTTTATCAAAACTTTATCACGTGCATTGTTAAAACTGCGCAATAATTTACTGTTAAAAAACAATCTGCATTTATAAAATAATTCTCCAATCTTTATAGATATATCTAACTTGTATACTATAAAGACCAGAATTAACTATATAAAAACCCGTAAAACTATATAAATAACACAAAGATTGAAAGTCTGAGTGGTAAGTCGGCGAAAGGAAAACCAAATACGGAATTTTCTCGCCACGATAATTGTCAAGAAATTTCTTTAGTACTGATCTACTAAAATTTTAGTTACAGCTTTATTACACCGCTACTCATCTGTGAATGAAAGTTTTGAAAATGACAAGAAGGAGAAGAAGGGGAAGTTGTGCCCTCATCCATGCCTTGTTCTTAAAATACGGGTTTACAGCAGAAAACATATTACAACTTTTTCTTGCCATTTTGTATGACTTTGTCGTCAGGTTTTGCTTCTTTTCCATCCGAGTCCACGTCTTCTGATTCTTCACTGTCACTGCGCGAATCTCGGTCAACCTGCGGAGAAGAACAATATCCATTCACTGACCACAAAGTATTACTGGAACGAGGGGAATGTTTTACGGGGGGGGGGGGGGGGGGGGGGGGAGGGTCAACTTATCAGTGAATCCTATAAATTCTAAACCCCAGGTATAAAGGCTTGGGTCTATTGCGGTGAATGCAATAGCAGGAAAATGTGCTCGAGCGACGAGTTCCAAAGACAATGCAAAAACAATGCTGTATTAAGGACTTATTAACCTAGTGGGAGGTTTGTGCGGGAATGTATTGCCTGAGGTTTTTCATACAGTCCGAGGGACGAAGGAACGAGGTCTGTGCGATAAAAACCGAAGGCAATACTTTCCCGTACAGACCGAGCAAACAACGTTAATAAGGGATTTATTATACGGCTTTGTTGGATTGTAATTTGTTGTCACTTTGTGAAAGACCAAAAAACGCTTTCGCTGCTAAACGTTCAGCCGTACTTATTTGGGTCATTTGTTTGTTCAGGATAGTAAAACTCGCTCGGAGAGTGATTTTAGTCGTCATTATACGGCATAATAAGTTTTAAATTTTATTTGTGCAATGTTTACACGAGCGGGCAAGATGAATTTCTTGAGCGGGCAAGATGACTTTTTCCCAGGGCGCTTATAGCGCGCGTCATTTGTCTCAGCCATATAATAAAAAAAGACTATTCTTTCTTGACGCAAATACAAGATCAAACAAAGGCGGTGCACTTGTGACACGTAACATATACGAATAGCCCCCCTCCCACGTCAGGGTGAAGTCAAGGTGGCGTGAATTTACGTTTAGCAACTACAAATGTCGCAAATTGTAATATTTTCCCAAGCTATTTGCCCCCTCTCAATTCAAAACCAACTTCATAATCTATTAATGGTACTCTTTAAATGACAGCGAAAACATTAAATATCGGTATATTCCCGGAAAAATGGTGTCGACCACGAAGACAAAACACACTGCAACGTATTAGTCACCGCGGGGTTTTTCACTGAAAATTAACGAATTATATCTTACTTGATTACCCAACTGGCATCTCATGCAACGTCCGCAGCAGGCTGAGAGTTGCGCGAGATTTAGGGCCAGTTGTAAGAAAGGAACATAGTGTTGTCGAACGGATTATTTGAATTGCCTCAGAAAGTCATAAAAAGCAATGGATATGAGGAATATTGAACTCGTAAACTTGAAAATGATAAATAGCATAGTTTTACCAGTTACTGAACATGTTTAAAAAATTAATATCGGGCGGCAGCGCTACCATCTCTCGTACAGCAGACCCTAGTAGAATATTAGCTGTTCAGTGTAACAATTATTCATAATCGAAACAAAACTTTACTGAGTAAAAACTGACTTTTGTAGTACATGTAAAATTCTTACCTTTCCCTCTACAAGAGAAGAATACACAACCCGACCAACAAAGAAACCCCAAAACAAATGTAAAACCTTTAAATAGAAAACAAAAATATATCAAAGTCATATTCGAGTTGACGCTTCTTCAACCAAAACGAAAAGACAATCGAACATTACCAAAAATAATTTCTCATGCATACAAGAGAAATTTGGTGTATGATATTAAGCTGTTGTTATATTCTTATTTTACCACTGATGCTCCCCTCACCTGAAGCAGCGAAAGCAAGATTATGAATGGATACCAAGAGTTGAAATGTCCACAAATCTCTCTAGCTTCAAATGCAACCGTATTTAAAATCCTTAAAAACAACACATAAAAAATTATACTGAGCAAAAGTCGGGATCTTCCTTCCACGCGTAAACTTATCAACTGTGTGTCTGTAATACACAGTAAAAACAAAAATGTTCAGAGTTGATGAAAACAAATTGAGCAATATTTTTGCTGCCAATATTGCTCATTATCATTCTCTTTATATGCATATGTTAATTACCTGCAAATAACTGAGTACAAATAACAAACTGAGCATGCGCATTTGTTAAAAACGTGGCAGGCTACAAATAACAGTCTGAGCATGCGCATTGCTTTCAATTCGATGAACAATGGTTGCTCGCTTTGCTGAACATTTAAAAGGTTTGTGTGAAAAGCTTGTTGTTTCTAGTTATAAAGTCTTATAAGAAACTTTGCAAGAGAATAATAAAAAATTATTGTACTTCGTTCTCGCAAAACATCGTGATTTGTCGGTTGCTCGCAGATCTAGTATTTGCCTCTGCCATCGACAAATAATTGGTCTTCGCGCCATCATACTGAGCATGAAAGCTACACATACAGTACGGGAACTGCTAATCTTCAACGTAGCAACTGATTTACAAGAGCTTAGAGGAAGTGTACACTACAGTAATTCTTAGGATCGTTTGATCCAAATAGGGGTGTATAGCCTCGGTAAAAAATCCCACTAGCTGAGGTATCCACAAACTTACCATCCAGGATAAATTACCAATCGACTAACATAAAAGATGATGGCAAATAAAGCAAAGAGTACATCACAAGTTCTCTGATTTCGACCGTAGTTGAACACTTTTGCCGCCTTCAAAATATAAGATCAACGCTGTCAGTAATGTTTGCTGATTACTGCAGGTTAAATAAGTTGATGTGAAACATTGTATGTTATGTTGCACTGAATCTTCATTAGGCAGTTGGAAGAAGAGATATCCGACAATTATAACAGATACAAATCTAATCTAATCTGTGAAAAACAATTATACAGGGTGTATAAAAAAAGTAATCGAGCTTTGGAGTACTCTGACGAGTTTATTATTGAATCTAAAGAAACCATTTTTTCTCAGCCGAAAAAACTACGTTTTCAGTTTTCGACTGTCACCATTTTTGTGAGATTTAAAGACAAAACGAGGAAGTACGAATGAAATAAAAATAACCGGTGGAGATTGCAAATTTTGATCATGTTCACCTCTGAATAAAATAAAATAAAATACCACAAATCATTCAGCAGTGACAAGAAACAATTAACGTGGCCACTGGCCAATAAGATGTACTCATTTTACTACCTAAGTTGCTACCTCAAATGTGATTAATTAAACACATTTTTAGTAAATTCCCAATGGTGAAAAAATGCAATTTCGACTTGTACTTTTTGACTGATTCGTATTTGCCCAAATTTTGTTAAAATTTTACAATAGCGGTGACATTCAAAAGTTAAATGCCCGGTCTTTGGAACTGCGAAAGAATTACTTCTGCATGTTCAAGACTGAGCGTCCCACAGCACTCCACCCTGCCACAGAATAGAAATAAGGGCCCACGCATGTCGCATTGCGCATGTTCATTATGTAGGTTCTGGCCAGTCAATTGCTTTTTCTGGCCAATAGAAACGCTGTTCCGCCATTATTCTGGTCGGTTGCGTAAAAACAGGGGGGCATGTTGCACTACTGAGTAGCACTACTGAGTAGTCCTACTGTTTATTCCAATACTGTGTAATTACGGTGACTCTGTAGTTGTTTTGCAGACAAGTAGCATCCCTATTATCAAAAATCATTAGTTCTTGCTTTAAGTAGACAGTGAATTAGCTGTTAAAGGCTTAAATCCTCACATGTTTAAAGTTGGTGCTAGTAATGCAGAGATAATTTATATCATTTTGTAAATATTTTGCTGTAATTTACACTGATTTAAGTTTAAAGACAAAGCTTTTATAGAGAAATATCATGAAATCTTATAAAAAAATTGTATGGCATTGTATAAGGTATAAAAGTCAGTGGAGTCAAACTTTTGTCCCTTACTGTACATTATTACGTATGTAAGGCTGACATAAAACAAAACTCATTTTCTTTCTACCTCTAATAAATAATCAGCTGAATCATGAACAAGAATGATTAGGCAACCAATACGGACATGATTTGTAACATACGACATCAGTATTAGAATTACTGTTGCATTATGATGAATAAACATTGGCCAGAAATCCTGAAACAAAATTAAATTACTGTTAATTAATAATTTGTCAAAGACCATTCAGTAGTGTAGTG
The DNA here is from genome assembly GCA_963855995.1 of Muricea muricata. Lineage (NCBI taxonomy): Eukaryota > Metazoa > Cnidaria > Anthozoa > Malacalcyonacea > Plexauridae > Muricea > Muricea muricata. Next base: position 66,682,653 of record OY979717.1, read on the forward strand.
ATTACAGCATGGTGGTTTAATTTGAAATTCAGGAGAACAAAAGAATTGGAATCTAAATAATTTTGACAGGATCTTTTTGTAAGGTAAGCTTGATTACTCCTCCATGATGCACAATTAATGCATCTGATCTGGTGCAGTGGCAAAGCCAACCTGACAATTTGGCCATGCTACTGTATGCAAATTTAAATTATCATTATTCATTTTTAGAAACTGATTTCTTATTTGGTCTATAAACACTGGACAACAGGCATTTGCATGACCAAATGTCGAGCTAGCTTTGCCACCAGATTCTGGTGCCATTGCTTTGTGTGTAGGGAAGAAAATGACCCAGAGGTATCTTTTTTGGAGAATATTTATGCTAAAGAATCATGATACTGTATCTTGTCAACAAATATGCAAAACATACAGTACTGTATTTTGTTGGGTGGGGGTTAAATGTTTTAAGGTTGCTCTGAATAGACAGAATTCATTAGAAATTTTATCTCTATCATAAAATGTTTTATTATAATAATAAGTGCTTGAGCTTCACTTCAGGTCATTGCACAGCTCTATAGCACTATTCTCTGTACTTCTAAAAGAGTTTCTGCAAATTTTGCCTGAAGATAGAAAATCATGTTTCCTGACTTTGTACTCAATTCTAGTTAATATGTCTCTGGACAAACACAAGAATAAAATTTTCCCAATTACCCTATTACCCCACGTGGAGGTGCACTGCATTAATGGTGCATGTGCTTATATCCAAATATAGGCACATGTGCTTTAAACCATTATGAATGATGTTCTTTTTAGCTGTGCTGAACAATTTTGCTCCTGTTGGCAAAATTTTGTCTTTCATCATGGAAATTGTTTATTTCATATCCTGACTTATGGAAAAAATTTCTCATTGACTGAATGAATCCTACCTTCCTTCGGACATCCATAAACTGTGAACAGATAAGTGCTGTATAAAATGCAGCTTCCATCATATAGTAGTAGTAGATTGGTTTTGTGATGTGCTAAAATTAAACAGTAACAATAAAACAGTCATAAATAGCTACTTATCAAATACATTTACACCCACAAGCTACTCAAGAGTTTTGGCAAGATTATATCCTGCTCTATCCTGAAAACATGGTTATAGATTTTACAAATATTATAAAATTTATTTATTTTAAAAGAAAATTTTACATACGTAGTATGGGTAATTGTACCATGAGTGTCGTGTGTCGAAAAAATGTTTTTCCTGCAAATAAAAACAATTTAAAATTTTAGAACATAAATGACAAAATTTGGACAACACCAAGAGGGGAAATAGGTACCGGTATGGTATACAGTATATTATGCTCTGCTATGAACAAGTTTTTCCCCCAATTTACTAGCTTTATTCATCAATATCTTGCATTTCAATAAAGTGACAGTAATCTTCCTCACTCTCATTCTGTTGCAAAGACAGCTTCAAAAGTACGGTACAACTCTTTGCATCAAAGACTACAACAGCACGAGAACAAAACTATTTAGACTTAAATACAGCACAGTACTAGAAAACTAAGGGAATTTATGAAATGACCACTTCTAACTTTTCTTATACCAGTTCACACGCCTCGTCAACGTGGAAATCAACTCAAGTTGAACAGGTCAATGTGTTTTAATAAAGTTTTTCTATCTATCTATCTTATTGCAACACTCATTACCTTATGTATAAGATACAGGCCAGTATAAAATGATGTGCAATAAAATATAAATCTCCAGCTACATAAGAAAGCACAAAGTAAAGATTTTAGATTAATATTATACCACAAAATAATTAAAAATATCTAACCAAAAATAGCATTTTGTACCTGCTCAATAAACATAAACTCTCTCTTGAAAAGCTTTTGTGTAATTGTGCTTCTCAATAGCTATGTAGTTGCAAAGTTTGCTTAGTGTAACTTGAAAGCCTGCCTATAGTTACAACTTTGAACGCAAACGGTCACTAGTTAACCAAGCAAACAACAGTATGAATGTTGTGCCAGCACGGTAGCATAGTATGTACAAGAATGTCAGAATTCTATCACACTTTTCTATTACGCAACCGTATTATAGTCAAACATAGCATATTCTATTGCGTCCATATCATTAGTTCTGCTTGAGTGTTCATGAAACAATGAAATATGGTACATTTTGCCGCGGTTGAAGTGGGAAATGGGCTTAATATCGTAATACAATTTTGCCATACTTGATAATTTGATCTTAAATGCATATTGAGGCTACCCAAAACACGATAGCTAACACGATTCGTGGGCCACCTCACTCGAAGGATTCTCACTCGAACGTGAAACACACTTGTTTCTCAATGTATATAGTAGTTTCTGTTGGACGGTACTGTAGGAAGATTTTCTTACCAAGACTCTGTTGATTTCTTCATTATTGTTGGTCGTTTGGTGCTTCTTTTTAAGTAAAACCATTGTCGCACTTGCTTCTCTGTCCACTGTAACTCCTTGGCTAAGCCTGCAACTCTTTCAGCACCTGGCGACTTGCTAATTGTTGTAAAGACCTTCTCAAGTATTTTGTTTGGCTCAGCATGTTTCCTTTTTATATCAGGGACACCAATATATTTAGAAAATGGATAAGCAACAAACCTAAATCGTAAAAAAATGCCGTATGTCGCAAATGTTGATAAATATAAACTCCGACATTAAATATATAGAAATATCCAATTCTTGGCATTTCTGAGGGGCATGCAGCCGCAACTCTCTTCCTCTTTTTTCTATTCAAATCCAATATGCGAAAGCCAAGTCGGCTGATACACGGCTAGATGCTCTTAACGACACTGGATGTTCTCTGGCTCAAAATTTTAGTGCTAAAACCTTCATCCTACTTTTTGCCAGGAAGCTGGGCAAGAAGCACACAGCAATAAGGCAAGACAATGTATAGCATTAATGCATAGCTCTATCATTTACTTGTTATGGGTATTTAAATATGTCAGTTCAAATTAGCATACGTTCAAGTGGTGGTTGCAAGAGTGCAAAGGTCGAAGGTTACGTGTTTCTGTAGATTGTCAATATGTAATGTTTGTTGATGAAACATTGAGTCAAATGCATTATTAGGAGTTGTTTTAATTAGCAATAAAAAACTGCTGTGAATATTCAACATGTTTATCAGTTTATACTCGACTTTATAATTCAAATAGAGTTTTATTGACCATGGACCACATGTGTTCATAAATTCAGTCATACGACAACTCATAAGTATTATATCAAGAACTTAAGTACCGGTAAATGTTTCACCAATTACGTACCATGATGATGTGAATATGTGATTGTTGTTAGTGCTAAGACAGCTAAATTTAGCAAACCATGATTCACCAAACATTAATTGTGCATCTCAGGTCAGAGGCTACTGGTAATTGCTTGCATAGTTTTGTGTCTTTAATAATGGTTGGTGACAATCGTTTAGTGAAAGAAACCTCTTCGGATTTTAACATCTTCAGAACTTTTTCTTAATGCTGGGTATTAGTGCAATAACCCTAGTTTTTCCTCTTTTATAAAAAAGCATGGTAAGCACTTTCAAAAAAGTGTCAATACCTGTTTTACCTTTGTTTATTTCAGTTGAGTGCTTAGATACAGGGTCAGCTAAAAATTACTTGGTTAGACATGAAGCTATTGTAAATATTACCGGCACTGATAAGAAGTGGTCTTCATTTTTGTGTATTCTTGGTCTTTCTTCTGTATTACATAGAAATATTTATACTTATTATCCAGATTCTGTTAAAATTTAGAAACAGATTGTTGTTCAATCAATTTGTTGAACCAAGGAAAAATGCTAACATACTGGTAATGATATTCATATTTTTATTTGTTATGAGGGCATTTTGGGGCCTGGGGAAGTTTTTCAACCAAATCATAAAGTTTTACTTGCTGGCCACACCCTTGGTCCCACCTTTGGACACACCCCTACAAATACTTTTAAAAATTTGAGTACCCTTTCAAAAATCCTAGATCTGCCCATGACTTTTTACACATTGGAAAATAACCTGTGTGTAAATACATACTATATGAAATGGCACCAGTTAAAGACTTTGTCACTGGTGTGATAGAAAGATATCAAAACAATAGCATTATGATTAAAAATGCTAGCATCAGCTATGCCTAGCATATAAACTTTGAAACAAGGGCCAGGTGCAAATGACAATGCCACTCGCATATAGAACCTCGACACAATCATGGCCGTAAGAACCACGGGGGCAGGGGGGGGGGGGGGGGGCTCGAGCCCCCCTAACTTCAAAGGCAGGGGGGCTAAGCCCCCTAAAAATGATCTTTGATTCTCGAAGTAAATACACGTTTTTAATGGTTTACAGTCTTAGGCATGTTTTAATCCAATGATTATGGTAAAACTAACCTCAAAAGTACAGAAAAACATGTTTAAAAATAGAAAAAAAATTTCTGGGTGGCGTGTGCCCTAGCAGCACTTGTGCCTTAAGCGCTCGAAGAGCCCCCCTAACTTTTTTCGTCTTCCTACGGCCTTGGACACAATAAATAAATAACAATTAAAATATACATTATTTTCCATTTATAATACATTTCACATTCATTTGAAAGCATTTGAAAGGCTATTATGCATCATTCTTAAAGAACTACTGTGTCCAAAAATAAAATCATAATGTTTAGGGCAAAACTGGTGAAAAAACTTCTTTACTTTTTAAGACACTACTGATTAAAACTACATTGCTTATTAATCTAATAACACAAGACAACTTAACAGAACCTGCATTCAGTGTATTACACAACCCTTTATTCTATATGTTTATACAATCTGGGTAATCTGAATTGCATGAGAAGGCAATGTATTTTTGTATGTTTGCCTTTCACTATTAATACAGGATCTTGGAAATAAACATTTGCATTTATTCATAAACAAATACGGTGTCACTGAAGGTCTCTATAAAGCTACTTTTGTCATTCTTCAAGTATTAGTTTGAAATACATTCGCATTTTTATACAGGTAGGACGACACAACGAAAATTGTAAATCTGATGATGTGATGATGCATTGCTATACATTGAGAGACAATTATTTGTCTGTACAGCCAGACATTAGTTTCACACTTCCGGGCTATTGCAAAATAGAGTTAAAGAATTCTTGCTTTACTGTGGGCTCTTATTCTCTCCGTATTTTTTATATCAAATATATATTTGAAATGGCCTAGTAAATCTGGACTCTCGGTTGGTTTGTGTATGATTTCTATCCAAAATAAACAGCGTTAAATGATTCTCCTGTCAAGTAAAACATGTGAAACTTCTACCAATAAGACAGACATTTGCAATCTTTAATTTGGAGTTTAAATTTGTATGTAATTTTATTGCGCACTACATAATCTGCCGCGATTTCTACCCAAGACCGTCTTTTACATTTGATGTGTGACAAACCCTTTTAGAGCGGTGATCTACATGTGGCATGCGACATCTTTCTTGTGAAAATATAAAATACTTTACCTTTCAAATAGAATCCTAGTAACAATAAGGAGTATCGTTAAAGGTGGAACTATCTTCAGATCCTCTACTTGAGGCATTGTCATATCTTTTGTAGATTTAAAATGCTGCCATGTGACATTAGCCGGTAGCCAGAAGCTTTCGCTCCAATACAGACTTGAAAACGATTCCAACATCCTCTGGCTGGATTTGCTCAACAGTTACTGGAAAGTATAACTAAGAACTCTCTACTAGTTGCCTATGTTAGGTTTCGAAAACTAAATCACAAACAAATACGGTCAGTCAGTTGGGCAACGTCTTCCATCATGTAAAGCGATGGAGTGACATCATGATACAATGGCCTCCAAGCAGGCTGTCAGGCACACCTGCCAATTCAACAACGCGTCATTTCCTTTTTCCACACTTTCGCATCTGTTTGTATACACAACAGTAAAATTAACAACTTCCGAACTATAAAAAATTTACATTCTGTAATGATTGCTTTTGTGTTGAAATATATATGTAATATTCTGCTTTAAAATTCTTAGTTGGGTGACGTTTTGAGTATATATTTAGCTAGTCGGTAGGATTGACTAGGAGTAGGATTGTGATCTCTGTAATAAGAATCTCTCTATCCCTCTGACCCTCTATATAAACCCTAACTAGGGAGTGGCCTTATTTTTCAAATCTTTTTTACGCGTGAACTTGTTGGAGAGAGTTTGGATTATTTGAGGGGCAACCCCCTGAATATTATTAAAAATACTAGATGCGCGACTAGGATTCATAATAAAGATTCTGAAACGTTCTCTGATCGATAAATTTATTAAAAACACGAGCTTTCGACTGCCATTCTTCGACAGGTAAATAATACTAAGTTTGAAACTATTCTACGGATCAGAGTCTACGGATATAGCTATTAGGACAGTGGTTTACAATTACAATGACATACAATAATGATAGGTAATCCCGCCTACGTAATCTCTATGAAGCGAGTGTTTTTATATATATGAAAACCATGATTGTTTCTTTAACAAAAACCTATATTGTTCTGGTAAATGTTGCGCGTTGTTGTCGGAATTTAGTGTTGTTGCTGTATGCCAAGATTCCAGTGTTGTTCTGCGACGATAGGTTGCCTTGTCTAATATTTTGCAGTCATCAATCAAAGTTGATTTTATGGTCATGAGTCCAAGCATGTTTTGCTATATTAGAACCGGATTTAAATTGTTCTACGTTTCTTTTATGTTCCTTTTTTCTCGTTTTGAAGACTCTGCCGGTCTCACCTGTATAGCCCCAGGAGCAGCCTGCGCAATTGATCGTATATATAATATACGACATTGGTCTGTTTTTCGGGAAGTGGTCTGCCTTTGGGTGACGGGAAATGTTGTTCTAGGGTACGGAGTGGTTTCGTTGTGGTTCTAATGTCGTGTCGTTTCAGTAATCTTTTCAGGGGTTCTGTTATGCCGTTAATGTAGGGGAGAACTGCGTAGCTGGGGTTGTTCTTTGGTGCGACATTTTCGAGAAAGATGCGTACAAGTTCTTCTGGTGATTGCACAATTTCTGTTTTTCTCGCGCGTCTCTTCTCTACCTCGTCCAAAAATATTTTTGGATACCCGTTGTTTCTCAGAGCGTTAAGAACGTGATGTTTCTCTTGTTGCTTGCCTTCGTTCGTGTTAGGGAGATGGGCTGCTCGATGTAGAAGTGTTCGTGCTGTGCTAATCTTGGCAGTGTTGTTTGTCGTGGTGTGAGCTGTAGTCTAAGTATCTGTCTGTATGTGTAAGTTTACGGTAGACGTTAATGATGAGAGACCCGTTATCTCGAGTTACTAATGTGTCTAAAAATGAGAGTTGTCCGTTTTGTTCTTGTTCAGTGGTGAAGTTTATGTGGGGGTCAATGGAATTTAGTAAGTTGTGAAAATTGGTGAGCGCATGTTTTTTGATGATTGAAAAAACATCATCCATAAAGCGAAACCATTTTTTGGGAGGTGTATCAGTTTAACAGAGGGCTAGTTCCTCAATTTCCTCCATATATAGAGGTTTGCCACAATAGGACTATATCAGGACTGCCCATAGCACAACCGTGGATTTGTTTGTACCGTATACGCCATGCTACCTCCGCACCTTGCCACCCATCATCTAACGGCCTAGCCTAGCGAGCAGTAACCATCGTTGAAGTAACGGGTCCTGTGTCGGTTAAAATAGAAATAGAAAATGGCACCACGATCCGAAGACCATGATCAAATGCAGCAGACTGTATATGTACAAAGCGTAAAAGGGAGAGGAACCAAAAGATAAGGACAAAGTCAAAGAAAACAGCTGGACGGTGATTTTTTAACGTAATCTATTCTGACGTTTTACCATGCAAATATAACGTTAGACTGTAGAAAAGACAATGATCTGGAAGATTTGATGTTTTTATTTAATTATTAACCCGTATCTGACGAGACATATAACCTTCTGAGCTTTTTGGCATTATGTCGCAGCGCTTCGGTTCAGTAGCACAATGGTAAGAGCATGTGTCTTTGACGTCTGATATCGTTGGTTCAAACCTTACTGGCGTGGGAGAGTCTCCAGCTGAAACTCTGGTGTTGTATTGATGAGTTCGAGTATAAGTGGTGAAAGTGTAGGCAAATCATCAAGAATAAAATAAGAGTCGGGTAGTGATACTGTAAGAAAACGTTAGGTAGCTGCTATCGAAGATTCGAAGGAACTACGCTCAATTCAAAATGCGCAATACTGTTCACATCGATCTGACCACACTGAAACCGCTTGGATATCAGTTCAAACTGAGCTGCATACAGATCTAGAGCTCAACTCAGTTTTTTACGGGCATGCACCCCGCCTGAGAGGCCGATTACATGGAGGGATTTCAACCCAGGCTAGGTTTCAGTCTGGTTTACTGAGCTAAAATTTTACTCCCGGTTTCAATCTCGTACCCAGACCAATGCCTGTTCGCGGGTTAGGGTGGCATTGGCTCTGGGGAAACGGAATGAACTGCGTATGATTTCATACGCGCTCACTTAATGCGCATGCTCTCCACTAATAGGCTATGCTTTATTTATTCGGGCTCAACTGTTGTATTTATGATTATTTTGCTGGAAATAAAGCACAGCCTATTAGTGGAGAGCATGCGCATTAAGTGAGCGCGTATGAAATCATACGCAGTTCATTCCGTTTCCCCAGAGCCAATGCCAGCCTAACCCGCGAACAGGCATTGCTCTGGGTACGAGATTGTCCCGGTTTGAGCTATCCGGGCTAAAATTACAGCCCGGGCTGATCTCGTCATCTAATCGCTTACTGTAACACATCGTTTAACTGTGTTTTTGTGTTTTATTTCTTTCATAATTCAGTTTGCTTTCAAAGCACAACAGTCAGTCTCGCACACTGAGTGCAATGAAGATATGGGCAAAATTCAAGCGGCGAAATAAGGCAAAATAGCTCAAATTCCAGACTTTACTGTTTCAGCCTGGGCAGAAATCTCAGCCCGGACTTGAACTGGAATTTTAAATCAGCCCGGGCTAAACGTTGCCATGTAATCGTGAAACAATTTTGCTGAGAACTGTCCATGTTAAAAATAATAGATATGACTATATTATCATAATGACTATGTCTCGGAGCAGAGAAGGCATCTTTAGCGCTAAGCTATATCATAGACGGACTTTCATTTTTTTACTGGGATCAATACGTGGTGCCGCAAGTTACTGAGCCTGTGTTGTTTTTTCTGTTCCAAGGAAACCACATTGTAGAGAAAGAAAGCTATTAAGAAAGATCGAATGGGCTTTTGCTATTTATTATGCTGACTAAAATTAGGGGGCTAAAAATATTTTTGGAGGAGTTAACTTTTTTATAAATAATATTCAGGGGAGTTCTGAAACGTTCCCTGATCGATAAATTTATTAAAAACACGAGCTTTCGACTGCCAGTCTGCAGTCTTCGACAGGTAAATAATACTAAGTTTGAAACTATTCTACGGATATAGCTATTAGGACAGTGGTTTACAATTACAATGACATACAATAATGATAGGTAATATCCCAGTGTTGTTCTGTGACGATAGGTTGCCTTGTCTAATATTTTGCAGTCATCAATCAAAGTTGATTTTATGGTCATGAGTGCAAGCATGTTTTGCTATGTTAGAACCGCATTTAAATTGTTCTACGTTTCTTTTATGTTCCTTTTTTAATCCTCGTTTCGAAGGCTCTGCCGGTCTCACCTATGTAGCCCCAGGAGCAGCCTGCGCAATTGATCTTATATACGACATTGGTCTGTTTTTCGGAAAGTGGTCTGTCTTTGGGTGATGGGAAATGTTGTTCTAGGGTACGGAGTGGTTTCGTTGTGGTTCTAATGTCGTGTCGTTTCAGTAATCTTTTCAGGGGTTCTGCTATGCCGTTAATGTAGGAGAACTGCGTAGCTGGGGTTGTTCTTTGGAGCGACATTTTCGAAAAACATGCGTACAAGTTCTTCTGGTGATGGCACAATTTCTGTTTTTCTCGCGCGTCTCTTCTTTACCTCGTCCAAAAATATTTTTGGATACCCGTTGTTTCTCAGAGCGTCAAGAACGTGATGTTTCTCTTGTTGCTTGCCTTCGTTCGTGTTAGGGAGATGGGCTGCTCGATGTAGAAGTGTTCGTGCTGTGCTAATCCTGGCAGTGTTGTTTGTCGTGGTGTGAGCTGTAGTCTAAGTATCTGTCTGTATGTGTAAGTTTACGGTAGACGTTAATGATGAGAGACCCGTTATCTCGAGTTACTATTGTGTCTAAAAATGAGAGTTGTCCGTTTTGTTCATGTTCAGTGGTGAAGTTTATGTGGGGGTCAATTGAATTTAGTAAGTTGTGAAAATTGGTGAGCGCATGTTTTTTGATGATTGAAAAAACATCATCCATAAAGCGAAACCATTTTTTGGGAGGTGTATCAGTTTAACAGAGGGCTAGTTCCTCAATTTCCTCCATATATAGAGGTTTGCCACAATAGGACTAACGGGACTGCCCATAGCACAACCGTGGATTTGTTTGTACGTCTCATTATTAAAGGTAAAGTAGCTGTTTGACAGAATGATGCGTAAGAGTTTAATAATATCGTCAACAGATAATTTAGAACGTTGTCCTAGCGTGTTGTCTTGTTTAAGTTTATTCCGGATGCGTTCACATGCTCTGTCGACTGGAATGGCAGTAAATTATAGTGACACAACGTCAAACGAAATCATAATTTCGTCATCGTCAATGGTGGTGTTGATCAGTTTTTTAGTAAAGTACAGTAGAGTTAGTGACTGAGTAACCGTTGTGGTTTTGTAGTGGTGACAAAATATGTGCAAGGTGTTTAGATATATTGTAAAGTGCGGTGTTCCTACATGCTACAATAGGGCGCAGTGGATTGCCCGGCCGGTTTGTGATGTTTGATTGACCCGCGAATAGCGGGAGGTATGCCGTCAGTTGAATGAAGTTTTTTGTATGTTCGTTCGTCAAGTTTTTACTGTCGTTTGAGTTCGAGTAAGTGGGAGTTTAATTCACGTTCAATTCTTTTAAAGGGAGGTTTCGTTACTTTGTTGTAGGTGTTTGGGTCAGACAATAGAGCTTGCATTTTCTCGTTATATTCTTTCTTGTCCATGACTACAAAGCAATTGCGTTTATCTGCTTTCATCACAACGCGTGTCTTGTCTTGAAGACGGGATGGCTGCCAGGTTGATTGAATCGAACGTTTCAGAATCTTTAATTCAGATTGAATAGAACGTTTCAGAAACTTTATTATGAATCCTGGTCGCACATCTAGTATTTTTAATATTATCCGCCAAGAGGCCGGGCGACATGCCCTTAAATTAGCCAGATCTATAGAATTATCCCATATGTGTCATGAAAGCGGGCTTCTGATTGGTTCTCAGCAGGTAAGTTTTTTTCGAACTTACCTGCTTTTTCCGAACTTACCCGCTTTTCTCTTTTATCAATAAAACCGGCTTTCTGATTCGTTACAAAAACCCGAACTTACCTGCTTGCTGCTTACGCTGCCGTCCGCCTCAAACTGCTCAACAACAATGGCGAACAAAATTTAGCTGATGATTAAACCTACACTTTAAAGAACATTTTTGGGCTAAAGACGTCACAGAAACCAAGCAAAAAGAAACGGAAAATTGTTAACTAAAGACAATAGAGACCCTGATAAAGAAATATTAAGAGACCAATAAGTTTAAGAAGAGAAAATGTTGACAAAATACATCGGCGACTCAGCGAGCCTCGGAAAACAACACAAGAAGATAAGTTTAGTATGGGATAAAAACCCAACTTACTTGCAGACCTCGAGGTCTGACAGCTGTCCGAACCTACCTCGCTTCGCTCGGTAGGTTCGAACAGCTGTCAGACCCCTCGGTGCGTTAATCCCGAACCAACCTCCCTGCAAGTAAGTTTGTTATAAAATCCACCTACCAACTCGAAACCCACCACCGCCATCTTAAATTTACCCACCAAGCGTTAGAAAACCGTTGGTTTCCGAAGTCACTGCGATTCAATGGCAGCCATCCCGTCTTCAAGACTATCATGGAAAGAGCAACAACTCATTGTATGCGTGCAAGAATCAGTATCTGCCACGAACAAATACGATCTACTGATCGTATCATAGCCGACAACCGACGTGAACTATCAACTTTAGTTTTCGAAGACTCCCTCGCTCGTTTTTCGCAATTTTTAAAAAACAGAGCTAAATCTGTCCAAAACCACATCACCACAAGGCACCAAAAAAAGTTACAGAATTTGAGACAAGAATTTAGACCCGGAAAATCGACTGACTTTAACAAATGGGTCATTAACCTTTCCAATAGACCCTTGTCCACAGACGAACGCGCTATCCTGGAAAAAGACCCTAAGTTTGCTCTTAAACCATTAGTCTAGGACCAGCTGTATAGGAGTTTGTATGCATTTCATTTGCCACAAGTAATCTCAACTGTTTTAGGGTAAAATGACCATGCCGGTCAACATGGGATATGTGCCAAAACCCGAATCCGGGGCGAAAGTCCTCAAAATGACCCCGCCTTGAAACGGCAGTGTTGACACAACTCTAACTTCAGACCAATGCAAGCAACAGCCTTTCTGAAGTGCTTATAGTGCTTAGAAGGGTTGCTTATAGGGGTGGTTATTAGAAGCAAAACATTGCCTAACTATAATATTTCCAAGAAAATCACCATTCAACATGCCAGGTCAGCAGATAATTATGCATAAAATCACTAAAATTGCTGGCAGAAATTAAATTTTCATATTTCCTAAAAAAAAATTATTATAACATCAAAAATCATGTTGAACTGACATTATTTTGTTGATATACAAGACACTGTATTTCACTTACCCCCCGCAAAAACACGATTTCAGCCATATTTTCCGGCTTGTTCGCTTTTTCATCGCCGAGTAGCCGAAGTCTCATACAATTCTTGTACTTTCCCATAATCACAGATCACTAAAGAAAAACTCATCCCATTTTCGACTTGTTCTAAGACTGTGCTGTCTACTTTATCCTCGATTTTTCATCCTCGACAATTAGCCAAAATTGCCGCCATTACGAAGTCTTGCCGCTTTTGTGTGCGATAAATGTGACTTCTTCGTCTTCATGTGTATTTATACTATGCAATCCAACAGTACTTTATACTATTGAATTTCTAAAGGTGGGTTTGTAAACTTCTGTCAATTTTCAGTATAAAAATCCACCCACATCACTCTCCTCCGCAGAGGCACAGATCAGGTATAGAACCAGATGTCTCACTTCCTATCTATTCCTAATGTTTTCGTGTCCGCGATTTTTCGGCTGATCACGAATTGCACACGCGAGATGACGCAACCAGAGAGCACGAATTGCTCACGCAATGGCACTTGCCACCCTGACGTGTACTGCTTACGTGAGAGCACGAATTGGACACGCAATACCTCTGGCAAGTGTAATGCACATTTTTTATCAGAAAAAAGATAGGGAAGTGCAGAATTTTGGCAGTTAAACGGCGATTTTAGGCGCAACTACCTATTGATCTTTATTTTCTTGACGAATTTTACTGATAAATGATACGCTGCTTCTTTTTAGCAAGAAAGATTCACGCCATGCGAGCAAATCTGACGCGAGCGATCTGACGCGAGCAAGTCTGACGCGAGCAAATCTGACGCGAGCGATCTGACGAAGGCTGACGCGAGCTCTTCAAAATCGCGGACATAAATTTTGCTTAGTGAGACATCTGGCTATACCTGATCTGTGGCAGAGGCTAAAGTTTTTCAGGCAACTAAAGTTTTTCAGGCAAGCTTGGGTAAGCTTAGAGATAAATAGGGATAAAAATAGGATAAAAGGGGAACGGCGGGGTTGCTGGTCACAAAATTGATATTCTTGCCCAAGCTTGCCCGAAAATTGCCTGAAAAAACTTTAGCCTCTGCGAAGGAGAGTGCACCCACATAAAATCGAGTGTCTTCAAGCTTCGAAATAATTTGAAAGTCACGCGCAATCGTCACGAAAATTCCTCGTGGGCGATCATACGGGGGGAGTGAATATTTTCATGAATACGTTTGCTCGTTTCCACAGCAAGGCAAGTAAACATTTCATATTATTCTACGTATATTTGCGTATTGTTTTGTTTTAAGCTTCAACTAAAAGAAAATCAAACAGACTTACGCATTTCCCCATTTTTATTTAAAGGGTGATTTTTATTATGCCAAAGTATGAAATAACTAAGCGTTTAAGCCACTAAAAGCCACTATTAGCCCACTAAGATTTTAAAATTGAAACGTACGTATCTGCACTCTGCACCTCAAAATAAACATGGGAGAAATGCATAACTGTCAGAGTTAAAGCTTAAAAACAAAATAATATACGCAAATATAAACATGCAAACGCATTCGTGAAAATATTCACTCCTCCCGGTATGGTCGCCCACGAGGATTTTTCGTGACGATTGCGCGTGACTTTCAAATTATTTTAAAGCTCGAAGAGACTCGATTTTATGTGGGTGGATTTTTATATTGAAATTTGATCAAATTTAACAAAATGACCTTCAGAAATTCAATAGTATAAAGTACTGCTGGATTACATAGTATAAATACACTCAAAGACGAAGCCTCATTTATCGGACAGAAAAGCGGCAAGACTTCGTAATGGCGGCAATTTTGGCTAATTGTCGAGGAGAAAAAATCGGAGATAATGTAGATGGCACAGTCTCAGAACAAGCCGAAACTGGGCTGAATTGTTCTTTAGTCATCTTTAATTATGGGAAAGTACAAGAATTGTATGAGACTTCGGCTACTCGGCGATAAAAAAGCGAACAAGACGGAAAATATGGCTGAAATCGTGTTTTTGCGGGGGGTAAGTGAAATACAATGTCTTGTATATCAACAAAATAATGACTTTTAAACAAAATAATCTTTTAAAATCTGTAAGAATTTGATTCAATTCAACATGGTTTTTGATGTTATAATAATTTTTTTAGGAAATATGAAAATTTAATTTCTGCCAGCAATTTTAGTGATTTTATGCATAATTAGCTGTTGACCTGGCATGTTGAATGGTGATTTTCTTGGAATATGTTATAGTTAGGCAATGTTTTGCTTCTAATAACCACCCCTATAAGCAACCCTTCTAAGCACTATAAGCACTTCAGGAAGGCTGTTGCTTGATTGGTCTGAAGTTAGAGCTATGTCGACACTGCCGTTTCAAGGCGGGGTCATTTTGAGAACTTTCGCCCCGGATTCGGGTTTTGGCACATATGCCATGTTGACCGGCATGGTCATTTTACCCTAAAACAGTTGAGTTTACTTGTGGCAAATGAAATGCATACAAACTCCTATACAGGTCCTAGACTATCCCCCGCAAGAACATAGTTGCCGAGATCGAAGCCGCTATCAATGATTTACCGGACGAGTCCAAAGATGCCGTACGAACTTCAGCTGCGAACATTCTACGTCGTTCCAACCCGCCCAACCATAAAAAGACCACCGCAGCCGAACGCAAAGCACTTGAAGGTTTAAAGGAAGACAAGACACGCGTTGTGATGAAAGCAGATAAAGGCAATTGCTTTGTAGTCATTGTAGTCATGGACAAGAAAGAATATAACGAGAAAATGCAAGCTCTATTGTCTGACCCAAACACCTACAACAAAGTAACGAAACCTCCCTTTAAAAGAATTGAACGTGAATTAAACTCCCACTTACTCGAACTCAAACGACAGTAAAAACTTGACGAACGAACATACAAAAAACTTCATTCAACTGACGGCATACCTCCCGCTATTCGCGGGTCAATCAAACATCACAAACCGGCCGGGCAATCCACTGCGCCCTATTGTAGCATGTAGGAACACCGCACTTTACAATATATCTAAACACCTTGCACATATTTTGTCACCACTACAAAACCACAACGGTTACTCAGTCACTAACTCTACTGTACTTTACTAAAAAACTGATCAACACCACCATTGACGATGACGAAATTATGATTTCGTTTGACGTTGTGTCACTATTTACTGCCATTCCAGTCGACAGAGCATGTGAACGCATCCGGAATAAACTTAAACAAGACAACACGCTAGGACAACGTTCCAAATTATCTATTGACGATATTATTAAACTCTTACGCTTCACTCTGTCAAACAGCTTACAGCTACTTTACCATTAATAATGAGACGTACAAACAGTGGCGAAGCCAGCTTGATGGGAGTGGTCATGCTGCGAGTCCGATGTACATGGGGGGGGTCCGGGGGAACTCCCCCGGAAAATTTTGAAATCTAAACTCCCAGAATCGCCATTTGCGGCAATCTGAGCATGAAATTTGAGGGAATATCTTGACTTAATGAAGGGCAAAAATGTGGATATTTAAGCATATTTCGGACAACAAGATTGACAGAAAAATAAGAAAACCCCATTCACAGGCACCGGCAGATATTCATGATATAGTAATTCATCTATCGCCGTGTATTCCAAAATAATTCGTGGTTTTAGCGCCTGATCAAATTTCATGTCAATATTTATATCAATTTCACTGCAAAAATATATCTCAATCAAATTTTCTACCATTTTGCTACCATTGACAAATTATATATTGTTGTAATCGCTAGGGTATGATGAGCATAAATATAGTTGAATGAAATTCATAGTCCGTCTAGTTAAAAAGTTACAAGCGAACTTACATGATGTTTTTGTAGCGTCTCATCAAATTTCATGTCTAATATGTATCTCAATTTAACTGCTTTAAAATTTCCCGATCAAATTTTGCAGCCACATTGACGTATTATGTATTGTTGTAATTGCTGGGATATGATGAGCATAAATATAGTTGAATGAAACTCGTAGCACGTCTAGTTAAAAAGTTACGAGCGAATTTATATCGGTTTTTTTGGTGGTCATGCACCAGAAGAGAAGCATGACAAGAAAGAATAATTTGGTGAAATACGCATGCGCTGAAGACGGCTTAAGGCGATTTAGCCAATAGGATGGCAATATTCCTAATTGGAAGTCATGCCGGCCTGAATAGAGCATGACATGCGGGCATATTTACCCAGTTGTCATGCTCAATAGCCTGCATTAAGGCAAAATTACGGAACAGTTCGAAATGGTTAAATATAATGTGAATTCGCTTAATTTTAAGGGTTTTTAAAATAATATTAAGTATTTTAAGCAGCAACTTAATATTTTGAAAAAATGTATTTTTAGACAAAATTTTACTCATGCCCAGCATGACAAGCATGACCGCTAGCTTCGCCACTGGTGGTCATCACTAATCTCAAAAATATGGCGGACTATATTGCACTACAATATTTCGTATTTTTGCTAAAAAAATATGGCAACTTTCACAACCAACGAAGGGTGGTCATTTCTGATTTCAGGAATATAGCGGACTATCAGGAATAGCAAACACTTGAGGCATCCAAAAAGGCGAGAAATAAGACGAAAACGACTGCCACAAGACTCTTGAAGGGAATTTAATTCGGGAAAAATACAGAGAAGCGCCAAGAATTGACTATGGCGTGAAACACAAGGCAAGTTTTTATACTTGTGTTTTAAGGCTTTATAAAGGCCGGCGTAGCCGTACTCATCCAACTATTCACTGTTTAAATTCCAGAGTAAGTTTATGTTTTGTAAATGCAAGACTGTCTTCTTATTACTAATGTAATTAATAGGTCGAATATTTTATACGAAATTTAAGCTTACATTAGGCTTAATAACATACTGATGACAAATGTTGTGCCATTTAAAAAAATTGTCAATAAAACAAGGGTTAAAAACTGATATTTTGTCATTTTGAAAAAATATACAGAAAGAATAACAATTGCCGTGTTGCTATGACAACAACCTACCTAAGTACTTCATGTAATTCCGAAAATATAGTTGCATGCTCTTAGTTATATTAGTGGCGAGGGGTTTTTTCTGCATGCATGTATTTCTAGTAGTTATATAAACACGGCTCTCAGCCAATCAGCGTTCAGAATTTTCAAATGCTACAGCAAAATTAATATAAAGAACTTGACATGTGCAAGCATGTTGGTAAACATGACTATATGGCACGGAAATTTATAAGAAAGCCGTGGATTCAAAACGTTTTGTTATCTGAAAATCTAGAAACTCCAGTTCCCAAGAAAGTAAAGGCTCGGGTATTACAGGCGAATCGTGGAAAGAATCCAGACGGCACACATTTTGCCAAAATTACAGACTATGAAAAATCAATCCTGGTTATGTTTAGCGAAGAAGCAGTGTTAGAATGTCTTAAAGATAAAGCTCATGGCAATTTTATCAAGCATTTTGCAGATATATCGGGGTGTGCAGTTGTTCTTACAGACCATCAAGTTGTTCCAATGTTTGATAAGCAGGTTGGTACAACAATGAGCAGCCACGGTCCATAATAAATATACAGTATTAATATGAAACTACCAGTTCAAGCAAATACAATATTCACGTGAATTTCACGAGTAGCGAGCTTGCTTTTTATACAGAGATTACATTACTGATCGAAAAGAAACAGTATGTTTTGTGATCTCGAGGACAACAGAGGTTTAATGTTAAATAGGGCTAGTACAATGATAGGTCACAATGTCTATATAGTAATTTAGGCAAATGTATATGATAAAGTGCTTACAGCTTTGCATCATTATAAGCAAACAGGTCTTAGTGAATTGATGTTTTTAGTTTACATTAACAATGACATAAATTAAATTGACTAAATTAATGCAAATTTTTTAAATCTGCATTAACAAAGTGCATTGCTACTTTCCTACAATAAGGTATTGTCAACAGGCATGTGATATGGCTTTGTCCAATTAGAAAACAAAATAGCTGAAATTCGAAACTTGTGTAACAAATGCCCCTGTGGGCCAGTAAATTAGGCCAAAAAATAATGTTGGTTTCAGGTTTCACAGCCATATTTTATATGGGTAGGTGGGTCAAAAAAAAACTTTTATTTTTAAAAAGTATGTCTGTGGTCATAAGGAGAATTTACTTAAACCTTCAATATATATATATATACATATATATATATATATATATATGTATATATATATATATATATATATATATATATATATATATATATATATATATATATATATATATATATATATATATATATTTACAATTATCAATGTTTTGAGACAACAACATAAGAGCGCTCGATATTGATTTAAATATATATATAATATATATAATATTATATATATATATATATATATATATATATATATATATATATATATATATATATATATATATATATAATATTATATATTTTAACATATGTTTGCACTTTAATACACAAATTTTTATCAGTTAAACCTTACTTTCAATATTATCTGCACACCATGACCTTTCCAGGGTGCAATTTTGAAGAGCAATATTTAGAATGGACATCTGTATTTCAACTGGATTTGTCCAACTTTGGCCTGGTGCACACCTGATGCTGCTATGACCATATCTAGGTTTAACGTCTTAATAATGCAATTAAACCTAGTTGTACTTTAATGAGAATGCTATGGTGTTCAGTTACAATCTCTGAACTTAAAATGGTAGGGTGAATGATTCGCATTGGTCACTTGGACACACAGTTCAATAAAAGTTGCTATAAAACAGGCTGCAATTTTGTTACCACTCTCCTTGTCATTCACAGTTTGGTTTGGGTTCACATGCCAAACATATAGGACACCATATTTTGAACTGCCAGGACAAGTATCTACTGGCATAGACAAGCTAAGCTTTGAGTTGAAATGAAACCTTTGAACAGGACTATATCATACTCCAAGTAGGAGCATAAATTTCTTTCTGTAAAGTTAATTTCGGCAATCTGTAGATAAGGAAGATTTTTATGTATTGGAATTGCTGATTGCCTTCCATCTTTGAGGTCATGCAAGGGCTCTGCATTCTTGGCGGTCACTATCAAATGGTGACTAGTCAGTTATTCTCTCAGAATTCTCCTCACAAAATCAACAAAATGTAAATTGCTTAAAAAACGATATTTATTTAAAAGATTGACATATTGGACAATTTGCATGATAGACTAAAGGTCGAATTTCAAAGTTTGGCGGTGAAATGTTGTAAAATACTGAAAATATAGCCCTGCAAACTTTGCAAGGTTTGTATATATTTGTATCACACATGAAAAAAAGTTCCCGGAAGTGACACTCTGCAGAAGTCAACAATCTAGCCAGGATTACTTTAATTAATATCTTATTCGTAGCGAACCAAAACAAAGATAAGCCTACAGCTGCTAATAATTCCTTGGGGAATGACCAGACTATTAAATAAATGAACAGCCATCTGCTCATCACAATTAGTGTCCATGCAGATTTATTCATATCAGTGGTGTAAGTGCCCCTACTTTTCTGAGTAAGTTCTTTATATTAGTACCCTATAGTTCCACGATTATTCCACAAGGAGACACGTTGCTGTTTTGACAAATGAATGTTAATATTTTTGCAGCAATTCATGCTCAAGGTTAACCATTTTAAAGTTATGCCAGGATTTATTGGTAATTTAGCATATTGGGAGAAAATTCCTGAAAATATTACAGATAGCAAAGATGATGAAAAAGTGAAAGAAAAACTGCGCTCTTTATGGGAAAAACAATATGGTGAGGAAACAATATGAAGCTCACTAACCTCATACACTAATTCTGTTTCACTAAATAGTTGAGATGCTTTAAAAACATCTTTATTTGTAGCTAACCATTACAATGATAAGCGTACAGCTGCAAATAATTCCTTGGGGAATGACGAAACTATTAATGAATCAAGCAGTCAGGTATGTATCCCAACCAACATTTATAACTGCAGACTGGGCTGCATGATTGTCTTTACAAACCCATAGAAAAGGTAAGCTACTCTGGCTTACAAAAATCCCACTTCTCTAGGTCACATCAATTTCAAATAAATTTGATATCATGAATATCACACATATTTTCTTTTCTAAGATTTTGACTAAAATTATTCCGGCAAAATATTAATATATGAATATCCCCTCCCCCCCCCCCAAATTAAAGCGCAAGTTGTGGCCCTGGGTTTGCACTAACTCTGGGTTAAAGTTTAACCCAATGTTTCAGTTTCTGTGTTTCTACATATCCGTTTATTTTAAAACTTTACAAACCAAAACTGCAATTGATCAAGACAAGATTTCTAAAGAAATATCTCGCTATAGTATCAACAAGCTACTGGAAAGTTTGGAAAGAAATTTTACGTTAACCGAGGGTTAAGCTAACCGACTTTTAAACAACTGGCCCCTGGTCGCACAAGCATAATAGTAACTCACTGCTAACGTCTCAAAAACAGGTGGGCGAAAGAGAAGATCTGAATAAGTTATATCGCAAGCACAAAGCACGCCATGCGTGGTCCAAGCGACATGCGTGTCCTTTCAAAGATGCTTCATTCTCCCAAGTAAAGTTTCATTCCCGGTTCTGTAAAGGAGATACGGATGGTCACCAAGATGTGCCAACGTCAGGTATTCGTTCAAGAACAAGCCATCATGATGAAACAATGATTGTGAATTTTACTTTTTCAAAAACATCTGAAACCACTGAATAAGCAAAGGCTATTTCGTCAGGGCTGTTTGGTCAGACCTCTAGTTTTGCTCTTTCAGTAAGCGAATTTAGTCAAAGCTCACAACCTTCAAACACTTCAGGAACTACCACTGGTGTCACAATCTCTGATATTTTGGGCGTTACATCTCAAGCTGCAAGTGACAAAACAAAAAGTCAAGATTTACCTTGCTCGTATGGACATGAAGCGCCTGTCACATATCCTACAATACCGGTGAGTTTATTTTAATTTACGTAAGTGCTGGGCATCCTCCCTAGTTAACTTACTACAAGTCGCGCTTGAGAAAGCGGATATCGTGGGTATAGAGTCGTATAAAAAGAGCTAAAAAGTATTTTGGCGCGAAAACTAACCTAACTAACGCTAATGAAAAAGATGGCGTATTGACATTTTACGATAATTTATTGCGATAAGAAATCGTTTCAAAAAGAAAAGTGACGTCTGTTGAGGGACTGGCGTAAGAGAAGAGGTTATTTTCGTTGTTTGGTTAAAGTTTTATCTCCTTGTTTGTTTTTCTTAGCATCTTCTCTCAGTTGCTTGTTGGCCGTAGTGCATTCTGGCAAAATGTAGCTACATGCGGCTATTTTCTTTATGGTCAATTAAAATTATATAAATTAGAGAAAAATTTGCTTTTCAAACAGGTGCAATGCTGAGGCTTGGATCACACTATATCGGATTTCCTTAAATACCGGTACGGGATTAATTTAATGCCAGATGTACCCAAGTTTTAGTTTACGTAATTGTATTGGATAGACATTGTATGTATGAGAGTTCGTGCGATCGCCATATGAACGATGAAATTTATAAAACATTTTAATTTATGGGTCATGCGCAGTAACAAAAACTGTGCATGGAGGAACAGTGTTTTACCACATAAAACATGTATTTCTTAGAGCGATAATTTTAATAAAAGTTTGATCTAAATTAAGACAATATAGTGCGTTGAAGCATGTTCTTCCGGTCTATTTACTGGCATCCCAGTACAGTAAAACACTGAGTGAAAACGGCGTTCTAGAGTTGTAAAGAAGCCAAAATACGAAGGGGTTTTGCAACCCAAAGCTCGAGTATTGCTTGAAGACAATCTCAGAACCGGCCAAACATAGTCATGAGTGTCGAAGACAAAAAGATAGAAAGAAGCAAGGCCAAGATGGCCGTAACAGTAGCATCAAGACGCCTCATTGGAGCTGTGAACAGAGAAAGTGAGTACGACATTTTAAAGAACTTAATGATCGATTTGGAAAAGGCATATGATGACTTTTGTAATGTGAATGAGGAATTTGAAATAATCGTGTGTGAAGAAAAATACGCCGAACATCGTTTAGTAAATGGCGAAGACATAAAAACCTACAGGGACGGCGTTTACAATACTTATCAAGATGCAAGGAAATTATATGTTTATGCGAAAAGAGAGAATGAGGAGAATATAAGAAAACGAACCGCTGAACCAGTTAAAGTTGCTTTGAAGAGTGATATTTGTAGAATTCATGAACTTATAACTGTTATTGACAACAACTTAGAACTAGAAAACATAAATGCAGATGTACTGTTACTGGATAAGGCTGAATTGCAGTCGATGCTGAATGTTATATGCGAAAATGTAAACAAACTGTATTCCATTGAATCCCAAGATGAAGATTTACCAATTCAAAAGGATATTGATGAGATCGTAAGTGATGTTTACAACCGTACTAGAAAGATTAATTTATATTTGCATGAGCAAAAATCCCTTCTTAAATCTGTAGACTCCGACATGTCTATTAAAGAGACTAGCTTAGTGCAAGTAACCAATTCTGACACAGGTGATGCTACCCCAATATCAACTGTGCACCCAAACCTCCCTCAAGTTACCATGTCCCCACCATCAACTATGCACCATAGCATCCCTCAAGTTACCATGTCCCCACCATCAACTATGCACCCTAACCTCCCTCAAGTTACCATGTCCCCACCATCTACTATGCACCATAGTATCCCTCAAGTCACCATGTCCCCACCATCTACTATGCACCCTAACCTCCCTCAAGTTACCATGTCCCCACCATCTACTATGCACCATAGTATCCCTCAAGTCACCATGTCCCCACCATCTACTATGCACCATAGTATCCCACAAGTCACCATGATGCCACCATCAACCATGGCAACTACTACCCTTCCCCTCAATGCAACATCTCATGTTACCATTGACATTGGTGATTTCCAGCCCCAGGTCCAAAGTACTAGCCCCAAAGTCATTTATAGTCTACCAAACCCACCCCATACTTTTGGTACCAGCTCATTGAATTCAGCAGCTAACAGTTTTATACCTTGCTCTCAAAGTCCCATTGTCGCAAGCTCCTTTGAGCACTCAAATCTGTTTCAACAAAGTCAAATCTTTACAAATGGTTCAGAATGCAACCCCACTAGTATTCAAGTTAACCCTTTGACAGCTACACCTTCACACCCTCCAACTGTATGCCTTTATCCTTGCAATAGTTCTTTGCAGTCTGCTAACAGCCCGTCTACATACCCAACGCACACTCGGGTCATTGGACAGCAACCTGTTGTGTCAACTCAGAGTTATGTTAACTCGAACTTCCCAAATAAGGATTCCACTATCTCCTTAAAAAGAATGAGTTTGCCAACCTTCTCAGGCCTTAGGAGAGATTGGCCAGAATTCAAGGCAGTATGGAAATCTATAGCAGAGACATCAAGTTACAACAAAACTGCTCTAGCTCATGAACTTAAAAGGTCAGTTAAAGGAGAAGCTAAGCTCCGTATAAAGTCAGTTTTTATCACCAAACCAGAAGCATATGATATCATGTGGGAAAAATTGGAACTCTATTATGAGGACACTAGTGCCAGCGTCCAAGCAGCATTAGAAGGCCTACGGAAGTTAAAACCAGTGAAAGAAGAAGATTACAAAGGCCTAGTCGAGCTAGTGGATGAAATCGAATCTGCCTATTCACAGCTGGACGAGCTAAAGAGATTAAGTACCCTAACCATGCGAGATGTAGACTTTATAAGTGAATTGTTGCCAACCCACCTGAAAGTTGACTGGAGGAGAAAGTATCGTGATTTGTCACCAGATGACAAACTTCAACCGTTCAAATTCTTTATGACATTCTTGGAAAGAGAGCGTTCAGTCGTTGCGCGCCTAGCAGAGAATCAACAACCAAAGAAGAGAGAGCGATGGTCTGGTTATTCCAATCATGTTGAAGGGTGTAATAAATCCCAAAGGGGTTATTACAAGTGTGCTTTTCCCACTCACAGAAAAGACACTATAAAGCACACCACTGAACAGTGTAAAGAATTTAACAAGTTACCCATCAGTGGCAAAGAAGGAAAGTATGAATTGCTGAAACAAGTGGATGCTTGCTTCAAGTGTTTTGGGAATCACAAGAAGCAAAACTGTTCTAAAAAGGTCCCATGCCCTTCTTGTGGAAGCAATCAGCATCACCCTCTGCTGTGTGTTCGTAAGCCAAGTCCCCCAGGACATGAGGACGAAGGTATCAAGCCCCCACCCGACGGCGCAAGCAAAGAGAATCGGGAAACCGCTTCTTATGCCGCAGGAAGTGAAGCGGTGGCGTTGTATCCCATCTACCAAGCAAACGTGAGTGACGGCAATAAGAAGGTATCTGTCTTCTGTGATGGTGGCTCTAATGCTAGCTATATAACCCATCGTGCCGCAGAAAGAATCAATGCTAAGAAGGTGAAAAAACTTTCGCTAGATGTTACGACGATGGGCAACGTGGAGAAAACGTATAACACGTGGCAATATGAGTTTGCAATTAACACAAACGCGGGAAAAAGGATCAGCATTACAGCCTTTGGTATGGAACGCATAACGGGTCCTGTAAGTAAGTTAGATCCCAAAGTATTGGTCAAGTTATTCCCCGATTACGACCCCGAATCGCTGCAAAGAAAATCGTCCCACGTAGATGTACTTCTCGGTTGTGACTACTTTGGTCTCCACCCAAAGCGAGAAGAGGCAAGAAGTGGTGATAACTTGAGCATCATGAGTGGCTCGCTCGGAATCTGCTTGCAAGGAGCTCATCCTGATCTAGCTGAAGGAACTAAGTACGACGCCAACCTTGCGAAAAAGATACATGATGTAAACGTCAAAGTTGAAACCTATAAGATTCGTGTGGATTCACATCCTGAATTCTATGCAGCTGGGAATGCAAATACTAGCTTGACTTACCTGCTCACGAATAGAAAATGCCAGCATTCAGTGAAAACATCCAAGTCTTTTGGAAGCCAAAGAGAAGTAGATCAAGTAGAAAATTTCATACAAGGTGAAGAGCTTGGAACTGAAGTTGTTCCGAAATGTGGAGGATGTCGCTGTAACAAGTGTCCTACTGTCGGTCACACTTACTCTTTCAAAGAAGAGCAAGAATTGAAAATGATCGAAGAGAATTTGACGTATGACAACGGTAATCAGTGTTGGATAACAAGTTATCCCTGGCTAATCGACCCGCATACCTTACCCAACAACTACCAGACTGCATATGCCACACTACAGAGAACAGAAAAAACATTAAGTAGAGATGATAAATGGGCTGACACATACCGAGAGCAGATTCATGACATGATAGAACGTGGAGTAGCACGGAAACTGTCACCTCAAGAGCTAAAGAATTGGACAAGCCCTGTATTCTACATTTCTCATCTCGCAGTAGTTAATCCTCGATCCAATTCGACGCCCGTTCGGATTGTATTCAATTCCAGTCAAACACACGAAGGAGTCTCGTTGAATTCTTGCTTGGCAAAGGGGCCAGATTCCTATATGAATAACCTTGTGGGGATTCTCCTACGTTGGCGGGAAGAAAGAGTTGCAATGATTGGTGATATCCGAAAGATGTTTAATGCCGTGCATCTAAAAGCCTTGGAACAACATTGCCACCGTTTTCTGTGGAGGGACTTACAACAGCATCGCCCACCGGACATTTATGTTATTCAGCGAGTCAATATGGGAGACAAACCCGCTCCTGCTATCAGCACTGAAGCAGTTTATAAGACAGCGGAGTTATTTCGTGAAGACAGCCCACAAGCTGCTGACCTCTTGAAGAATTCGAGTTACGTAGATGATCTGATCGATTCGAAGCCAAGTAAACTTGAAGCTTTGAAGATTGCCAAAGAAACCGAAGAAATGCTCGCAAAAGGAGGGTTTTCCGTCAAATGTTGGCAATTTAGTGGTGAGTCGAAGCCGCGCGTTTATGAAGAATTGATTAAACCAGAAGTATCTGACAACAACACGGAACGACCAAAACAACGAGTTGTAATGTTGAAAGGGACTGATGAGCACTTGCGTGTTCTTGGCCTTGGGTGGAATCCAGAAAACGACAGCATTATCTTCGAAGTCACTTTAAATTTCAGCAGCAAGAAACGCGGTGTTCGGAGTGGTCCAGATCTGGTTGAAGCGGATCTACCAAAAGCACTACCAAATGTTCTGACAAGAAGAGTCGTGTTGGAACAAGTAATGAAAATTTATGATCCTCTGGGCTTAATTTCGCCGTTCACCCTATTGGCAAAATTATATCTGAGAGAAACGTGGTCCCGCAAGCTTGGCTGGGATGACCCACTTCCTGCTGATATTTGCCAGAGATGGTCCAACTTCTTCACTGCATTATTCAAGTTACAGCGTTTGTGTCTAAAGCGATGTCTAAAGCCCGTTGAAGCAATTGGCCAGCCGTGGTTGATTATTTTAAGCGATGGTAGCGATCTTGCTTATGGATTCGCCGCTTACATTCGATGGAAATTGGAAAATGGACGGTTCTGGTGTAGATTAATCATGGCAAAGTGTCGTATTGCACCGATAAACAAGCTTTCGACCCCTCAGATGGAGTTAAACGCCGCAGTTCTGTCTAAAAGAGGACGGAAAGTCATAGGGAAAGAAATGAGATTCACGTTTGAGAAAGTTCTGCAGATCGTAGATTCAGAGACAGTGCTGTGTATGCTAAACAAGACAAGTACACGGTTCAAGATATACGAAGGCGTACGAATCGGGGAGATTCAAGCAGTAACCGATGGTGACATGTCGTGTTGGGCTTGGATATCAGGCGAGCACAATACGGCTGATTGGTTAACACGTGGTCGAACGCCCGAGGAGTTGGACAAGGATTCCGACTGGTGGAACGGTCCTCCAATTCTATACAAACCTATTGAAGAGTGGGGGTTGAAATTCAAACCAAAGAACGAAGAGATGCTGCCTGGAGAGAAAAAAGTACCAGGAAAGATCACAGTGAAAGTCGTTAATACAGCACAAGCCGACACGGCAACCCACGGTACAGTGGCAGCCAGCGCAGATGTTCAGTTAATCGACTACAAAAGATTCAGTGACGTCAACAAGTTGATATGGGTGGTCGCTAGAGTCTTGAGTATTGCAAAGAATAAGAGTTTCAAGCATGGGAACACCCTATCAATCTCCGCGGAACTCTTAAGAAAAGCTGAAAATTTTATCGTGAAAGATGCACAGAGGTCACTCGCCCATGAAATGATGAAAGTCGACCGAAATGGAAGAAAGGGAGGTCGTTATTCAAGTTTAACCCCGGTCCAAGACGAAGCTGGTAATTGGGTTGTGGGACAGCGCCTGACCAGTAACAATCCAATGACAACCGATTCAAGCTTGCAGAAGTTGTTGCCCTACCATCACCCAGTATCCAGGCTTCTAATGCAACGAGCTCATTCCTCTGGACATAGAGGACGTGATGCGACCCTTGCCCGATTCCGTCAGCGATATTGGGTACCACAAGGCAGTAAATTGGCCCAGTCAGTCAAGAGCAAATGCCAAATGTGTAAACTACGAGAAGCAAAGTTCCAGACCCAATTAATGGGAAAGTTGCCAGAAGCAAGACTGAAACCTGCCCCTGCTTTCAACAAAGTGATGTTGGACCTTTTTGGACCTTACACGGTGCGGGGAGAAGTGCAAAAAAGAACTAACGGCAAGGCTTATGGAGTGATCTTCACTGACTTGGCTATGAGAGCGGTACATATTGAAGCTGTGTTTGGATATGACACTGAAGCATTCCTGTTAGCATTGAGTAGATTCGTCAGCGTTCGAGGGTGGCCCGAAGTCATTTATAGCGATCCTGGATCCCAGTTGGTCGGAGCCGAAAGAGAACTGAAAGAAGCATGGAAGAGCGTCGTTCGCCAGTCTTTGCACAAGAAGGGAGCTGATAACGGTTTGACCTGGGTGTTTGGCCCTGCTGACGCTCCTTGGTACCAAGGAGCGGTAGAATCAATGGTAAAAGGGGCGAAACGAGCCATAAAGTTCGCAGTGAATAATCAACGTTTGTCTGCCTCGGAATTCCTAACTGTATGCAGCGAAGTCTCTAATCTCCTGAATGAAAGACCCATTGGAACTCTCCCAGGCGCTGATTCCGAGCTCAACATCCTCACTCCTAACAGTCTGCTATTGGGTAGAGCTACAGCAAAGAATCCTGGCGGCTGGCAGCCTCAAGGAAATAATCCTAGAAATCGTTATTACTTAGTCCAGAGAGTGATAGATGAGTTTTGGAGAAAATGGACCGAACTGTATGCACCAGCTTTAGTGATTCGACGTCAGTGGAACACAACTACTCGAAATCTACGACCAGGAGACGTAGTCATTGTCGCCGACAAGAACACCATGCGGGGAGAGTATCGGTTAGGTCTAGTTAGAGAAGTTTTTCCCAGCCGAGACAAGAAGGTCCGTCGTGTGTCAGTTATGTACAAGAATTTCCAGAATGGAGACAAGCTTGAATACAAGGGAGACAGTCAAGCCATCGTCGTTACTCGAAGCACACAAAGATTATCGTTATTGGTCCCAGTGGATGAAGAGCCCGCACAGGAGACAAAAGAATGAGCTGAACGAACAGTCTGATCGGAACGAAGCGTTTTATATGCCATAGATGTTGACATTGTATTTGTTGTTAATTTGTCAGTTAAATGCGATCGCATCGACCCCGGTCCTCCCGGTGTATTGGATAGACATTGTATGTATGAGAGTTCGTGCGATCGCCATATGAACGATGAAATTTATAAAACATTTTAATTTATGGGTCATGCGCAGTAACAAAAACTGTGCATGGAGGAACAGTGTTTTACCACATAAAACATGTATTTCTTAGAGCGATAATTTTAATAAAAGTTTGATCTAAATTAAGACAATATAGTGCGTTGAAGCATGTTCTTCCGGTCTATTTACTGGCATCCCAGTACAGTAATGTCGGTCGGCTGACTGGGCAAGAGAGCTAGCAAAGTTGTAACCTTAAGGGTAAATTCTTTAGAGTCAACTTCTTGGCAGGATGCAGGTTGCCAAGATATTTAAGCACAACAGCAATGTCCCAAGTCGCACTGGAACGTAGCAGGAAGGAACGGTTTTTCGAAGACACTCTTCAGAGACCTACGGACTAATTTGCCTTTGCTATGCTTTAAAGTGTCGTTCCTATCCACGTCGATATTGCGTAATGCAGAGGACCAAACATGACAGCAGGCAACTGACGACAAGCGAGGACTGCCTGAATAGTGGGTTCTGTTTTACCATTAATCTCAAAATAAACTGGCTTAATATGTCTGTCCGTCTTACCATAGTTAATAGAGTAGATGGTTTGGAAACTCATTAAAATAACAATATATCTCATCATCTATGTTGGTCAACGTTTATGCAAAAATATGGTTCTTCATCGTCACGTGTGTATTGTGTTTTTGCCAAATCCACCAATAGCAGTTCTTGAATTACCCTATTGTTCAAGTCGCGCATGGCTAACTTTCCTAAAACGTTGTTATTGGTTAGTTAGGGAAGAATACAATACACACGTGACGATGAAGGACCTTATTTCTGCATAAACCAGAACAATAACATAGATAATGACTTATATTGAAGTTCTATAATGAGTTTCCAAACCATCTAGTTCTATTAACTATGGTCTTACCTTCGGCTAGATTGGTCAGGGTGGGTGATTAAGCCGAGAGGGTCAAATGTATGCACAGTGGCTATAACATTAGCCACTGCATCAGCAAAATCATCAGCGTGAAGATAGAAGCCTGAAGATAGAAGTCATCAATGTAACCCGATGACTCATGCCTCGCCATCTCAACTGGGAGTAAGCAGATTTCGTCAGCCTGGTAGACATGCCAGGGCAACATGCAAGCCCATTTGGGAAGCACATCCCAGATAAATTTTTGATGAGATTATGAAATAGGAGCAGAGTAAAAAGCATCTTTCAAGTTCACAAGAGCGATAAAGCATTGTGGTTTCACCATGCTAATAGTAGATGCTAAAGTGCCCATCTTAAAATAAATTAAATGATGATACACTGCGTGGTCGTCAAATTGTTTAAGATTTCATATCAGAGGGTAAAACCCATCCTTTTTCGGTGTGAGAAAAATTGGAAAAATAAATTCTCTAGGTTCAGTAACACTACGCACAATAAACCCTTTTAAGACTTTTAATGTCAGACTCAACAATGAGTCTCTCTTTGGCACTAAACTGTTTTTCCTGTGGATAGTTAATTTGCGTGGGGCAAGATGAAAGTTCTGCGTGTTTTCCTGTAATATCCAAATCATATTTTTCAGATATCAACATTTTCTATTTATCAACATGTGATGACAACCTACCAGCCCTAAAATTCGACACATTTTTTAAAATAATCAAGAAGGTCAGGTAAAGGAAACAAATTCCCGTACTTGCTTTGTGGAATGTTTGATTTGGACTTGATCATCTGCCACAGCTTCTGTGTGTACTGGGGGCGGTCCTACACGCCTCCCCCCCCCCCCCGTACACCCCAAAAAGGACCCTTGGATTTATTTTCCAGATCTCTTTACCTTTCCTAGCTTTATTTAATTGAGACTACAGCTCTTCACCAATCAGGAACTCTGTAACCGGCCCTTGTGGAGAACAAAGAGTAGCATACTCCTTGTGTAGGGGTATGGCTTGCTCGCGGTGCATACATGTAGATAGCCGATGAGTAGCATGACCAAGGAATGCCAAAACACGTGAACAACTGAGCAAACCTGAGGACTCATCCGTTGATTTGCTCGTTGTTTTTCTCGGCGCCATAATTGCCTGAAGCTCTGCTGAATTACTATGCGACAAAACATCATTGTCATCTTCGTGCTCATCCACGTTCTTGTTAGATATTTGAACACTGGAACCACTTTTTTTTGGGGGGGGGGCTCTTGGTACTTGACCACTGTTACTGCGTTGTCTCTGCGTTGTTTGAACAAAATCCAGCTCATTACCTAGAAAGATCAAGACAGTGGAAGGTATTTCAAGTAAACGGATCCTTTGGAATACCATCATTGACGCTGTGGCCAGCCGGAGAGGATTAATCAAGTATAACCCGCCACTTGCTACCGACTGGAGGTTCGATGCGACTGGAGGTTCGGTGAATGGTCCAGCCAAGCAAATAATTTGGAAGAAGGTTAGGGGTTCACGACCTCTGAGTGGTGCGAGGCAGAGCACATATTCGGTCCCAGCCAATATGAAAGTTCGACCGGTTGCCACCCAGTACATAGCGCTTTTTTGACGAAGGATACCCAGCTAGTTCCCGGCAAAACTCCTCAAAAACTAGGGTTAAAGCTGCAACTGGAGGGAGACACTTACGGCGGACTGGACAGTGAGGAGGGCGAGGAGCAGGCGGAAGAGGAGGGACCCGAGGTGTGAATGAGGCAATGAATCGCAAATATGAAGATAGCGACACATCACACGAGATGCAACACAGTGGCCAACGTTCTACGACCGACAGATGCTAGTACAAAAGGAGGCGTCTACACTTTCGTGATGAACCGACCTGGCCAGACTCCAGAGGTTTGGGGTGGTATAAAGATAGATTATTATTATTATTATTATTATTATAGATAGATAGTATATTTAAAATTCATCTTGCAGCCGTTTAGCTGAATTGCGGGATTTACAACAATAGAGTGTAAATTAAAGCTTATTTACAGAAGGATGTTACAAAATCCAACAACCTCTGTCATTGACATATTTCCAGGTGGATACTTAAGTGATTTTAAGGTAATTGATCGTCAATATGAAAA
Organism: Muricea muricata; assembly: GCA_963855995.1. Taxonomy (NCBI): domain Eukaryota; kingdom Metazoa; phylum Cnidaria; class Anthozoa; order Malacalcyonacea; family Plexauridae; genus Muricea; species Muricea muricata. Next base: position 66,715,095 of record OY979717.1, read on the forward strand.
GCCAGGGGCCAAGTTTCGTGCCCTGAGGGACGCCGGCCGGGATATCACCCCACTTATTTGCGAGCTTGACTCTTTGTTACCTGTCCAGCAGAGAGTCAATAGTCCAGGGTACAACTGCTTTTGGAATTGGTAATCTGGTGATCTTTTTGGCGAGTATACCATGGTCAATAAGGTCAAACGCCTACTCTGATTACTGCGCCGAAACTGTCTGTTGACTTAGACCAGTTGTAGATAATTGAGATTGCAGTCATTGATGTTCAAGATTTTGGTATCACATGTAAGTCGCAAATGCTTGCAACCACACAGAAATATCGTTCAAGCGCTTGACTGGTTTGGAAGCTTTTGCGATAATAATCCGGCCATTGATTTTTCCATGTCAATAATTCGTCAATTATTTCGCCTAGTGTTTTGGATTTGGCCACGCATTTAATCGCAGCTTCTCCGAACTTAATTTTTAGTTCGTTAATTATGTTAGTTAGACGATGTTTTGATCCTATTATCATATACTCTGTCTTTTCATTGTTTAATGTGAGTTAATTGGAAAGTAACCATTGGTGTACTTTTCTCTAAATTTTCGTTCAGACTTTCATTAATTTCTCGGATATTGGCTCCATGCGATGATATATTCGTGTCGTCAGCAAACATGCTTACTCTAGCACTATTGCTAGTAGGAAGGCAATTTGGGAGATCATTGATGTATATAAAAAAGAACAGTAAGCCCAAGTTGAGCCCTGTGGAACACCGCATTTTATTATCCTTTTACTGGACTTTTTTGTTTTTCCTTACATATTTGTACCTTCCCAGTTAAATACGATCTAAACCACTTTAGTGCTTGATGTTGATCTTGATTCCAGTGAAAAAATTTGCACACCGTAGTATATACCAGTGTCCCAGGAAATCCGTCTCGCCGTAATATCGCCCTCCGGAAACAATATTCTTACGAAAGGAATCCACCTCGAAAGTGGAGTCATTTTCGCTTCAGGAAGCGTGTTGAATTGCTTCATTCATATCAGTGGTAGGAGGGCTCGTAAGTACCCCACTCTGCCAGGAACGACACCCCTCGCCGTTTTCACACTCATGTTTTGCCTTAGTGATTACTAAATTGATCATTTTGACTAATAAATGTTACTTAATATTATTGCAGCAGTTCGAATTCGAGGTTAACCATCTAGGATTTAATGGTCATTTAGCATCTGCAGAGAAAATTCCTGGAAGTATCACAGATAGCAAAGATGGTGAAAAAGTGAGAGAAAAACCGCGCTCTTTATCGCGAAAACAATATGGTTAGGAAACACAATATGAGGTTGACTAACCCTCATGCACTAATTCTGTTTCATTAAATATTATTTTTGTTTGTAGGCAGTGATGAGCAAACAGCTACAAATAATTCCTTTGGGAACGACCAGACTATTAATGAATCAAACAATCAGGTATGTAACACAACTGACACTCATTACATCAGAGGCAGAACTGCAGACTGCTGGGCTGCATGTCTTCTTAAAATTTAAAAACTCTAGAAAAAAGCCCTTCACAAAAATTCTACACGAATTTCAGATGATATCACGTGTGATTTTGGAGCATGTGATGAATGTGGATCTTTTTGTAGTAAACGTTGCTGTTCAACTCTGGACAAAGTAACCAGTACTGTTGCCATTTCCGTGTGATTGAGGTTCCTCTCGGTATTGGTATCCCAAATATTATGTGTCCAAACTTACAAACTTGTCCAATTCGTGTCAAACGAAACATAGGGCTCAGCATTATAACTGCGAACATCTCAAAATACTGCTGTTAGTCAAGAGAATTATTTTTATCGTGGCTCTAAATAGTTTTACACGCGTATTGTTTTTGTTTGATTAATAGAAGAAAGGAACCGCACAGGATCTCAGTAACTTTAGAAGATTTGCTGATGAAGTAGACAAAGAACAGGTAGAAATAATAGATCTCACAGTACCGCTATCACAAGCATCTCAAACTGCAGGCCATAAAAGAAAAAGGCGAAAATTACCTTGTTCGTCTGGACATTAGTCACTTGTTCTTAGAATACCGCTGTCAAAAGCATCGCAAACTGCAGGCTCTAAAAGAAAATGCGAGAGTCATTAACACTGCTGCCACAAAGAAATAATAAAACAAAAAGTCGAGATTTACCTTATTCATCTGGACATAAGACGTGTGCTCTTGCAATACAGCTGTCACAAACATCAGAAACTACAAGAAATAAAACAAAAAGTCGAGATTTATCTTCTGCGTCGGAAATTGAGGCGCCTTTTCTTGCAATACTGTTGTCACAAAGATCTCAAGCTGCAAGTACTGAATCAAAAAGTCAAGATTTACTGTGTTCGCCTGGAGATGAGGCGCTTGTTGTTCTCACAATACCGCTCTCACAAACTTTAGAAATGAAGCAACTAAGACAGAAACGCGAGGCAGAATTATGAAAGTTTTCATGTGACTACTGGACGAAGAAGGCTAAAAAATCACAGAAATAAAAAATATAACACTACAGTATAATATCATGCTACTGTTTGTCCGATTTATTAGCTTCTCGTGACAACAGAGTTGCAAAAAGCGTTCAAACTTCCTCCGGGCAAAATTTGCAAAGTTTGCATGAACCTTCCTCAAAATGTTGTAAAGTTGCGCTTTCCAAACTAAAGATGAGAATGAAGCTTGATAACTATTTTTTTTTTCAGAAAGAGGGCAAGATTTCTAGAATAGATTATCTATTTTTTTTGCTATGTTAGTGTTTAGGATACATTTATATGTATTGACATGAAACCTGCCTCACTGACTGCCCATTTTGCATACCTGTGATACCCGCATACCTGTGAGTATGACGTCACTTAACTATTACTACGGTGCATACCGACCATTATATTTGTGGTCTACTGGTTGTCCCAACTCGAACTGAAAAAGTATTCTAAATAATTTCTAAACAAGTGGAGCTATTCAACTGAAGTAACCTGTAGGGAGTAGAGTAGTATTTTATTTGAAAATTTATGAAGATATTAATGTTCAAATGAATGGCATATTTTTGAACGTGTCTAAAACATGTAAAAACGTGTAAAGTATCATTATTTACAAAATACAAACAGGGTTTTTTCGTCTGGAATAGCGCCTCGTTTAGGACGAATGCTGCCTAACCCGTGAGACCATTGCGGCATTGCGTAAAGGAGTCACAGATTTTGTCCTAGATTGTGGATGTCGTCACAACTGAACTGTTAAGTTCGCTTCTACAATATCGCTGGGTGGTCGTGTGATATGTTCCAATTGTGTTACTAAAGGTATCTCCAAAGAAAACGTTCGCATATTGCGAGGTCTCAAGAGTGAGGGAAGGGGGGAGGCATGGCCAATCCCATGTCAATTTACTCGTCAATCAAAAAGACAACTGTCTGTGAAGTATTGCTCCATGGCATTGCTGACATACACATCACATGTTACTTAATTGTTTCTATCGATGTTATAATTATTCCTATTGTTATCCTCTCTGTATACAGGGTGTATCAACAAAAAGTAGACCCTTTGAAGTAGCTGCAATTAAAATTAGCCGCAAACTGTTGCGATTAATTTGACAGCTCTGAATGCTTCGAACGAAAATCACAAGAGAAATCAATATTAATAACGTCCTAAAATTCCCAAGTGTGTAAGATCTCGTGACGCTTTTCGAATCATAGTTCCAAACATTCCGTACTGTCAAATTAATGCAGCAGATTGCGGCTAATTTGAACTCGCGACTACTTCAAAGGGTCTACTTTTTTGATACACCTGTAATGGTAACGAATAATACATACTAAGTATTGATGCAACTCCCCTGGAACCAGCTCATATAACTTTCAAGACACCTCTAAGCTTAATTAAACAGCGATGTACATCCTACTCTAAACTAAAAATAATCAGCCAAAATATGAGGTTGCAGAAACATTTATGATCCATTGCCTTGTGGTCAGGGAGCCAAAGGTAATTTTGCCTGCCTCTCAGGGGCAAATCCATTTTGCTCTTAAATTGTCCGTTCTGAATGTTGTTTGGTACGATTTATCTTGTGGGCTTCGATCAACATGCAGACAACACGTTTTTCTTCAGTTTTATTATAAAACTATTATGTAGTCAAAAATAGCAAACTTTCAAGTTCGCTCATTTGAAAAATAACTTGTATCATCAGAAAGCCTATAAAAAAACAACATATGGGGCAGCCTGGCTTTTCAAGCCGTTTTCGACTCACGGATGCTCCGGTAGGAGTATTTGTGAGTCATCGCCACCACTCTATTGCGATTAGTGCATTCTTTTGTGCTCTAATTGCCTCCAGCGTGCTTTCCGCGCCTGGTGGAAACAGGTTAGACCAGTCAAGAACCAGTTTAGTGGATTTTTCACGGGAACCTGTCCGACCGGTTTATATTTTGGATTTATCGTTTACTTGTTGAAATTTACATTGTGAGAATTCTTCAGCCTTCGCTGAAAAGCAATTTATTCCTGTTACGTTTTTGTCGTACACATGTAACTGTTATAATCGCTTGTATCTGACCGTTACATTACAACGACTAGCGTGCATTGCAGCCACAATTCCGTTTCTTACCTCTATTTCTGTCGATAGCATACCGTTTCTGTACATTTTAAAAACTAAATTCACTATGGTGAGTAACAGAGCATTCTGTCATATTCAATCGTGCTTAATAGTGTTTTCTATTCTTGGGTTTCACTGGAACCTTTTTCAGTAATTCTGAGAGGGGGTCAACTCAAAATGTATTGTTGATTGTACTGCACTGGAGCAAGCAAATCTCACGAAATTGCACACATTTGCTGCCAAACACAAGGTCAACACATACAGTGAATTTTTTTTTCAGTCTGTTGACAGTGTATCGATTTGAAGTTGACCCCCAGTGAAATTTATGACGTCACGTGAAACCCAAGAATAATATTTCTTAATAAAGGTTTGTCGATTTGTATCGTAAGGATCTCTATCATATGTTTTATTTACATCGCGTATCAGTGCAGCCCGTTTTAAAACATTTGTCAGTGCATTTTAAAAAGCAGTAAATTCGATGTGTTATAATTATATTGTTTAGATTTCGCTAACCTTTGTTCTTTAAAACAAAAACATCAACTTTTAAGTCTAAAACATCTACAACAGATCTAGATATTAAAAATACGCTGAAATTCGATCGAACATTTGATTATGTTGATTTCGAACTATTAAAGTCATGTTATAAAACGTGGAGCGAGAATGAAGTCTTAAAACACGACGAATACTCTCGAAATATGAGTACTCTCGAAATGTGAACTTACGTAAAATCATTCGCTTTGTTTCGTTCTTTTTGTATCCGTGAGTCGTCTCTTTGAGACCTTTGATCGAGTTATACAAATGTCCTAAAATGGCGCTAATTCACTGGGCACTAGTCTGAAAATATGTTTTCACACGCTCATAACTCACCAAAAATGTGAAAAATAATAGTAATCATAATAACGAGTTATAAGTAGTTTTTTATTACCTTTTTGATAATGTAAGTGGTTTTTTCTAGAAATAAATCTGAAATTTTGCCTTTTTTGATAACAATATAATTTTATAGAAAATTTAGGAAAAAACGTGTTGGCTGAAGCCCACAAGAAATTTCATCGCGTTCAACATGCAGAAATATATTTATTAGATCTAAAGGTACAATATAAACATAAAATGAAATTGCCCCTCGATATGGTAAGTAAACATGTATATTGTACCTCTGCCTCCCTGACTATTCAAAGGTCTTTCATGCAGTCTTACGTACGTTTTTAAAGATCTGTCAGACACTTGCAAAATTTCAAACGCTAGTGCTCCTGATAACTTGATAGATATTTAAATTTACATTTACAAACATTTGCTCTTTACATTTTCCAATAGGACACATCCACCGACTTTGAACATCAATCTCTCGATCTGTGAACTTTTGGGTAAAATACAACTGTATTATATCAAAATCTAAGTTAGACTTTCCTCTAATTCAAGTTATTGTGGTGTAATAGCTTCACTATAGTTTGGAGTTTTTTGAATTAAACGGGAATACATTTTTGGGGCACCCGTCGAAAGTGGTGAGACAAGACCATTGCTAGATATTTATGACGTCGGGTCCCGGCCAAATGACGTCAGGTCTGTCGGATCCCATGGTCAGGATAGAGATTAGATGAAAGTTCCTCAGGCTAACACGGTTACAAATAGCTGCGTGTGTGCGCGAGATATCATTCAGGAAGATTATATTACCCATAAGCGTGTGATCATTGAGGAAGCAGAGTGATGCTAAGAACAGAATCTTCCTGAGCAATTTTCCCGAGTGTATCCTTGTAGCCATCAGCTAACAGTATTACAAACATAGAAAGAGATTTTGGTAGCCTGCGTGGCAGGCTCGAAGATTTTGGTAAAACTTGATATCAGTCACAGAGCTACTGGCTTGCACATGCTACATATTTGGCGCTATTTCTTTGACAAATTCATTGACAAACCTCTAGTATACCAAGTATATATATATAATTCATTTTCCTATACTATCATTGTTAATATAAATTAATTATATGTAATAGGAAGATCTTTTGTTTTAAAGACGATGCTTATAAAATATGTTCCAGCTTAAATACAAATTAAAGATTGTGATTGTGTGAAATCAAGTCATAATAATTAATGAAAAATAAACATGCTTTATAGAGAAACCTGTAATACACTGACGATAATTTAAATCATTTTAAAATATCCCTGGGTACGAAAAGCTTTTCTCCTGTGATATACTTCTGATGAATAAGCTTTGACGACGAGCCTCAATGTAGTAAACGTTTCGTATTAATTAATCTACTAGCTCGCTCCACATGCATCAAAGGAATTATATTTGTTTACATTTTTTCCGGTAACGATGATGGTGAAATCGACATGTCGTTGTCTTTAGGTTAGCTTTATAGTGAATTATGACACTAGTCTTGAAAGAAAATTTAAATACGCAAACAAAAATTCGTAAAAAGAGGGCCAATTAAAGATACCAAATATGTTTGTAAATCGTTTTTAAGATCGACATGCTCCCATGGTCGCTTTCTAACTCATGACTATTTTTCATTAATTATCGTAAAATTTAAAAATTTGTGGAGCACTGAGGGAGGGGTGGCGGTGGTGGAGGTGGCGGTGGACCTGAACCATTCGCAGGAAGTGGAGGAGGAGGGGGGAAATGAATCTCAGGTTTGCCCTTTTTATGATCACTGAACATCTCTTCACCAGGACTTAGCATTGGGGGAGGCGGGAGAGGTAAGTCGTCATTGGGTGATTGACTACCTGGCGATTGTAAAAGAGGTGGTGGTGGTGGGGGTGGACTCAATGCACGAGGGGGATATTGCGGCAGGTCAAGACCATTTCTTGGTGCTTCCTGTGAATTGGGTGGAGGTTCCTGGCTTGAAAGTGGCGAGATCTCGTTATCAGCAGAATTTGCCTGTTCAATTCGTAGAACCTTCGGCAACGAGGGAGGTGGGGGAGGAGGGGCTGAGTTACTTTGCTGAGGAGGATTGGGTCCCTGGTTACCGAAAGATTTTCTAGTTGGTGGAGCTGGATCAAGAACAAGAGGTGTATCTTTTTTGGAATCTTTACTTTCATCATCTTCTCTGATATTATCCAAATTTCTCAATTTCTCATTTTCCACAAAGAACGACTTCGGACCAGAATGAGGGGTTTGCGTACTTTTCAATGGAGAGAATGGCGTAGGGGGTGAGGTTGGAGATTTTGCCTGTGAAATGCAACAAATAATTGTGTATGTATCACAAAGGAGCATGAAGTTTATTTATGTGAGGAAACGTTTCAAACAAAGTTCGGCATGAGCAAGGGGTTTGCTTGTCCTTCATAAGAAAATTTTAAGTGACGTGTTGAAGGAGTGTAACTGGAAAACGGTGAAGAGGAAGTGAAATATAGGGAATAAAGGGAAACGAAATTTGCTTGGCAATGGCAGGGTCCCTTATAATAATTTATAACTTTTGTTCCAAAAGTCCATCTGAAGTCTGGTTATGATTGATAAAGCTCATCCAGGGTGAGCTCTGCTGTACTAGCAAAAATGAGGTACAACAACCAAATGCATCTGATATCTTAGTTTAAATTAGAGCCAATCATAAAGTCCTATACTAGTCCTCTACACAAAGCCGGTTCACACGTACGTTGCTATTTGTGCTGGGATTTTAGGTGCAATTTACTCTTTTACGACGACGACGAAAGTTTTGTATGTCAATGCACCACATACCTGTTAGAGGTTTCTTTACTGTGTTCCACTGCCTGAACTCATCATCATAGTATACACTTTGTATAAAGGGTAGCAAAAAGGCCTCATTTGGGCCTTAATTACACTATAACGGATTGCTATCGGAGACATCTTTAGCTTTTAGAATTATGACTCTGACTATAAATGTTGACTATATTATGACGTATGACTATATATCACTCTGATGCATTAAACACCCAATATTTACCTGTTCAGCCTCAGCACCTTTCTTCCAGGCTTCCTGAAATAATTTTGCCAAAGTTCTAGAACCTTGTATCGGCAGCTCTTTCACGCGAACAGTACCTCTTCTTTGCACTAAGACAGATTCAAGTATCGTTCTTAAATGTTTATTAGATGAGTAGCAGACATACCAGTTGCAAAGCCCCCCCCCCCCCCCCCCGCCACCTTTAAATACCAGTTAACTTGTTACGGTGTGGTAAAACTCCACCTTTACTAAATGATTCTATCTCTTTACGATTAGTTGCAGTCTAAGAACCAAGAATAATTTGTTGACTATAGTCATACATAATTCCCTGGATATTTAGGTCATTTACGATGGAATACAGAGTAAAGCAAACACAACGGCAACATGAACAATAGAACTCTCAAAAGAACTAAAATTTTTCCAAACAACTAAATTCGTGTTCCCTGCTCATGCTTTTGTCGGTTGCCGAACCCTAAATATTGACACATGTGATACTGGTGTGTTAACTTGTTAAACTTATACTCACAATGATCAACAACATCAGAACGTGCACGACCTCGTAAAGTTCCATTCTCCTACACAAAGAATTAAAGAAAAAACTGTGTCAGCGAGTGTGACAAAGCACCATGGCAAATACTGGATCTGAACTCCATGCAAACTTCCACAGTACATGCGTAGAATGTTAATTGCATTTATACAGCACGTACTGTGAGAAGTGAAACTTCGAAAGAACTTTTTTAGTGGACAATATAACTTGACGTATTCTTCGTCAGTTTAAATGTTACAGCATGAAGATTTGGATTAGGTAAAAACGCGCACAGTGTATTTCACGAAATCTCAGTGGAAAAGTGAAGACACAATAATAAAGCACCTGCAAAGATCCAAATTCTGAACTTGAACTTGATCCAGAAGACAACGTCCTCGCTCTTTTGATTGTTCCAACAGTCAGCTCCTCAACTTCTTGTTGAACACTGTTCTTGTTTTCCAACATCTTATAACCGAACTAAAAAAACAAAAGATTTATGAAGTGTCATAATGTAAACCCTGGCACAATGATATTCAGGAGCATACATTACCTTCCCCACTCGTATACACGTAACCCATCTTTGCATCGTTTTAGCATCATTTGCACACAAACACTTCACTTGTCTTGATTCAAGATCTTTTGAAACAGAAGGCTGAAGAACGAAACGCAACGCTTACTAAAATCACAAAACTATATTGTTTTCACACATATAAAAATATTTCGACCCTAGTATATTACTTCGAGCCTAGGCTAAACATCAACAAGGATTCTAACTTATATCTACTTAAAAGCAAATATGAATAAGTGCCGTTTATCATCATACTTATTTTGTCGCTTAACATAAAAAAATTGTATGATAACAATCCCAACCCAAGCCGTGTAGAAAGATACACCTGACAGGAAATGCTAACTTCTCTTTACACCGCCACAAGTTCTAATCTTAATTCTAAGCCTAAAATTTCAAAACAGTAACTGCCACTAAATCGTGACTCATCGAGCATGTACAGGAATATGAAACACGAGGTGCAGCCGCGCTTTTTACTCTGATAAAGCAAGAATAAAGCTTGATTTTATACCCATTCATTTTATACCCATCTTCTCAGTTTCTATGAAAAGAAATTTTCAACGTACATCTTGTCTAAGCCAAAATAATGACGGCAAAAGTTTCGTGAAAATCCTAAAGGGTCCTTCACGGCTATGATTTCCTTAGTGTTTGCTCGTGAACTATTAATGAGTTTTTCAATATAGTTTAAAACGTGATTTTTCGGAGGACAGATACATCAAAGCCCCCCCCCCCCTAAACAAAAAATAAATAAATGCATGAATACAATGCGAATCATACAAGAAGCGCACGAAAAAAACGAAAGAAAAAACGAAAAACGTACCTTTACTACAAAACAATGATCCGTGGGAGCTTTTTGATTTCGCTTAAATTCTGTTGTTGTGTAAACGTATGTATTCTCAAACGAGACAAGACAAGACATGTTTCGTTGGTTCTAGAAGATTTAAGACAGAGACGCAATGCTATGAAGTTTCTTAAATAAATGAATTTCTGCAAATCAGCCCAAACTGAGATGTTTAATTGTAAGACTATAATTTCACATATAAAGCCTATTTTCCACTTGTTCGCACTCTCGCACACTCTCGACGATGTGAAATAGTCTGGGCTCTTTTGTGGGTTGTATTCAAAATAGTCATATTAAGTGTAGATTGGGCGTACACACTGTATCACTTCGGCCACTTTGATATATTGATGACATTCACGAGTAAACGGATGCAATATTTACGTCTCTAGACATACCAGTGTATCTTTTGTTTACAAGCTCTACGAAGTCTGCCAATATCATATAGTATCTTACCTTGGTTTTTCCTTTGGGCGTGTAGTAAATGCCCGAAGCTCTCAAAAGAAAATAATGTTTCTTCCACGTCTTTCTTCCTTCTTTCAAATATAATACTCCATCAAGGTTAGGAAGACGCATTGCATCAGGCTTGAAAAATTCCTATGAAATCAAGTGGAATAGTGCAGGATCAATGTACGGGTCCAAAGACCAAACTACAGGTTTAAATGCAGCGTTCAGCCTTCATTCAAGCAATTAACTGTTGTTTATAGGATAAACTCACGCTTATTAGCGTATCTTTGCTTTGTTCTGCCAATCTTGCCGAGCCTTCACTGGTGTCACTGGATAGCAAATAATTCTGCAAACAATATTTACTGTAAGTTACTTGTAACAAAAATATAATTTGTGAAAGTATTATCGGTGTCTGATCACGAAACAAAAGTCTCAGAAGTTGTTTGCAATGTTCCTCCAAACATTCTATGTGTGCTAATTCTTTGTGGTTTCGACTAGGTGCCTAACATAAATAACAACCTCGCAGGAAGTGTAGGTAAAAGACTCTGATTTAGCTAATAAATCATTCCATTGAATGAAATCAATACGAAAACAGAAATCACGTTAAAACTTTGAAGGTGTAAATAAGTCTCAGAATTGAAAATGAGTAAGATTAAACATTATTTATACTGCCAGATTTACTTACCTGAGGACTTTTAAACAGAACATATTTATCTCTTCTTATAGAGAATACTAATTGATTATCAGTTTCACGTGGCCACTGGGAAACTATATCCACTATACATTCATGATCTTCTAAAGTACGTTCTATGGAAGAAAAGGATGATTGCCTCAACCTTCACGTGCACGAACTGTTTTATACGTATATGATAAGTCTTGCATGTTTTAGCTAGTAATTCTAATACTCTGGTTTATGTACACGGTTAACGAGTGCCAAGATAATATTGTTATCGTATAAGGGACATACAGTATGCTCGGATTTTATGGCCTAACTACTCGTTTACATGTATATAGAAAGAAATCACAGTTAAAATGTTGGTAAACAAGCCTTGGGTATGCATAAGTGCAGCGACTGTAATTAATTTACCAACGTGCTGTAGACGAGAGAGCGAGAACTGACAATAGTGTTTGACGGTTAGTAGAATTTTTACAATCCCAACGTTCCTTGTGGTAGGAGAATATCCACGACCTTCCGCAGCGGGTTGGCTAACTCTTTTCACTAGAACGCTTCTATACAAGCGCACAGCTTTTTACACAAATATCATCAATATGAGCACACACGATCTTAGAAAAACAATAAGGCGCTTCATCTGACAATTGTGCCAGCCCCTTTCATATTATATTTATAGTTAATTGAGGCTGGAAGAGTTACAACTCTCCACACGCCCACTATTGGCATTTTTTCAAAGCCTCATATAAGCCAATGTCGAGAAGAGAACTGAGGAAATATTTAAGGACAAACATGAACGTGCATAAAAGCCACACGCCATAAGAAATAACGAACTGAAATTACGTTTATTTAATTATAGCATAACCTTAGCGGGACTTTGTATTTGAAAAAAACCTTTCCTAATGAGGCAATACAGCATAGTTAGAGCGCTACATACGTAGTTGGTTGGCAGGTTGCCTTTCCTCCAAGACCCAGTTTGTACTTGGTTCTCTGTCATATTTAATGATCATCTTTTTGCAAACATCCCAAGCAGTCCAAGCCTGATCAACCAAGATTGTCTTGGATGTCGGATCTTCATCGTTAAACACTTTAATAACAAGCTGAAGGTAAAAAATATTCAGTTGATATTTAGTCATCATTTAAATACTCGATAAAATAATCCACCCGATAAAATCATGCTTAATAACCACTTCAGTTAGAAGCCAGAGACAAAACTGCACTGTACACTCGTACAAGTTACGTTCTGTCACCCAACTTTTTTCATGATTCCTGGATCCTCGTTCTAAATTCTTGGATCACAAACACACCTCAATAAACTCAATTCAAAAATAAATATATCTTCAAGCAAGAATTTCTCTACCGGATATGTGTTCCAAATTGCTTCTACTACATTCTAAACTAGATCAATCGTTTCAAGCATAGACAAATTTGCAGGGCTTCTCTCTCCCTAACACTCTTTCCGAACATTTGCATTCTGAATTTTAGAGCACCTAGTTACCTAGGACTTGTCCGTGAATTTTCTGAAATGATAAAATAACCCCTACCCAAATCCTAACCCTCAAGGCCAACCCTAACCCTAGAAGTAAAAAAAAAGTTATAAAAAATAACAAAGACAAAAGTCAACGCGGGATTCGAACCCGCAACATAAAGCTTGAATCAACAACCACATGTCTTCCAGCGTTACTCCAGCAATCGCTGGTCCATTCGAAAACAAAACATTTTATATTGGCGCTAAATAAATTAATGCACTGGTGCTAGGTGCTCTGACGGATCTGAAAAAGCCCCAACCAAACTCCCGACTTGTTTACACAATTTAATGAAAACAAGTATAGACCACGGACAATAACTAAAAACTTTATGCAATTAGAATTTTTATAGTTCGCATCATTATCATTTTGACTGTTGTAAAAACGCTCGGAAACGAGCTCGTGTGCACATAGTGTAATTTTCTTCACAATTTTTGCTAGAATAAGGTTCGAATTGCACATGCGAAGTGCAGTGCAGTTTATGCAAACTTAAATTTACGCCAACTTAGTTTTTTTGTAATCAGTATTTATGGGATCATGATAACAAAAATCAGATCTTGTGTACAGCATTGAACGTCAACGATTTCCCGTTGTCAAGTACACACTTTTAGACAATGTAACCATTAAACATATATGGTCAAACATAAGAATAATTAACATGGCATTAATTAGTGATTGATAACTAAACATGTGAACATGATCAGTCTATAACGCATGTTTTGACATCGTAGATATTTATCTGATAAGAAAATACATACTGATCATTGCATATCATTAATATTTTAGTATTTTTAAGATTAAAACTTAAAAAACAACAATAAACTCAAAACGCCAAGATACAAAATTTTACTAGCTTCATTATTTCATGAAATTAACGTTGAATAGACTTAACATATATAGTAATCACAACACGCATGCCAGAGTGCACAACACATGGTCAAGTAGCACTGCTTGGTATAAATCGTTAGAATTTCCTCTGGTAAAGTGTGTTGCCAATCTAGCGTAATGTCATACACATTTTCCTCCTTGTCAGTACTTTTTTAGCCTGTTTCCGTATCATATAATCTATATATTGCGCATATATTCCCATCTTGTTTTGAAGTTAGATTATTTGTCAACATTGTTTGGCCTTATTTGTAGCCGCTGCGTGTCGTAGCAGTTACATTGAAGCTTTTTAGTATAGTTAATTTAAGTTGCTAATGCTAAGCCAATTATAAATATAGATATAATGAAATATGTTGCTGAGCTATACTCTATTATTTAAAAACCTTGAACAAACTCGCAAAATAACAATCATATTCAAAGTATTGTCTATCAGGCAAGTGCTTTTAATCATAAAACCAAGAATTGAATTGAATTAGTCGAGAGTAACCTTCTTAATTTTAGTTAACAGGAAATGAACATTGCTGATGATTACAGGAAATTTATACCTTCTTAATCCTAGCTTCACGTAACTTCTCCATGGCAATGCGAATCTTTTCCTCTTTAAACTTTGCTTGCTGTTCTTCCTGAGAAAACAAATAGCCAACTGAATATTACTGAACAACAAACTATTCATCAAAAAGTTGCATTCATTACTGTTATACAACTCTTCATGGCTTCATGCTATTATATCCGTTGTACGCTGCTGAATGTCACCACTGAACATTGCATTCTGTTATATATAAGTATCACGATCTGAGATGATAGCATCGACCCCACATGACCTCCAGTTTATAATGATCAAGAAATCTGATGCCACAGTCAAGGTTCTTAATATTCAATGGACCTTTAACCTTTTTTAGACGAAATTTAAGACGAAAGGAAAAAATATGACCACAGCTTGAAAGAGCATCCTAAGCTTAGTAAAATTGCAAAATTTGGTTGTAACATGTTGTAAACTATAAAAAATACATGAATTTATGCAATAAAGATAATTAACATATGGTAATTCATATGTGTTGCCAGTGGCATAATAGTTGCCATTTGGGCTCAACTACCGCTAGGTGCAGCTTTAAATCACTGCTCCCACCCTCCCTTTGCCCTGCTGCTTTCTTGCTGCTTGCATGTGGAGAGTTTATTTCCGGGTGTCGGCTCCGGGTGGTACTTGCTGTTTGCGCTACCAGCTTCGCCTATGCCTTTACGTATGTTATCAAGCTTTTAGTACGCTCTGCAATATTGCATTGCCTTTGCTTTCCACCTGTTTGCAGGTTTTTTTGTTTGTGCCCACTTGCCACATTGGTCATACACTCAATTAGTCGGTAGCTGCCCGTGTGCCTGCAATCATCTTGTACTTACCTGCCTTTGCTTGTTGCTTTTAGATAATTATTTCTTGCCTATTGCTTTGGCCTTATCTGTTTAGCTTACCTACACCACTTTGGCTTCATGTATTACCTAGTCCTTTATTTTGTTGTCTCTTGGTCAGCCTTGATAGCTCCCCAGCTTTTGTCTAATTAACAGTATTGTATGTGTTGTATATATGCTATGCGTGTTGTGTGCGCCTGCCCGTCAGGTTTGATCCTTGGCTTTGCCAGGTGATACGCGTGTTTATGCCGGCTATTCTATATGTATCGTTCCGTGTTACTATAATTTCCACTTTATGTGTGAGTAGGCCTATTGGAGAGTGTTTATTCTCAGCACCATGTCGGGGATTTCATGGATTCTAATAGAATTGATCGAGATTGGTATGCTTTGAAGGACTTGTTATCTAGCCAGTGCAAGCCCCCCTCCAACTGGCTCTACATCCTCCAGTTTGTATGACTAACATTACTTGATCCATCGCATAGGTCGAGCATTGACAATAGTGTAGGTCAAATCTTGAACATTTAGCACGCGCCATCTATTATGATTACCTAGATGTTAAAGCCTTGCGACGTTGTCAAATTTTCTCGGTAGTTTGTACTATTTTCCACATATAAATACAAATTTACAAGTACAAATTTATACAAAATTTGCGAAATTCGTAATACAAATACAAATTTATACAAAATTTGCTAAATTCGTAAGGCTATATTTTCCATATTTTAGAATATTTCACAACCAAACTTTGCAGTTTTACTAAGTTTACGATGCTCTTTAAAGATGTGGTAATATTTTTGCCTGTTTCGACTTTTTTCAAAATTTCGTCTAAAAGGTTAAAGGTCTATTAAAAGCGACTTAAGCGAGCGCCTGCCAAAGAACACACTTATATCCAAGGAACGCTCAGAACAATTCTAGACACGATTCCGCCTGATTTCGAATGTAAGCTTAAAACTTTTTTCGAATTCTAAATATTGCTAATATAACGTTGGGAGAAATTCATGTCAAATGGTATTACATTACGTTAGGTGGAGGAAGATATATCGTGTCGAGAAAGACAAGTTCACTCATCTACTGTATAAAACATTTTGTACTTTAAAAACCGCTTTTACTTACAATAGTGAGTTCCTTTTGACTTTCCAGTTCTTCTCCTAATGCTTCCAACTGCATCTTCACATCTGCTGTGACCTGAAGTTGGAACCGAACACCGCTAAAGCAATATATTCTTGCCGTCTTGTACACTTCTAACTAGAAGGTTGCATGGAGCATATTTCACCGAGCAAAGACTTTTCACGAAACTCTTAATTTCATGAATTTTGGCCATTTCTGACCGGTACAGACGAGCCATATGTTTTGTTAAAGACAAAAGTATAACGTGGTATAAAGCATAATTGTCTTGATGTCTGTAAAAAGTATAAAGTATAATTGATGTCTGTAAGACAGAACATTACTTCAGTATAGCAGAAGTACTGACTTTGCTGACGTCAAACCTGGTTCTTCGCACACATTGATGAGCAGTAGCTTTATAAGGACCGTATTAAAGATTTGTTTTATTCCCTCGCCAAGAATTTCTCTTCTTCTTTGGAAGAATTACAAACTTAGCTTTGAAAAGTACAAGAGGGGAACACCAATACGTGTGAACAAATGCTACAGTCTGAGTCATACGCTCTTTCGTACCTTGACAGGAGAAGATAATCTTTTGTTGGGTAGCTTCGACGGTGAAGGAGATCTTGCTTTGGAATCTTCAGACGCTTTCACGTCCGCCTTCAAATCTTTCTCCATCAAACAGAGATCTTCCAATAATGCATCTAAATCCACGTCACCACTGTCTTCGATTGCGTTCATCGAAAATGAAATCTCGTCCTAAAAACAGATTAAAAATTACCGTAAAGTTCCACTTCGAGTGTTAAAATGGCAATAAATACTTGTTAGAGAATTGCAATATCCGGTAGAATATAAACACTCGGTAGTATCAGGTATTAACAATAGTACTACAATTACTGCGGTCTCACAGTGAGGATGCATAATAATCCCCAATCAACTTAGTTTGCAATATTCTCTGTGTGAGGAACAACAGGTTTAAGCTCCCCCAACCTGCTAAGTAAACATAGGTTTTGAATTTTTTTATAAATTTCAGCGCTACGAATGTGGAGGTAAATTTATTGTACTATTTCAGGTTTTTTTTATCATATTTTACTCGAAATTGGCATGCCAATTTTTTTCGGGTGACCTGACCAGTTCTTAAATGGCGATATGTCGTAACATACGGTATCCCGTAAAACAGTCTGTTGAAGTAGTATGTATACATGTAACATAAACGCATAAAAAGTGACTGAGTAACAATCTTTACACCAACCATGAATACGCAATCGTCATATAACCTAGGCTGGCTAGTGGCCTAACAAGCGGCAAAATATTCACATATAAGTCCGTCGACTTGGGTCAGGACCACGCTGTCGATATTTACAAATTGTCGACATTTAAAAATACGTATGCCAGCTGTGCTTAATATCAAAACATATCGCATATCGTATTCAGCTCATTCGCATCACGATTTCGACACTAATGTCTAATCCCATTTTCAGTAGTAAGGGCATAATTACTACTGTTAGGGTAACATATTCCTTCCGTATAACTCGATTTCGATAGAATTAAGCTTGATAGTGTAGATATACGTGATGATGGATATTTTATAAACCAGATCGAGTGGACTAGAGGTAGATCATTGGATTATTGCCACTTGCCAGACAAGTCGTGATCTATGCGTATGGTCATTCAGTTTTCATCGAGACGGGTTCACCCAGAAAGCATATACACAGCCATTTTGTTTCGATCGAGTACATATAGAAAGCGTATCGCCATCAAAGAAACTGATGTGACTGAGGAGCTGCTAGTGAGGTAAACTTAGGCCTATAAGACTTGTAAAGTTTGGCCAAAATTTAGAGACTAGGAGAACAAGTCTTGCGCGAAAAAAAACAACAGCTAGGCCTGCGGAAATTGTGACTCTCGTTTACCACAAATAAAAATCTACCCCCTTTTAGACAATTCATAGACACCACAGGAACAGCTTCACAACCAATCGCTACGTACTAATCTTGCTTGCTCAACCCGCTCACAAACAATCAATTCAACTTTAAAGACGCCATGGACGGAATAAAAAACATTCCCATGTAACAACTGCATAATCCACAGGATACTACAGATTTATATCTTTTGACGTCAAGTCTTTACTCGCCAACATTCTTCTTATCTATCTTACATAAGATTTAACACTGTAAAAAATCTCTTACACGACGCTTGGACCAAATTTTTTTAGCGAATGGAGAACTTTACCGACAAATTGACGACGTTGTCATTCCAATTCTATATATAGCTATAGTATTATAATGATAGTCTATAACAAAGTCTCTGATTGGTCCATGAATTGAATTAATCCAATCAAATGCTTTGTTTAAGAAACCCGTTTGTGAATTTCAATAAAAACTTTAAACTTCGCAACAAACTTGGCGAACTTTGGAACAAAATTTGGAATATTTTGGCAAAACTTTTGTGAAATCGACTGTAAGAAGATGCAGTGGCGGATCTAGCGTAAGTCGAAATAAATTACCACAGCTCATTCTAGGATGTATTTACGTTTTAAAATACCTTCAAAGCAACTTCATTGGTTAGATTTTATTCTTTTGAAATTCATGACCTATGACGTTGTTATAAAGTTATTTTGAATTTAAAATTGAGCTGCTATAACTCAACTTCACAGTAAAAACTATCCGTATATTTCAGGCTGTCATTACTCGGAGTTACTGTTGTTGCGTATTTTATGAAAATACTCAGTGGTTTCCGCAATTATTGATGTTTTAGCCCGCTATCTGTTATAACGACCGCTGTAGCATGCATGTGCACATTGCTACTTGTAGCGAATGGGGTTTTATAAGCTTGAATTCAAAAACAAGCAAATTCTATACGGCTATGGTCTTCATTTCAGTAGGAAGTATATGTAAGTAAAAGAATGTGGAAGACAAATGATTTTTCGTTGCTTACCAGTGGTTCGTTGCTTTCAGGGATATCTTCCTCTGGGGGCTGCTCACCAGGTTTGATCAATTCCTGTAAGATGCAGACACTCATCACCTCATATGACATAACATCTGAACATGGTTGCACTATCCTCTTAACAGAGGTGGAAAAAATAGGCGAGCACGCGAGCGGCGCTCGCAGGAAAGTTTTCACCAGTCGCAGGAAATTTTTACTCGGGCTACGTGTTGTAAGATTTGTAATTTGAAATTTTGAAGAAAGACCCATCACACGCGTCTCACTAGGAGCTTGATTTGCCTTTAGAAATTCGCTGGCAGATAGCTTTAACAGATTTTTGGCTGATAGCTTTAATTTTTCAGCTACGCTTACGGATTTAGTTATTGTATATCTCTCGCCTCAACAATGTTTCAAAAGATGTTTAATGTTCATTCGAAACTGTAACGTTTGTTTGGAGCACTTGAAGAGTTTTTACGTTTTACAGTCAAATACAAAAACCTTCCCACTTCCACTTCTGTAACTTTGTTTTGTATTTCTGTAATTTGTTCCATTTTTCTGTAGCGATTACTACTTTATCAGCAAATATCGCGATAGGGTCCGGTAGAATTTCGCTTTCCGATACGTCAATTTGTAGCAATGGTACAAATGTGTACTTCACTGTACTATGTAAAGTTTCTATTTGGTTAAACGTATAAGCATTAAGCAGTCGAACTGTTGATGCAATTGTATGATTTAAGCTAGCCTACTCAGTATCATGTGAGTTATTACAGTTCACTTCGACTTTGTAAATAGATTCTATATACACCACAAAAATATTACCCTTTTTAGTCTATTTCAATAATTATGCAACTTTTTCTGGATAAATGAGAAGTGATAACATGCGTTTGCTGTGAGCCTGCCCACAAAATAAAACACCTGTTGCCGGCTTGTATGCGGCACTTGTTGTTAGATATGTATGTGCCAACTGTAAAAAGTGCAAAGAATGATCATACCTTAGTTAAAACCATAATCACCAATCACGTGTGCATTATATAGGTAGCTACAATTTATAGCACTATATTTGACATGGTCATAATCTACACACTGCAGGTCTGCAGGAAATTTATAATCTTCTTACTGGCTCGCAGGAAGAAAATTATTTTTTCCACCCCTGCCTCTTAATTATGATTTTACGGTAGCATTACAATCATTCATAGCCGTCAGGTTTGAACTAGTTTATAGAATTTTCTAAAGCTTATAATTATTCTAATCCCCTGAAAAATCACCCAACGTTGACGCTTTTTACAAATACTACATGCATGTAAGTTGATTTAATCCGCATCTCATTGGCTTATAATCTGCCACGTGATGTTTTTGTATTCACTGGCATAAAACACGCGTGTTTTCTCTGACTCCAACATCGAACTTCCCGACGAAGCATTCTCGCTCGAAAAGTAGAACTTCTACTTGTATCGTCTCGGATAGTGAAATACGCATGGTATTGTCATACCGCGATACAGCGCATTTTTCAAGGTACATACAGGGTAAATACACTATGTACAAAAAATTGGGGAATTTTAGTGAAACTGGATGGTACTCATAAAACTAGATGGAATATCTTACCACTTGAAATCCCTCAAGATCCATCAACATCTTGTCAATATCAGCTTCGTGGTCATCAATTTCTTGATCAGAATCACTCTCGTCACTTTGATCTTCATAACTGCTCGACGTTCTTGTGGAATCAGCATTGTCATAATACGATGCCAAGCTTGCTGTATCTTCAGAACCCACAGGAGTGGTTATTTCAAGTCCGTTCGTATCCATTGTGTTCATGTCAACACCTGAAGAAAATTGTCATAAGGACATACTTTATCAACAGTGCAATGTTTTTTTTTGGAAATGAAGAATCATTATATTAAAACCAACATTGTTTCATGTACACAGGAGGTATTTGAAAAAAAATAGTAATAAATGGTTTTTTCCACAGATATAGTGTGATGTATGTACGAGGATGTTAAAAATAGGGACGATCAAAACGCAGTTAGACGTGCCTGTTACATAAAAAATGACAGTTGACAAGTTCAGAATAACATGGTAAAATATATGTTCTATTAATTTATTAATTTGCTTCAAATTTACATGTTAAAATTCGAATATCAGATTTTGTTCGGCCTACAACATATTGTACCTAGAGACTGCCTACTTCTACAATAAACTTGCTTTCTCTTTCGCGTTGGTATAATTAAATAGATTTGTGTCCGCTTTACAGATATTCTACAAAACAATGAGAAACATCAAAATGATATTTGAGGACTGCGTTTTCTTTTAAAAAGACAGAAAGTATACCATGTGCTTTAGTTGTTTCATTATCAAGTTGCCCCGACAGCAGACATAAAATAAAGTAGATGTAAAATAACAAGAAAATGGAACAGCTTGATCCTATATGCTTGTATAAATAACATTTACAGTAGTCATTGGACGGCAGCTTCCCCTGCTTACGGTTTCTTTTGGGTTTTTCTTTTGGCTCCATAGATTTCTTTACATATGATTGAATTTAGGTAAACTGCAGGGGTCTGAAGGGGCTTCCCCCTCAAAACAGTGAAGCCATATTTATATCTTATTTGTTCTGCCCGACTAATTTCTTTTGAAATCAATACTTTAACGTTCAAGTTTCAGCTCCAATTAGCGTTCTAGTTTCAGTCCTGGCTATCCCATGGACTACTACATTGTGTTTCTTGTGTTCTGAAACTATTTACAACCATTCCTTCTTAATTTTCAGCAAAGGGGGAAGTGGAGGCAGATAATGGCGGGGGGGGGGTAAATATTTATATATCTTTGGACACAGATTTTTTCATATGCCTGCTTTTTCAAGCATGATTGCAGCATGTTATTTGTGCAATTTTACCGGGGTTTTTTATGAATTTTGCTTTGCAGATTACTAGTCTGTCTTTAATTATTGTCAAGGTGCAACAGTGTGTCATACAACAAAATGCTGCAGGCCTACTACCGAATCATGTAAAATAAGCTAAATAGAAACCATATAGCAATTTCAAACATAACAATACAATGGGCACTCCATAGATTTTATTACAACGTTATCGACTAGCTTGCAGCTCGGCTTGCAGTCATCATCAGGCATGACGCTATAGACACTTCCCGAATTTGCTTGAGTGCACACGAAACAATAGCTTGAAATCGAGGCGGGGTATGAAGCCTATTGAAAAAAAGTGTTTTTTTATGCCCACAGAATAAATTCGGGAAGTGTCTATTATGTTATAAAACTAAATTTATACAGGGTGTATAAAAAAAGGTAATCGAACTTTGCAGTGCTCTAGCGCGTTCATTATACAATCTACAGAAATCATTCTTTCGCAGGCGGAAAGACCAGGCTTTTAGCTTTCGATTGTCATCGTTTTTGTGAAATTTGAAGAAAGATTGGGCAAATACGAATCAAATGAAAATAGCCGGTCGAAATCGCATATTTTCACCGTTGGGAGCTTATTGAAAATCTGTTGAAATTTAAACCCATTAGGGAATTAAATTACAAAATTAATTGACCAACTTTAGCTTAGGTAGTAAACTTCTGGCATTTTATTAGTGATGTTAATCGCATCTCGTGACAGATAAATGATTAATGAAATTTTCTTTTTTTATTCGCTGCCCTAGTAATGCTCAGAGGTGAAAATATGCGATTTCGACCGGCTATTTTCATTTGTTCGTATCTGCCCAATCTTTCTTCAAATTTCACAAAAATGATGACAATCGAAAGCTAAAAGCCTGGTCTTTCCGCCTGCGAAAGAATGATTTCTGTAGATTGTATAATTAACGCGCTAGAGCACTGCAAAGTTCGATTACCTTTTTTTTATACACCCTGTACAAGTGAAACATGACATCGCATAGTTCGCATGAAAATGCATAGTTCTTCTTGGAAGTTTTACTTCCGTGGTTGAGTTCCGGTATTTGGCGCTGTATATATATAGATTCTTTGACTTTGCACAGCAATAGAGACCAAAGTCTAGATTTGTCTATCATTATTACACAGTTATCTAGAATTAGTGATTCTAAAGGAATGGTATCCAGATCATGCAAAGTATGTGGGAGGTTAATTAACGTTTTAATGTGAAGGAAATATTCGCACGAGTTGACGTGTTTGTAGATTTCGTAGTCCTTGCAATGAGCGTGTTCTTTTAATCTAGTTGTTAAGCAACGGTCAGTTCCGATGTAGGAAGCTCGACAACCTGGACAGCTAAACTTGTAGACCACACTACGTTGAAGTTCTTTCTCTGTGCGGTCTTTCAGGCTTAGGAAAGTGTTTGACTATTTGTACTGTCGTAGATGGTGGTGAATTTGCAGGGATTCTTAAGTAAACGTGTGATTTTTCTTGTGCATGACTTCCAACATCGTTTCTTTCTTGCCTATGTATGGATCCAGTTGGAAGGACTTGCTCGTCTTGTTGGTTGATCTGATTCGCAGCAGCAGTCTCGTCACTTGTTTTTCACTGAAAATGATTTTATCAGATCGTTGGCCATGCGGTGAGGGTATCCATTCCATGAGGGAAACTCGGCAATTCTTTGTAGTTGGAAACTGTTGCTGCAGATTTTGTGTGCACGATGTACGAGTACTTTTAGCCCAGCAATTTTTCTGCACCACGGTGTGAAGCCTGAAATATGCGGGTATCCTCCTCTGTGTGTTGACTTGCGGTTGATTGTCGTGCCTATTGAGTTAATTTTGATGTCAAGAAAGTGTATGTCGTTATTGTTTATAAATTCTTCGTAAGTGAATTACATTTGTGGATGAATGAAAACGGTGTTGTGGTACTGGCGTCTAGCAATAGTTTCTTGAGAGTGCGTTTGCTTAATGAGGTAGAGATACGTTTGTATATACTTTCAACATAAGATAGTCGTTTTACGTAGAGGAATGTTGGTGAATAAAGATGTAACATCATATGATACAAGTCTAAAACCTTCAGTAAACAAGTGTAAAGGACTGTTATGAATGCGTACAACTGCATCAAAAATGTCTTGCAGTTTAAATTCATTGCGTGTAAGAGGGTTGAGCAATGAAGATAAATATTTGGCTAATGGTTAATAAGCAGTACCTGTAGCGTCGAATATGGGCTCCCTATTGCGTCCGACTTTAGCTGATATTTTAATGATTGCATTTGAAGAAAAAATTGTCAAGCTTCTTATCTCATCTAACGTAATAAAATTCTACTCGCGTTGTGTTGACGACAAACTCGTATTAATCAAACCTCCTGACATAAAAACTATTCTCAACAAGTTTAACTCTTTTCCATCCACAAATGAATGTATGTATGTATGTATATGTATGTATATGTATGTATGTATGTATGTATGTATGTATGCATGTATGTATGTATGCATGCATGTATGTAAACTTTATTTAATGACGCTAGCCCCATCAGCAAATGCTGGTTTCCGTGGAGGGCGTCATAAAGGCGGATTTCCATTCAGCGCAAAATGTCGCGCGATCGATTTTTAGCGAGCGTTTTCTTTTGAAATGTGCGAAGTCAACCACAGCTAATGAGATTTGTTCCGCTTGACTGTTTGTAATTCAAAAGAAAGCGCTCGCTAAAAGTCGACCGCGCGACATTTTGCACTGAATGGAAATCCGCCTTAACATATAACTATTTACAAAATATCTACCTATTACTATAATACATTATTCTGGTGTGCCCCGTATGATATTTATAAATGAGTGGACAGAATCTGCTAATTTGGCATTCGGTGGAAGACTGCTCCACAGTTTTGCCCCACTATAATTAAAACTTTTTTGAGAAACTCCCTTTTTAGTTTTGGGAGAGCGGTTTGGCTATTCCTAAGATCATAATTAGTTTGCCAGATGTTTCTCCTTATTAGAGATTCTTTTAGGTTAGGTCCCGTATAATCATTTAGAATTTTATATATCAATAGTGATTTACTTATACGCCGCCTCGCCCTCAATTCATTCCAACTTAGGGAACGGAGAACACCAGTAGATCTAGTATCGAAGCTAACCCCGGCGCTGGGCCAGCGATTATTTTCGCTGCACGGTTTTGAAATTTTTGAAGTTTATCTTAAAGAGTCTTATTACATACTCCCCATAGAGCAGTAATCACAGTAATGCTGGATTAAAGCATTATATATTGTTTGAAAGGTATAGGCGGGAACATATGGTTTGATACGTTTCATCAATCCAATACCCGCCGCAACCTTTTTACAAATCATTTCAATATGGTCATTCCACTCAAGGCTTTCGTCCAGTTTCACTCCAAGACAGCTAAATGACCACACACCTGGAACTAGCTGATTTTTAATCATTATAAAAAATCACTATTAACTGTTTTAAGATTTTTCCTCGATCCTATATACATTAATTTCGTTTTAGTTGGATGATGTTGTAATTTATTTCTATTTAACCATTCAGTTAGCTTGCTCATATCGTGATTTAGGTTTTCATTTACTTCTGTTAGGTCAGTCGCGGCCAAAAATATTTGAGTGTCATCAGCAAATAAGCAAGGCGTTGCTTTATCAAGACAGTCTGCCAGATCATTAATGTACAACAGAAATAATAAGGGGCCCAAAATTGATCCCTGTGGTACGCCACAGTTGATCTTTTTGAGTGATGATGTGGTGCTATTTATAGTACAAACTTGCTCCCTATTTGTTAAATAGGAGAACCATCCTAATACCTTATCTGTTATTCCAAATTGGGATCTCATTTACTGCAATAAAATGGTATGGTTAATTGAATAAAGGCTTTACAAATATCGAGAAAGACTATCCCGTTCAATTCACCATTATCCCTATTTTCAAGGTATCACACATCTGTAAAAGTGGGATACGAGTTTAATTTTTAGGTTTGAAGCCTGATTGATATTCAGAAAGAAGTGTCTGAGTTATCATTTAGAAACTTGTAGATCTGGTTAAACACAGACCTCTCAAGAATCTTACTGACAACAGGTAGTATCGAGATTAGAAGATAGTTTTCGCACCTTTGCCTATCATTTAATCCACCCTTTTGCCTATCATTTAATACACCCGAGGTTCACCGACGGGGGGTTAATACTTTTGTATACGAGGAACTATTGATTATCGATAATTCTAGCGAAATTCACTTTTTAAAGACAACGAAAGGCAAAGTAAAAAAGGGCAAAATTCTATCAAAGCATGGATAGTACTTTGGAGCGCAATCACTTTGAGAAAATGTCGCTTCTGACTTGAAACAATATTTAAAAGCGCGAGGCGTTTCACTAACTGGATATCTTAAACCAGCATTAGTTGAGATAGCGAAATCCGTCGAAAAAATGTTGATACCTGTCTTAGGCTACGCAAAATCGAAAGAGGAGAACAAGTTAATTATTTATGGCGTTGAAATAGAAGATCCGCTATCTTCAGTGCACGAATATGTAAATGATTTTAACGCATCGCCACCATTCGGTCTTTTCGATATTTTTAACCATCTCATATACAGTTCCACAGAACATGATAAACAAGGGCTTGCCGCATACAAAGAATTTGATGACTATCGTATTTTTGAAGAGGGATATGTTGAATCTCTATTAACAAAGTCATTACCCAGTTTGATATGGTTGGCCATTTGTTTAAAAATTGGTTCGTGATATATGGGCTCTAATCCAATGTATATTTTTCACCAAACACTTTAAACGCATATAGATGTCTTTTAGACGCGTGCATATGCGTGCAAAACACGCATATATATGCGTAAAAAACACGCATATATATGCGTACAAAACACGCATAGATATGCGTACAAAACACCCATATATATGGTGTTTTGTATGCATATACACGCGTCTAAAAGACACATATATATGCATTTGAAGTGTTTAGTGAAAAATAATACATTGGATTAGAGCCCACATATCACGAACCCATTTTGAAACAAATGCCCAACCATAGCGTGGGAGTGCATTTATATATATGTGGGTATTGTCTAACCTTTTCACGGCTTGCAGTAGCAGGAATAGGGTCAGGGTCGGTCCATTATTACCAATAAAGTGCAATCCACAGATATAAGAATGTTTCGTGCAAACAAAATTGTCACCCGGACAACATGCCCTTACCCATGCTTCTTGTCGTATTTTCTCTTTTTTAAAAGATGGGAAATGGTAAAATTGAACACATTTTCCTTCAGAATTTATTAATCTTTCTGTGTAATGCGAATCACGATTGCAAGTGCCCCACGCACAGTGCTTAGCCATTTTCTTTCGCAAACTTAATATTTGTATGCGCAAGTACAATGAAAACCCAATGTTTGTCGGGACTTTGTCCGACTGTTTCGAATTTCGAATTTCGAAAAGGGTGGATTAGATTTGTAAATTGGCACTACCCTAGCCTTTTTCCATTCAGTGACGTATATTCCTGTTTTAATTGAAAGGTTAAACATCCAAGTCTGTAAAGGTGCAATAACACTCACAGCAAGCTTAAGAACCTTTGCTGGGATATTATCAACGCCTGCTGATTTTGATATTTAAGGTTGGATAACTGTTGAGTTACTTCATCAATATGAATCTCAGAGAAGTTAAAGATGTCTCGTTGTCGGTTTGAATGAAAGTCGATATCATTGGGATTGGGGGGGGGGGGGTATCAGGATGGGGGGAGTGTGATAACAAAGGTCAAAAACGGCAGTCGTTCTATGATTTTTGGCTAGGATTGTGTATTAAAAGAACACGCTCATTGCAAGGACTACGAAATCTACAAACACATCAACTCGTGCGAATATTTCCTTCACGTTAAAACGTTAATTAATCTCCCACATATATAAAATGTGCTAGTAAAATGCGCTTGTTAGCAAAATACAAAAGAGTGCTCAATGAAATATAGACAGAGCAAAATACCTCAAAAACTTACCACTACAGTCTGTTTCATCCAGAAGGAATCTACCACCTGAAGATTCCTTCTGGATGAAACAGACTGTAGTGGTAAGTTTTTGAGGTATTTTTGTACCATAATAGCGTCATAGCTGATGATGACTGCAAGCTAATTGGAACGTTGTAATAAAAACTATTTCTATCTACGAAGTGTCCATTGTTTTGTTATTTTTAAAAAACACATATTTGGGTGTTATGACCAGGCTGAACCACTGGCTTGTATTGCTAGGCAAAAAGAACAAAATCTTTTATTTACTACAGCTACAAAGAGATCCTAAGATTAGTACAATTGCAACATTTGGTGACCAAATGTTGTAAAACACGAGAAATATAGTCCTGCAAAGTTTGCATATATTTGTATTAGTCATCATCTTTGCATCAATTTCAGCTCAAAATGGAAACTTTTTTCTATGACAAAAATCACATTATATTGTTGCAAAAAATGAAAGTCAAAGATTCTATAATATCTGTTCACCATCAATAAGAACATTTCATTGTTGTTACAGTTGCAGTAATAGAAGCGTTACAAAAATATTATGCCATTTCATTTGCTCAAGTTTAGCAGTTCCTCTGATCATTTT
Organism: Muricea muricata; assembly: GCA_963855995.1. NCBI lineage: Eukaryota > Metazoa > Cnidaria > Anthozoa > Malacalcyonacea > Plexauridae > Muricea > Muricea muricata. The sequence continues at coordinate 66,743,865 of OY979717.1, forward strand.
CTACTGTGATTCCTCAAATTTTGAAAAGTTTGTTAAAATGTTCACAACTTCCTGTTTATTAACCACAATGACCAATCACAATGCTCACAAATAAGATATGACATTCTGATTGGTTAATTAACAGGAAGTTGTCAGTCTTTTAAAGAATTTCTTTAAAATTTTGAGAAATTGATCAGAGGAACTGCTAAACTTGAGCAAATGAATTGTTCACATATTTCGAAACGCTTCTATTCCTGCAACTGTAACCAACCAAAAATTTTAATGTAAGCCTGGCTGACAGACTCTTTTAATGTTGACCTCTTGACATTTAATGGTTTAATGCATTTTTTATCCATTAAATAACTTGAGAATACATCTTAATAACTAACAGAGAGAAATACATTACAATAATAAATTTTACAATACATATTAATATTGCCTTTTTATCTATCAGGGCCCCATTGATACTGAAGGGGCTACCCTGTTGAAATAAAATTCTATCTATCTTTACATAAGTAAAAGTAAAAGAGCATGTTCAAGCATGTCCAATATTATGTACACTCTTTCATTCCTTAGATATACAAATGTGTGGATACACATAAAAAGCTGCTTTATTTATTTACTAAGCAATGCTTATTTTTCTCCACAGCTTACAACTCATAAGCTTTAGTCTCAAACTTAACAATATCCACATACTATTCCCTTTAATTATATACGCTTAAAGATAATGGAGCACATTATACAGTAGATACACATGGGTAGAAGACTGCAATAACAAATGTTGTCTACAAAGGCATAATTTTTTTTCAATATTTTCTGAGATAAATTTAATTAAACAAGAAGAACTAATGAAAATACTATCACGTATCATAATAATCGATAGTAACAACAATAGAGGCGATTGTATTATTTTATATATAAAAACAGTCAATCTAAATTCGAAAATAAGGGACCCATGTGCGGTTAAAAAGGTCTAGTAATAAACTTTACCGCAATAATTGTTTCGTGTCTTTCTGATAAAAAATGTACACAAGTCAGATATAATATTCTCATGTTCTGTATATATAAACATGTCACCTATGTCGGCCAAATCCTACTACCAATTTCTCAATTCAAAATCGCGTTAATATGAAATATAAACAGGGAATTAGGCCAGTAAATAATAGCTGATAAAATTCGTGATGAATATACATTAAAGATTGAAATATCAATATCGCACTAAAATATGATTTTATGAAATGTACCTTGTTCGAAGTCGCATCCGTTCGAAGCTCTTTATTCTTATGTTTTCGAACAGCAACTATTGACACAACCAAAGTATAAAAATTCAATATGTATTGGCTGGCAAAATCTCAAAAATTCGCCTCCTATTCAAAAACCTATATCACTTTACCAGCAAAAACGTATGCTATTTATATTGGCTTTCATATCAGAAATATTCAGTTTGTAGACCTACGCCAGAAGTCGCATATATTCCTCACGAAGAGAATGGGATGGGCTAACTTATCGAAATTTTTATACCAAAATACAATAAAACACGATTCTTTTAACCAACATAAATTGAAATTTACCTTGTTGCAAGTTCACGCTTGTCTTGGCTGAATTGAAATTGTCATTTAAACCTTCAGAATTGACCTGACCTTTAAAATTTTACTTCAACTTGTTGTAGCGTTGTTGGTGGTTCTTCACCCGACCGGAGTTTTATTACCGGGTATCCAAGACAAGTATCACTTGACCGTGTTTGCACAACTGCATGCAAAAACGGTAATTATTTGGTGATGTGGTGCTCAAGTAAAAATATTCCTTGAAGTACCGTTGTGCCACGCTAAAAATGAGCAAATATTTCCGCATTCCATTGTGAAACGTGAAAAACTTCACTCAGCTTTTTAAACTGCATGGTAAGAAGGCGTGGGCTGACTGCATAACCTTGATCTTGCCGATCTTGGAGCGAAACGGAAGTGGCATCTATAACGTCAGCCGTTGAGCAGGTGAGGTTTGTTTCGATGCCAGGTTTTCTATAATTTTTAAAAAATCCTCGAGGACAGATTGCAGGATTTCTTAGATTAGAATTGGCCAATTTCTTGTGTGAACAGGGACTTCAACTAAATCACTTCCGACCATGACCTGTCCTCGATGTTGTGATCTTTTAAACTGGCTCGATCTGAATTCACGTTCACGTTAAACCTTAAACTTTACATGTTCATTTCGAGCTGTTTAGCTAACTCTATTAAAATAGAGTAAAGCTCTAATTATATGATTATTGATTGTGTCTTTGTATTAACTATCTTTTGTCTTTGTTCTTAAATCTTTATTACTAGCGGTGTTGAGAGAATAATTTGTCATTAACACTTTGCGCTTGTGCCACGTTTGTCGTAAGCCATTATTGATTCTAATTTTGGTGTGGTTCTAACATTATCGTCGAGTCGATTTGTCGAGTTCCGCTTCCTTTTTGCACGTTCGTACACCCAAGGAAAATTGGAGGTCGCACTCATCAGCGTATAGCCAGCATCGCATTCATAGGGAGAATGTTCATATATCGTATTTTGCATCATTAATTTCTTTTGAAATCAATTGTTTTTAAGGTCTGTGAGTCACAGACCTGCAGAAGCACAGTACCAGTAGGGCCGCTCAGCACCAGCACAGTGCCCAAGCCTACATTATGCAGTCATACTGGCAGCCACCAGCCATTTCAGCGTTCTTATTGAATGAGATGCGTGATGCAATATGCGCAGGCACATAAACTTCAATTGAGTGCTCTACTGTCCACTCCCTATACTGTGCCTCCAGTCACATTCTACTGTTATTGGCCCACAGATACTCGGTAGATATACTTCAGACTCGTCTTTCAAGTTTTTCTCACAGCAATATAAATTAGTAAAAATTTGGCAGATTAGAACGCAAGCCATGTTTAAAAAATTACTTGCAATCTACTTCCTTTTCCTTGTCATTTACATATCCCGTTGGCATACATCGCTTTCGCTTGTTAACATTCGTTTTTTGGATCGCCACATGCAGTGTGCATGATTTCATTTTATATACCAACTTGAACATTCATTATTTGTATAATAGCCAATATATCTATATATGTTTTATATACCAACTATAAACCGATTCATTATTTGTATAATAGCCAATATGTCTACATATGTAGCAACACTGGCGAACAATGCTCGAATATAAATATAAGTCTTTTTGCACATTATAGTATGCTAAACAAAAACGGTTTTATTCTTATAACTATGTCCGTTTATAAACCAGTGTCAAAATGACGTCAATAAAACGTCAGTGATAATAATATATCTTGAAAGTAAATAAAAATATAATCATATAAGTGTATTTAAGTATAACGTTTTAAATAATAAATATAAGAACAATGTACTAAACGTACTACCTGTAAGATTATTTCAAATGTGTTGTAGCTAATTAAACTTATTTGCAATTCTGTCGTACAAATCTGCCGTCGCAAAGTTAATCTCGTAGATATATAGTGTAGATCCACCTTTTCTTGTGAGGGCTTTCTAAAAATTAGTTATATTAAGTGTATGTCGGCGGCGTACATGCGGCTCAATAACATCGGTCACGACTAAATGGAAACTAGGCGTGTGACTGGATCGTCTTGCACTCTTACCAATCTTGTCAAAATAGCAAATAGTAGCAGTGTTGCCAGATGAAATCTCAAAATATTCATGTATGCTTACGTCAAAAGTTCACAAAAAGTTCATGTCCCTAAATTTTAAGATCGGAACTCATGGGAATTTATCGGAGATCGTCTGGAAATGTCGGAACTTATCAACATGTCCGAAAAACCTTCACTGACTATGTTTAAATGCGAAATAAATTGCTGAAAGAATTCTTTTTTAAAATTGTCTTTAAAAAACAGGAGTGTCATTAGACTATATTTTTATGCGAGCAAATCCATTATCATCGCTACTATTGCTTTCCGACCAATCCGAATCCACAAAAAAGGCGGAAAATTTAATTTAACATAAATTATGCAAATTGTGTTCTATACTCCTATTATGGCACCTATTGTTTCTTACAGCCACTGCAAGTCGGCAAGACATATTTCTAAACATATTACGGGTTTTTTAGTTGAATCATTGAACATTTTCATCTTGAAAAAATGAAAATATCAAAGCTCATGGAATTGCTCATGATATTTTAAAAAGTTCACAAAAAGTTCACAAATTTTCAATCTTCAAAAAAAGTTCATGTAGAGGGTAAACTTTGTTCACGATCTGGCAACACTGAATAGTAGGCCAGCCTCGTACCCAGGTGCTTTTTTGTAAAGATAATGTTATACTTAATTCAGTGTTGTATGTATAGATCAGTACCAAACGTTGGTACTGATCTATATATACAACACTGAATTAAGTATAATATTATCTTTACAAAAAAAGCGCCTGGGTACGAGGCTGGTACAAGGCGGAAGCGAATAGGCCGGAAGCCTGGGCTAGGGTTGTGTTTGCAATTGTAGAGAATTATATAACTTGTTTATTCGGCCAATTTGAATTGACGTGCACCCACAATTGACTTCGGAACCAAAAAAATTATCAAGTCCATCATAAAACAAACAGGAAATATAACAGAAAAATGTAGTACACAATATATATATATATATATATATATATTGTGTACTACATTTAAGCCTGTAGTTTCCATTTAGTCGTAACTCTTTTACCAAAGTCATTCCTGACGATGTCATATAGGGTAGATCTACCTTTTCGTTCGTGAACTGTAGTCAAATTAGTAATATTAATTGTAGAGCGGTGGACATACTCCATCACATCGGCCACTTCGATATATTCACGACATTTGTAAATGGAACTAGCATTTAGTCCTTTACATTTACATTGTCCAACCGCGCCAATATAATAATTCGACAATATAAACACTACATCGTCGACAGCATTTGTATATATAAAATTCATATATGGCCTATAATGATATTATGTATATATCTTTAGACAACTTCCCCGAACCGGCGTAAGTGACACGAACAATTAATAGCATGAAATTGAGGCTGGTTGTGAAAGCTTTTGAAAGACTTTGAAGCAGTTTTCATGCCTTTATTTCCATTTTTCAAATATTGTTGATGTTTTTGTGTTTTGGAAACAGGCACAACGACACATTATTCATCGAACGTTGAAAATGCCAGTATCCATAACAACTCTCCAGGTATATTCACTGAGTGTTTAAAAATAGCTAGCTTGTGAGAACAGTGAGGTGCATAAATGTGAAAAGTTAAAGATAATCTTCGTTAAGTAAATCTAGTTTTGAAAGCGTGAGGATAACATCAGAGATAACATCAAAAATTTGGAATTTCTCACACTCTTCAAGTATATTTGTGTAGCAATAATTCTTTCACTCTGTCTTATAAAAATGGATCTTCTGACGCACGCAAGCATTGAGAGCTAATTTAAAAGTTACACGGGTGCCAGATTTAATCTTTGCGTGGATAGAGTGTCGATTATTAAGTCCATTTTCCTAGAATTTGTGTACCTGCAAACAAACGATTATTGAAGCATTACTGTGAACAACAGTAAACGTGCTGCTTGAGAGAGCTTATAGTGGACATATTATTTTCGTTATTCGTGCTTTGCACTTTCGCTTAGGTCTGCAACCCACACTAAAGTTCAGTATCAACGAATTAAAGACACATTTTATGACTTGATCTCTTGCGAGCTTTCTCTGGTCCATTGCTTTTCAGTTCTGCCTTTATGCGGCAGTTGAAATATCACTATCCGATATATAGATAGCGCTATCCACTTATCCCACAACCAAACCTATATATAAGCGCTCAAATCAGGGGTGCTGGAGCCACGGGCACGGGGGCAGCTGCCCCCGCTGCCCAATTTGTGCGGAGGCAGTACGGGAGTAAGAGGTTGCCCCTTTTGTCACTTGGAACAAACAAAAGTATGTTCTGATTCCTGGAGCCAGTGGTACGTAGGCTGGATATAATATCTACTGGATTTGATTTTTTCACTCACGTTGGAAAAAAGCAAAACGTTTCGTTTTAGCCGTAGACTGTAAAAATACAACAGTGTACCTTCTTCAGTCTTTCAACTGACCAATCCTCACTTTAACCCATGAAATGATCAAATCGTGGCTGCGTTCAACTATGTCTCATAACAGTCTAAATAACGAAATGTTCAGCACAATCCATAAAAACAGGATCGATGATATCTGCACCACAGTAATTGCTAAAGATTTTGTGCAGGCCGATGTGAATAGCCGCGGTTTGGATAGTTTGAATTATTTCTTGGGCAGTTTGAATAAAGACATAAAGAACTAGAAAGACGGAATAGACTGCAGGCCAGGGCTCGAAATAGCAGGCTGCCAATGGCCAAAAGCAGGCCATATTTGAGAGATGGCAGGTGAAAATAAACCTGGACTGACTGATTTCAGTTTGTTTCATTTGATTACCATAACTCGTAAGAAACAATGACTAATTAAAAACGTTGAATTTTTAGCTTCTACTTGAAATACTCAGTGGAAATCTAGATCGTTTCGTTGTCCAAATATGCTAGTACAGTACATTTGCACTTACATCCAAGATTAGTGCAGTCAAATATACCAGTTTAGTATAGGGCAATAAAACTAAAAATAAATGCCTATCATGAGAACACTCACTTCTACAACATACAAGACCTCGCCATTTTTGGCAGGTAAGAAAATAAAATGACAGGCTAAATGTTACTTGACCTGCGAAAAAAATTTGGTTTGGCAGGTCCTTTTTTTTTCTATTTCGAGCCCTGCTGCAGGCAAATATTTTTCGTTACCGTAATCATAAAAGACCTGAAATAAGGAACTTACATTGTTAATTATACTGTGTTAATTTTATCATTTTCATCAGCTTCTATTAGGGAATAAAATATGCTTCACACTATATAAAATTTAGCATATTACAAACACAAGTTTAAAGCATAAATACACATGCACCTACAGCAGAGTACACATTGCTCGCTAGGACTAAATTTTAGCAAACATTATGTCACACGACGACGTGTCGTGTTGTTAGACGACGTACAAAGGTAGGCGCCCTTTCGAAATGACTGCCCCCGCCGCTAAAGATTGCTTCCGGCGCCCCTGGCTCAAATCACAGGAATATACAGCTAATTCAATCAAGGTTGTCTTCCTGGCATCGTAAACTATAAAGTATGAGCGCGCAAGGTATGATGGATTGTTTATTTATAGGCCCTGACCGACTCAGGGAATTACGTCTATTACCATTGTAGCAAGTAAAATTGCTGTCGCAGGTTTCCTATGTGCCCTCGACGGTGTACGAGATAATTCCGTTGTGAAAAATAATTCCGATTTACCCGTCGTCCCTTGCGCACTCATAGTTTGCAGTTTATATTACGCTTTTGAAAGAGCAATTTTTATTCAAGTAGCTGTATATGCCATGATCTATAAGACGATAAGACGGTTCTTGAAATGATATGTCATTAGGGATGGCGACCATAAGATTGGTCTGATGGGTTGGTTACAGAATTCTTAAAATGCACGCAGCAGGAGGGGAATACTTGAGGAAAAATATTCTTATTCTTTATTTCAACACTATAGAGTAGCTAAATAGTTTCGGTTGCTTATGTTGCTGTATTGCATGCATTATTGCGGACATCTCTTAATTTGGAATTTAGGGCCATTTTGGGGAGGAGTTTAGCATATAGGATATATTTTTGAGCTTGGGTGTTCTGTCCAAGGGCAAATTAAATATGTAGGTAAAATGTACATGATTGACTCCTGCATGTCTGTTTCATAATTCAAATATGACGCGACAAGCATTCTCTAACAAGCGCTAGTTCTCTTCATTTAACATTCAAAAAACATTTTGCTTTTTTCTAGTAGAAAATCGTATCTAGTCTATCTAAACCTTCACCAAACTAAACTCGCGGCTAAAATAACTAAGTTATATTAACTAAATAAAATAAGTTTCCCGTGCGAACTAGCCTCTGAAAATCACCAGGAGAAAAATAGAAACAAAACTCCAACGTTCCAAAAATGTTTTTCTGGACTGTTTTAAGGTTTTCCATGTGCTGTTATACAATTACACTGTAATACTGATAGAAATTGACTGTGGCCGAATGTTATTTGACTTGTAATTCGACACTTCATTTCGCAAGAGTATCTCGTGATGTAAATAACGACATTATTCGTTGCTCGTGTCAAATATATCCAAAATGCTCTGGCTTATTTTAAACATCATTTTAGTTTTTGCATGCGATACTGGTGTTGCCACCGAACGTTCATTCGCCATTGACTATGAGAGCAATGTGTTTCTTAAAGATGGCAAAGTTTTCCAATACATATCTGGAGGAATTCATTATTTCAGAGTGCCCCGGATATATTGGAAAGATCGCTTGATGAAAATGAAGGCAGCTGGTTTAAACACAGTGCAAACGTAGGTGAAATTTAAGAAATTGCTACATGGTACTTTCTACATGTTCATTCTGACATTTTATATACATGAGATTGTGTCACAGAAATTTCTATCGGTGGTATAAAATAATTGACCAGTTTCTTTACAAGATTGTTATATACCTTCTTCTCAGCATACATTAGAATTAACGCATTTCAGTAGTAATATAGGGGCCGATGGAGCAGGATTTTCTTGGTAAAAACCTGGTGGAGGCGTATTTAATGTAGAGGGAGGTCGATTTAACGTGGAGGGAAAGCAAGGAGGCGCAGATTTTCCAGAGAGCGGAGCAAGGGGGGCGCAGCTACAATCTCGTGCAAAAATGTTTGAGAATTGGTATTCCCTCCCCCTTCCCCCTAAAACATTGTTGTCGCTGCGATACCAGATCACATTGTTTACTGAATAAAATGTCCTCAACATTGTGAATGGGGTAGGGGGATAAGTCATAAATTGAGAGTTATATGGGTATAGACTATAGACAAGAGGGGAGCAAGAAGGGGGAGCAAGGAGGGAGCACTGAGACGGAGCAAGAGAGAGGGGCGCAGATTTTCTAGAGGTCACAGCTAGGGGGCGCAGATTTCAGGTGGAGGAAGGGAGATTTCAGGTAGGGGGAGATGGGAATATAGATACACGCGCATGGTCATAATGTATGCATGACGTCAATCAAGGCGAGCTTGGGCCAGTTCAAGCAAGAAAGTCGTGTAATTGTGATGTCACAATAGACTAAGCGTCCCTATAAAATTTTCACGCGGCTCTTCGAACATCATTTCGCTAAAGCAACGATGGAGTCCTCTTCAGCTACAAAGAACAGTACATTTTTGTTTTGTGGTCAAAAACACGAGCTGCGAATTATTTTTCCCAGACCATGTATGTGTGACCGGGACATACAAGATTCGTGAGATTGTATAGTTTTTCTCTTTCTCTATTTTGAACAAACACCCAAAACGAGGGCGACGATGAACAACGTCTCAAGAATATTAATTTCTCGCTTTTCGTTACCTTTATCAACAATTTCTTTCACGACAAATGCGTTTTTTGTGTTCGAATAAATGTATTTGTATATTTTCGCACTGTTTCTACAGCATGGTGTGTTTCTACGTAATCAACCGGAAGTTTAACGACAATATCAATTAAGGTGTCTCTCTACTGTTCGCTCAGCCTGGCCACATATGCGAAAGCTATGGCTGCTTTTCCTGAAAGTGAAGTTAGTTTCTCGCTTGTTTCCGAATTACTACAGTGTGATGTAAGAGGTGATTAACACGAATTTGCATGCTCAAAAGTTATGAACTTGTATATTAGCAAAAAAATCAGGTGTTTCAGGCAGCATTGTGTTGCGCAGGCGTTGTCTTCGGCTCGGTGAGTAGTATCGAAAGTCATGGCAATATTTTTTATACGCGCGCATAAACAAACACACAAAGAATTTTAATTTTTCTAATCAAATTCATGATTAACTTTCTTTCAAAAAAGAGAAAGTTAATTATGGTATACTTATCGTCACTAGCTTGTTTGAGATATTTTACTGTCCGACAAATTATCGTCGCTGTTGCCATCATTTGTTACCCATCTGTTGGACACGTAATATAGTTCAAAGCACAGCTTTGGCTGTTTGGTGAATGATAAATTACTTCGTTGATCTCGTTTCTCTTGCGTCCGCGGCCTGTTTGACGTAATATGGTCTTTGTTCCTTGTTCGGCTAAATCATTAACAGCATCACCGCCCCGAGTTTTCATGGATTTCGGCACATTTCCCCTTTCAACACGTCTTGACTAACATCTGTCGCAAAGCGTTTTTACCAACTGCTTTAGCACCTCGCTTAAACAGGGGAATAGCATAATAATACCATAATAATACCGTAACCCCTATGCATACGTGCGCCAGGGCCTTCAACTGTAATATCTCTACCATGCTGCTGTCTCAAATAATGATCTGTCAATAGTTTTACGTCCGTCACTAGTACACCCCGCGGCATAGTGATCTGTTGTGTTGTGCGTTAGAAGTCAACCAAATGCATAACCATTTTGTCCCGCTCTATTATTTTCAAAAATACGCTTTTCGCCTCTACTGACATCCATAATGTCATCACAAGAATAATGAGAGCAGCAGGCAATCACATTCGGAATATCTCAGTTCGAGGGTCGAAAATCACAGATCATACAATCACACCCAGGACAAATTGTATAAAAATCTGTCGGTGTGCATATAGGAGGACATGTCCCTAATGTGAAATCTGTACTTCATTGTTGCAAATTGTGTCCACATATTCAGAATCGGTAGATGGTACATCTGTATCCTGTGTCGACTAGCTCGTAGTTTCCGAATCATCGACATCTTGCAGAGCTACGTGTTCCTTGCTAGGACAAGCTATGACAAAGCTACGAGCTGGCCCCATGAGTATTTGATTTCGTTCTTCCGTATTGTACAATTGCATTTAAATTGGACGAATGACGATGAATTTTTTCTGACATACTGTTCCAAAGTGTAGTTTCCCTCTGGTAGAATGTTAGTCTATAGTCGCAGTTCATCATCAGTTGTAAGCTTTAGATCCAACATCAAAAACCCATGGGGCCAGCTCGTAGCTTTGTATAGAAATTTGTAGTTTATCTCTAGGTGACTTGAACAGCTCCCGAGAACCTGAATGATTCTCGAAGAGAGACGATCAAGCGACGCTCAGTCTATTGTGGCATAATGACTTCTTCGCACGAACTCAGGCTTATTCAGCCCAAGTTTGCCTTGACTGACGTCATGCATATATTGTGAAGACACCCCATGCCTTATCCCACGTTTACCCCGCTACCCTGCACGCCTCTCCCTCCACATGCACCCCCCAGTTGCGCCCCCCCCCCCCTCAAAAATTTGCGCCCTCCTCTAAAAGGGTACCTATATTACCACTCACTGCCGATCACATGATTGTTGAATGATCTGAAATGGGTTAACTTGTGAGAATATATAAAACTCTAACTCATATAATTAAATCTTTATATAACATGCCCGATTAGTGTATATGAAAAGTTAAAAAAAGTTTTTTAAGTTTGGTCTTGTGGTGTGAAAACAGACCTTCCTGTGTATGGTCCGACGTTCTGTGAAATGTTGCAAGTAACTTTCCTGTACTACTTTTTTAAACTAGCATTACATGCATGTATGTACAGTTAATGCGGCAATAAAAGCATTGTCTGACTTTTTGTTCGAAAATACAGGTACATAGCATGGAATGTGCATGAGCCACGACAAGGTCAATATAACTTCCAAAATGGATTGGATGTTGAATCTTTTGTCAAACTTGTAAACAGTTTAGAATTACTGATGATAATCAGGCCAGGTAAATATTGGCATAACGTTGTTAAACATGCAGCATGAAGTTATATAGATCTGGAAAAACATTTCTCTTTGTATTTAAATAGTAAAAACATGTTTGAATTCACTATTGTGCAGGCTATGCTAAAGGTATAAACTAAGAGACTCCCAAGTCCAATGAATTTGCTTTTCTAAACGTTTTGTTTATATCGCGCTTTAATTATTTAGCGAGGATACGCTGCACGTGACAGCAGTAGTCACGAGGTAATTATTCAAAAATCACGCGAGAGTCACGCAACCATGTGAAGCCACGATACAAACTCTCGCTTCATTATCGTCTATCACACTTTATTTGATTATAACAACACATGAAATATACACAGGTGGTACAGAGAGGTTGGTGTAAACAACCCCTGACTGTTGAATGACGTAAAGTTAAACATTGTGTCTGACTACACACGTAAAAACGCACAAGTTGCTACAGACCTGCAAACAAGTTGTAACAAGTCTGTTCGCAAGTTGTTGACAAGATGTATTCGCACTGCTTGTTCAGAATTTGTTAGAACAAGTTTGGAACAAGCTGTTGACAAATTGTAACAAGCTTGATGAAACTATCAGACCTGTTACAAGATTGTTCCAACAAGATTGATACGGCATGATATAACAATATTGTTACAGCCTTGTGTTATCAATCTTGTAACAAACTTGCTACAACAGGATTGTATCAGAGTTGTTAGAACAACCTTGTTACAAGTCTGATATTTTCATCAAGCTTGTTACAAGTTGTCAACAAGTTTGGAACAACCTGTTGACAACTTTGGAACAAGCAGTGCGAACACATCTTGTTGACGGCTTGTCTGCAGACTTGTTACAAGTTGTGAGATTATTACGTGTGTAGTTCAATTGATATTCTATTCCATTAGCTGTTCAAAGAAAAACAAATATCTGCTGTTCTTAGTTCACACTTACAAATGAATTTGAATGAAATAGCATATAGCAAAAAAGATGTGACGCTTAAGCAACATATAAAATGGAAATAGACATGTTTCGGAAGAGTAAAAATACAGTGATAAACTCGTTGCCCTCTAATACCAATTACCTATATATAAGCAATCATTTGGAGACGGAAGGAACTAGAATTCGCTGCGGAGACCAACTAAATTCTACTTTACAATATTAGAGTATAACCCATATACTGTATCCTTTGTAGAGAATATTCATATACGCATGTATTCTGTTATGCAAATGTATTCAACTGGTTTGAAATGACCTGGAATCCTTCTTCGTTCTTTTGTACTCGTTATCAGATCAAAGGACCATCGATCAGCTATGCGAAGCGTGATTAGCACTATATTCACCGGATATAGTGTTTTTCCCCCCAAATTTTCTATACATGTTCAGTAACTGGAAAAGTATAACTGTCACTTTAATATCGTGCGAGTTCAATATCCCCGGTATGATCAGTAAGCGTTTTGTGCCATTCTGTGGGAGCTCAAATTACTATTAGATAGATGGCACTATCTACATCCGGTGGATGACCCTAACTACCTTTCATACAACTTTAACGTAGTTCATATTTTCTTTATTATAATTAATTCTACATCTATTTGAAGGTCCCTATATTTGTGCAGAGTGGGATTTGGCAAGTTACATTGATATTTTTATTACAATTTCATTTTTAAAGGTTTTCATTTAAAATAATAAATTATCAAATGCATTGACTATAGGGCGGATTTCCATCATGGCTACTCCAAAACAGCACCATGGTATTACGCTCATCAGATCAAGGTAAACGGATATGGAACGAATGAGAAGAAAATGTTTTTACGTGATATTTTTACTTCTTTTTTAAAAACTGTAAACTGTTTTTAGCTTACTTGTCCGCTGTAACATCGTGGATGGATGTTCTTCTTCCGAAATTAAAACCTTACTTGTACGCCAATGGAGGGCCAATTATTTCTGTACAGGTGCATACGTAAAAACGTTTCCAAATTCTAATATTACGCTCCTAAAGTAACTTTAATATCTGTCTGTTCTATTGAATGTAACATCAATACCTTGCAAGAAGTTTGGGCCATGAATTAGACTAAGCTGGCAATGTGGGGAGAAATAAAAGTGGAGTTTGGATAGGTATTTGACAAATCATCGTGTTGGATGACTGCGATTCAGACGATGATAAATTTGGGTGCAGCCTTTCTTTCATATCCTAGCTTCTCTATTTCGCTTTGATTTCGTATTAATCACCATGTGATTATCTCTTAATTTACTGTAAAATACGTATTGTGAAGTTCAGAGTCTGATATGTCACCTTAATTTTTAATTGTTTCAGGTTGAAAATGAGTACGGCAGTTACTACACATGTGATCATAACTACATGAAGTATTTGCAAGATTTGTTTCAGAAACACCTTGGTGATGACGTCATATTATTTACCGTGGACCCCATTGGTTTTGAATCAGACATTAATTGTGGAACTCTGCCATCATTGTTTACAACTATTGATTTTGGACCAGGTGTGTGTATATTACACTTCGCCACTCTTTTTAGGACGACCATTGAGACGTGACCATCAGTATTAGTGAGGTTTCAGTCTAAAAGCTTAAGATGTACGTATAGTTACAATCCTGTCAAAAATTATGTGGACAGTAAGCTTTCTAAAGACAGTGTCACATCTGCCTGACGCTGACCTCCACTTTGATAACTCCCCCTCCTCAATGTAGCTCAATGTAATTTGTTTTAGACATTGCCAACAACACGTTTTCGTGATATTCAACATTGATCAGGGGGAAGAGGGGGGAGGAGGAGTTTTTTTGACGACGTTGCAACAAGGTGCGTGTAAATTGAGGATCTGCGCTAGCTGTCCACAATAATTTTTGCCAGGATTGCAGCGCGAACGCTTTTATGATGCTGGACTAGAGAGACATTTTAGAGTTCTGAATTTTAGAAGGAATTTATATTAAAACACTTTTAAGGGTTATCCAATCCATGTTAGACAAGTGTTCCTGTTCGAGGAGCACCCACCATTTTAAACAGCGTCTGCATAAGATTTGTGAGTATGTACGGAGTTGATAATAATGTAAGTTCAGCTTTCAACTCTTAGAGGACGTGAAGCATGTAGCTGTTTTAGACGATTACCTTTTCAAGCCATAGAACGATGCACTCTCGAAATGAACTATCAAAAGGCTTTGATAAAAATAGACCTTATTGTGGCTAGAAAAAAGAAAGCGGTAAAATTATTATAAAATACCCATACTTATAGGCATGGGTTAAATTCCAGTAGCAACACCATGGTAGTTAAGTAGTAAATAGTTTACTGTTGATGTCGGGCAAAATGCAAGATAATTAAACCAATGATCAAAATGTTTTAAATCCTTCATTACACTTGGTCTATTGTATTATGTGTAAAACGTCTATGGAAAGTATTTTTCTCTTTTCCTTTTCTTTTCTTTTCCTACAGTTGTATTACAGTTTTTGCCAAAATATTACAGTTTTTGCCAAAATATCACAGCGTGTTCACAACATTCAATGCACTAACTCGCTTTCACCACATAAAGCATGGAAAATATCATAGATATGACGGACGATTTTGAAATTATATATGTATAGAAACAGATGCAGAAGTTGCACTAAAAACACTGAGAAAATATCAGCCAAATGGTCCAATGGTCAACACAGAATTCTATGTTGGTTGGATTGACAACTGGGGTCTGCCATTTCAAAGGAAAAATTCTACACTTATTTCGAAGGCGCTGGATAAGTTGCTCTTAATGAACGCCTCAGTAAACATCTATATGTTTGAAGGAGGCAGCAATTTTGGATATAACAATGGTAAATATTTTTACAGCAGAGTGAAGCATTTATTTATTGTGTCTGGCAATTTTATTTCATGTCTGTGATAGTATCAACAATAAAATGTCAGTTTATTTGATAAAGGTATATATTTACGTATTATTTTTGACAATAAATAATCTGGGATTGTTTTAACCTGCTTAAATAATAAAACAGGCGAGAGCTCCAATTAGAGCTAGGTGAGGTTCTACATGCATTTCTTTGGCAGTAGCTCGTACGTGTGAAAATAGTTCTGCAATGTTTTCAAATTCTTCAATTCAGGGGCAACCTGGGCACTACTTTATCTGCCAGTTCTAACAAGTTATGACTACGATGCTCCACTCTCTGAAGCTGGTGACCCAACAGAGAAATATCACGCAATACGGAATGTCATTTCCAACTATATACCACAACCTCCAGTCCCAGTACCTCCAGCATTACCCAAGTATGAATATGGAAAGGTTTATTTAAAAAAGGTGATTTAAAATGTGAAGAGTTCGCTTAATAAGTCGGCTACCCTGCTTCACACTTCGGGGATTTATGTGGTTACAAACGGGCAGCTTTGTCGGTACTTACTGCTATTTTTGCCATGCGTACATGGTATGAATATTTGTCATTTTGAAGTGCATGGACTCATATGTTAAACTATTCAACGCAATTATATTCGCCTTTTTCAGCTGATATCATTTTGGGATGTTCTGAAAATTCTGCCGTCAAGTAGACCGATATTCTCAGAATATCCTGTTGCTGCGGAATCATTTGGTCAATCTCATGGATTCACACTTTACAGAACCCAATTGAAAATTAAATCAGGATCATCAATATTGCACATTCCAGGGGTGAGAGACAGGGCAATAATTTTCTTAAACCAGGTATGAAGACTTTAAATATTTATTTACTTGTTTATGAACTTTGTCTTACAATGTACCGTCAAAATTACTAATGGGTTAGTTTGCACAAAAAAAATTACTCACTACTCTTAATCGCTATTTCCATTTCCCGCAGATAAAACAAGGCGTCATTGATCGGAATGGTGTGGGAAATATTGGTATTGATTACCAAGAAAATGATACTCTTGACATTTTAGTTGAAAATCAAGGGCATATCAATTTCATGTTATTGAACGATCCGAAAGGCATAATACAAAATGTTACATTAAATGGTGTTATTTTACCAAATTGGACAATTTTTCCTCTTAGTTTTGATCCTGGTGATATTGCAATTATACTTAATACATCGAAAGTTCTCGACTCGCCTTCGGACTCCTCCGGAGCAGTATCGTTTTATGTCGGAAGTATACCTGCAATTCCTGATGGAAAGCCACCGCTTGATACATTTCTGTATTTAAAAAATTGGTCCAAGGTTCGTTATTAATAAGATTAAATAATTTGAGTCAATACATGGGTTTGTTTCTATAAATTTGTGTACTGTACTCATCCTCAAACTGCCCCAACAAAATTCCTGCAGAAAACACAGTTACCTTATTTACACGGGTAAATTAGCCTTTTAGAAACGGACAGGATGAACTAATATCAATGCATGTTATGAATAAAATGAATGAATTTCAGCTTATTGAAATAAACTGCTGCATAACCTAGACTGCGAGCAGTTCCTCCTTCCCGGAGAAGGTGTATCTGTACCCGGGGAAAGGAGGGACTGTTCGCAGGCTAACATAACCCGATTTATTTCTCTTGTATATTAAGGGTCAAGCGTTTGTCAACACGTTCAATCTTGGACGATACTGGCCAGCAAGAGGACCACAACAAACCTTATATGTCCCTGCAAGTGCATTCAATGCAAGCCCTGGTTTTAGCAACAAAATTCTTCTATTCGAAATTGATAGAGCGCCTTGCTTTGTCTCGGAATATTGTTATGTTGAATTTATCAAAAACCCCATACTGCAAGACATCAAAAATTAGAATTATACGAGAACTTAGTAAACTGTAAATATATGTATTCGCGAAAGCACAATTGTAAGAAGGAAAATATTTTTGAAATACATGTATGTTAACTGTATGTCCTAAGAAAATTTCTCACAAATGTACAGTGGATTGGTTATTTACCTTGACTATCTTGTGGTTACTTACTATAGCAATCACACTACTTACACTTTATTATAGGAAATTAAATACTTTATTAACGCAGTTATTTAATAACGAAATTTAATATTTTATTAACTTTATTTACGTTAATTTAATTAATGGTTTTTCATGTCAGCGTTAATTTTAAGTATTTAATTTTTATTTAGCGTCAATTAAAAGACCATGAGTTTTTTTACACAACATCAACTCTTTTAATATTCTAATGCAGCATATTAAAGTAAACTAAAAAATACATTGTGCTCCTCTTATTTCAGTTCACAAAGACCCATTTGCTGAATTAATGTAAGCAGACAGTTTTGAACTACCATTTTACCCGCGGTCGTTTAATTCTTCTTTAACTTTAAACGTTTGCCGTTGTGTTTATATTTTCCGTTTCGCGTTAATTATCAACCATGGACACCACCTCATGTCAGTTTAAAACACTCACAAACAAATCGTGTTAATAAGATGTTGCGTTAATTTATGTCGCGTTAATAATGTGCATCGTTAATTTCCTAAAGCGGGTAGAATATATACACTGTACGTAACTATATGGTTATGGCTAGAGGTGATGGAAGAGAGGCAGGTTTCAAGATAGCGGCTTTTTTTAGTCTGCATGTACACACACCTAAATTGGAATGATTAAGGTCTGAGAATACTCTATAAAAGATTTTTTGTTCATGCATAAATTAAATCTCAAGTTTTAAAAATTAATTTATGCAACATTATAATATAATACATAATTGATATGTTTTTTGGAAGAAAATTTTCAATTTGCTTCAACGTTTGCATGCACATTTTTTCCTGTAAAAAATCTCCACGACAAATTGCACTAGAAGCAAATATTTGCAATGTAAACCTAGAATGATTAGCATAATTAACTTAATTTGGTTCTCATTCTTCCCTCGGCTAGAACAAGTCTTGTCTGCTCTTTTACAGTTAGGTCTGTGAACAGTCTACTTTTTTCAAAATACTTAGAACGAAAACGAGTCAACAACCAGACATTTATATCATTCCTACACCTTACACTAAACCTAACCTCAATTCAGGAATGTTATCTAAATTTTTCATGTCATTGATTCGTTCACGTTTTAAGAGTCTGGAAAAACAGCCGCCATCTTGAAAACATACCTCTTGTCCATCCCCTTTAGCTATCGCTGTGACTATACTGATATAACAGTGTTGTGGGTTTTTCCTCTTTTTATACCGCGTTACCTATTGAGAACCATGCAGTGTCGTTTTTCCAATGCTCCAATCTTCCGACCCTTTGCCTAGCGCCCAAAGTAGAATCATTAAACTTCAAAAGCTGGAAAACAAGACTTTTGTGGCTCGAAAAGATCGGACCAGAAATAAATGGTTCCAGCAAGCCCTATGAAAAGGCAATATAATATTTTAGTTACTCGCATTATATTTTAATTGAAAGAATCAACAAAACTATACCTTCAAACAACGAGTAAGGAGTATCTGGTGTTCTACAGTTATGTTCGCCATATGAAAATGTCCACTCAGCAAACTATACAAAATAAGTTGAACTAATAGAAGTGAAAGATTGTTACCACGTTCCATGTATGAGCACCCTAGGCAAGGGCACTGATGTATGGTGCCGAGCGGGCAGAAATGATGATGATGAAGTACACCAGAATCTTTTTGGGAAAACCCATAGCATGGAAATTTTCGAGAACGTTATTTGAAGTACAATGAAGTTCATCTTTCCATACCATGGTAAATGTCTGGCAAATCCATGCATTCGTGAAGACATTTCGACATTCCCATGCAGGTACACTTTTTTCCCAATTGTACTTAATATTTTATCGGTTCGGGTATGCATTTTTAATCTATACTGTTCTAGATTGCATTCATCCCTAAACAAAATATTGTGCAACTGATATAAGATTACAATATTTTACTGTACGATCTCAAAGACCATGAAAACGTAATTAATTGAAATTTTATTTAATACCTTCAGTGCTCGATGCAGATGTACTTGATCACCAGTTTGTTTATACAAAGCTAAGAAAGTATAGGCATTGCCTGAAACGCCGTGACATATACCATAACCTTTTCTCAATAAACCTCGTTTCCACACAACATTTCCGCATGATATTGCAACATCCAGATATTTCTTTTTCTTAAACACCTAGAAATTATCGTAGCGTTAAAGTGCTTGGCACACGTTAATTGGTTTGTATTTCACTATATTGACATATATTAAGATAAAGGCCCTGTCACATGGTGCAATTTTTATTGCAACTTCAACGCAATTCTAATCTTAAGAGATGTAATTTGTGGCAAATGTTTCGTATGTAAAAAACATATCAGCAAACCTTGATGGAAACTTGTATTTGCCAATTTTACATCCCCCAAGAGTAGAATTTCATTGCAAGTTGCAAGAAAAATTGCATCGTGTGACAGAGCCTTAAGAGACCAAAGTTTTTAGACGCCAAATTAATCAAGCATAAAATCCCAATTCATCAGACATACGTGATAAAAACCCGTCTTTTGATTGCATATAGCTTTCTGGGACAATAATGAACAGTGTTTATGATTCGTTTTTCAGAAATGTAATTTTTATACTTCCATATTGTCTTTTATTGTTGTGTTGATCAACCTTTCACAGCTGCCGTTCATATAGGTAATAGCTGATCTGACCTGGAACTAGCTACCAAATAGAAATCCATTTTGCTGTTTTTAATCACTTACATCTTTTATTTTCCTTTATGAAACTCGTTGAAACTTAGTAATTGTCTTTAATAAAGAAAATTACAAGTCTGTTAAAAATTTGGACACAAAATAAATTATATTTCATGAGAAATTTAATAATTTGGATTGAAAAATGGATTTCTATTTGACAACTAGTGCCAGCACTTTTCCATATTTTCAGATCACCTGGTAGGTGGCAACCCCAATTTATTAACATATTTATAAGATGCAATTCTAAAGCAAGTCGAGCAATATGGTATGTCTTTTAAAAACGCCGACATAGATTTTCAAAAGCCAATATTATGCTATCTTCTCCCAATGCCCCAAATTATATAGTGGTTATTTCGGTCAAGATTTTCACATCTCAACCTTTTGACCTTGAGTGCTTTTTTCTATGTTTCTATGTATCTATGTACGTCCAACTGTCCTTTAAGCCCGTTTTCCATTTCAACCATATCGTAACGAAACGTCCGTATTTCATTGTTTCGTGAACATTCAGGCAGAACTACTGATATAAACGAAATAGAATACGCTACATATACATGCTTGATATACTCATGGGTAACATGAGATCAACTCCAAAGTTTGCAAATTTTAAAACCAATGATGCCTTTACATGCACTGATGAAGTTTAAAAATATAACCTGAAATGCTTTCAACATCAAGAATACAGCTCCTGGCGCGCCATGGCACCAGTGTACAAGCCGATCCGATTCACTTTCTAAAGATGACGGAAAGTTTCCAGATCTGAACTGCTTGGAGATAAGATAGTCGATAGTATTCTGAATCTGAGTTATATGTTCATTTACTACCGTACTGTGTGGGTAGACCTGAAAGAAGATTGAATATGTTAAGGTTCATCTAAAGCTAGTTTTTATGATATTCTTATTATTTAGTGTGTATCTAAAAGTGCCGTTTTAATTGTTACTGCATGTTTAAAATGATCAAAACCGAGTCCGTTTCACGTTTAAGAAACGACTATTTACAAGTTTTATCACTTTTGTATCATTGGAAATCTTATACAAGCTTCTACTCCACGAAATTGGTATGTTTCAAAATAAAATAAAAATTAAAATAACGCGCACTAAAACAGGGTCGGGATAAAACGCTGAAACTGAATGACGGAAACGGAAACTGAAATGAGGATAAAACGCTGAAATGAGGATAAAACGCTGAAATGGGAATAAAAATGGCAAGTTCGAAAGAGTTTTGTGCTGTTTAAAAACGAGTCTGTTGTTTGCTCCAGATTAAGCAGAATTAAATTCGACTACATGCAATATTCTTCAAGCCAAAAATATTTGTAAAATTTACACTCTACATTTTTATCCATTAAAAACTTTACAACATTGTGAGCGTGACATTCACATGATATTAACGAACACAAAGCATAATAACTACCGTTATAATAGAATTCAAATAAACGTGAAAACAATAAATATGCCTAAAGAAACACATGTGAAATAATTTAACAATATCCGTACGATTATATTATTCAACTTTGATACTTTCTGAGTAAAACTACGGAAAAATTCTGCTCGTCAAAAATCATTACACGTATTTTGCGCGTGTCCATTGTTTTCGTTGACATGGAGTCTGAAGTTATCACGTAAAAGGAAAAAGACCTTCAAGAGTTTCTTTTCAGATGTAGCTCGAGCAAAAATTCAAAGCATGTCCTTCATCCGTAAGTCAGAATGTTTCTTATTGTTTTCGTTGACATGGAGTCTGGAGTTATCACGTAAAAGGAAAAAGACCGTCAAGAGTTTCTTTTCAGATGTCGCTCGAGCAAAAAATTCAAAGCATTTCCTTTATCCGCAAATCAGAACACAGCACTTGAACGCCTTCACAAAGATTTTGCTGGTGGAATTCCGGTTTATTACAAAGAAAATTTTAGCAATAACGCTGTCAACGCATGTGCTTTCCACATTTGCTTTTATTCGAGACAGGGTCAACAAACATTTTACAGCATGGTATGCAAGACAAAATCATCAAAACCGCAAAACTAGTTATTTAATGGATAAAAATGTAGAGTGTAAATTTTACAAATATTTTTGGCTTGAAGAATATTGCATGTAGTCGAATTTAATTCAGCTTAATTAATCTGGAGCGAACAACAAGCTCGTTTTTTTAAAAAGCACAAAACTCTTTCGAACTTGCTATTTCAGCGTTTTATCACAATTTTAGCGTTTTAACCCCATTTCAGCGTTTTATCCCCATTTCAGCGTTTTATCCCCCTTTCAGTTTCCGTTTCCGCCATTCAGTTTCGGCGTTTTATCCCGACCCACCGTCGGGTTTTGCATCTAAACGGTTTCCGTTTCCAAGGGCATTTTAAGTTACAAACGCAAAAAAACCCCGCGAAAATGGTTGCGCTTAGTGATTGGAGGCAAATTGCTGTACACCTCATGAATAATGACGCCACAAGATGCGATCTTCGCGAGGCATTCTGGTCTTATCACTCCAGGCAGGAAAACAGTCCACTATCAAGACCGGAATTGCTCACACGTTATTCTAATACGATAATGTCATAAGTATATAATGTACGTGCGTTAAATTATTTTATTATTTATTGAAATATTTTAGCAGTTTTGATTGGTTAAGAGCTTAAGGTGAAATCGTCATATCTGCTTGGTAGTTGCCCAAACTTAGGGTTGAAAAGAAATATACGACATTATGAGTCATTTCGTCGTATATTGAAAACAAATATGCAACATTATGACTTATTTTGTCGTATAATGAAAATTTAAAAATTTTTCGTAATCTGATTGGTTTATTAAAGTTTCCAAACAATTTCATGCTGTTTCATTATTAGCAGCTCGTGTCTTCTTACTTACAAAGCAAGCGTTTAAACTGAATTTAAAATATTTCCAAAAAATAATAAAACAATTATTGAATTCGGTTCTCGCAGGATATGAGGAATTATTAAGGTCTCGGTTTTGTGGTATCTCTGCCTTAATAATTCCTCATATCCTGCTCGACCTCATTCAATAATTCTTTAAAACACATTGACAACAGGTGAATTCATGCAAGTTACAGTACAACTCACTTGTAATAACATATACATTATCCCAACAATGCCGTGAGCCGCACCAACATAGTGCTTATCATGCCAAACATACATCAATGCACTCCGACTTCGTTCTTTTCGCGAGAGAGAAAGTCCAGATTTTATCATGGCGGAGATTACCTATATATAGCTGTGTAAGTATTATGTTAGCAAATGTGGGAACGCTATGCGTACATGCATCTACTAAATATACTAAATACTCTACGCTATATTGACATGTCAAACCTTGGATCATTTCACAGTAGAAAATGTCAATTTATTTTACGTTTAATTTGAAACTTTTGTTAAAGCATCCTTGAGATAATAAAAGAATCCATAAAAGAAATCATGGGCGTAAAGGAGTATTTATATGTAATAAAGATCGACGCTGATTTAAACAAAACTTTTACTATTATTTTCTTGGTTTAAACAACATTAATACTGAAAATTTCTTTGTAAATAAACTAAAAAGATGAGTATAAAATGAGACTTTTTGACGCCATTTAAATACTCAACAAAGCACCCCTACTCCTTTCTTAAATATTTATTACTAAATTGTGTTTTGTGGTTGTTGAGATCAGTGACTTGATTAATAAGCAAAAATACGGACAAAGGCGGGAAAGTGAAATTTCGTATTGAAGGACAGTGTTTTGTAGTAACGGTTGTGTTAATAATCTGATATTTTATGGACTCTGGAGCTAAACAAAAAGTAAGTTTGACGTTTTACAGTCAAACCGGATGTTCTGTTCCCCCCAATATTGCAAGATTGCCGTCAATATTGCAATGTTCATGCGCTAATTGCTCCGAGCAAGATGCACCGGAACTTGCAAGTTGCAACTATATCAGTTTTAACAAATTTGTTGATTTCAATACTTTCCTGGCAGTTTTTCGCTGATAAAAATACCGCCAAACAATATTAGTTACTTTTCAGTACTTTTATCAACGAAAATCTGCCAGGAAAGTATTGAAATCAACAAATTTGTTAAAACTGATATAGTTGCAACTTGCAAGTTCCGGTGCAACTTGCTCGGAGCAATTAGCGCATGAACATTGCAATATTGACGGCAATGTTGCAATATTGGGGGGAACAGAACATCCGGTTTCACTGTAAAGATTACATAAAATATTTGTACTTATTCTACAAACCAAATATAATTAATTTTGCACTTATCCTTATGCAATATAAGTTTCGGCGTGCTCTAACTGTTTGTTGTGGCTGGACAGACCAATGTTTCTATCGTTATCCATAGAAATATACACTGAGCTTGTGTCAAGCCCCGTACAGACGAGCAAGTTTTCCTTGACAAGTTTCTTGACGAGTTCACTTACGTGTCTGTACGACGAACAAGTTTTCCTTGACAGGCTTTATTTGTAGGTCCTGTGTACGCGAAATTTGACAATATTTTTTCTTGACAATTTTTAGGAGGTTGCATAAATTAAGTACGTAAACAAACAATGAATTAAGTCAAGTATTTTGTTGCACGTAAACACGAGCAAGTCTCCTTGCTGAAAAGTTGGTACGACTAGCTTTTAAACCAAACTCCTTGTCACGGAAAAACTGTCATTTTTTTCGCGTACACACGAGCAAATAAAACTTGTCAAGGAAGACTTGTCAAGTAAAACTTGCTCGTCTGTACGGGGCTTAATTATGTAAAATATTAATATTACATTCAACTTGATTGCACTAATTAACCATTCACCTGTTCAATAATAGTATCTGAAACCTTTTCCCTTCCCAAATGAGTTTGAATGAAGAAGAGAGAGTACAAGTATCCAGCTCTTCCGTACAACACCTCATCTGGTAGAGACGTATCTGATATGACACTTTCATACATTGAGCAAAGTTTTTCAACGCATTTTTCACTTTTCTTCATATCTCCAAGTTTTGAATACAGTACAGCTGAGAGTGAGTATACACCTGAAATAGCAATTTTTCACCCTCGTGAGAATGACTAATCAGCCTGTGTCACGCCATGTAAAAAGGCCCTGAAATCCGCTATTTTAGGCTGCCAAATAACGATTTTATTTCATTGAAACAAGTTTTAAACCAAATTTATCGCTTTTAAGAAAAATCAGCTTGACTGTTAACTGTAGCTCTGTGCTACATTTCAGTACTAAATGCATATTTAATATAATGTATATTTTATACAAATATTTAACGTTGCTATATAGGGTAGTAGTTAGTGCAGTAATATCAGCGAACAGTTAGATAGTTAAAACAGTTAGACAATCTCTCAATTCAATCCTTAACAGCGATGAATTGAGGAACCAAGTGTCAAAAAATCGTTTACCATCAAAAATCTTTATCTTATTCATTTTTCTTTTATAAAATAATGGTTTTCTTTTTATAGAAAACAATGATTTCGTCATCGAAAACTGGCGGTTTTTAATTAAGACCTGCAGTTGCAAACCACACCTCATTAACATTTGCGCTAACAAGCTTACCCCTGGTATTACGTTTGTAATAAAATTAAAACCATTAACAGCGAAATGTTTGAATCATGTACGACTTAATAAAATGATTGAAAAAGAAATTATGTATGACCCCGGTATCAATGGCGCGTATTGAAACTAGATACCTCAATCGTCGTCGCAGTTGTGTCGTTTCACGTTTGCAGTGTCGTAACCGTCAAAAGTCATGTGAGTAGAGCCAAACAGTGGAGCCAAATAATTGCAGCATCAGTTTGGTTTCCATTGCAATGTTTTGCAACCGAATGTTTTATCACAGAGTGGTTTTGTGGTTATAAATCTTTGCCGTAAAAGCCAATCTAACGGTTTTAAACGTCCTGACGTAATCCTTACCTGCGTCGCCACAAAGAAAGGTCAGGCGCTTTCCTTTTAATTTCTGCAAATTGCTTTCCAAAATGTCTAGTGCTTTAGATAGCAGTTTCTGTTGTTCGCTGGTGTTATCACAGAACGTTGTTGATGAAAGATGGTAGTACAATAGAGCGATACCTACACGAAGCAAACAAAAATGTATTGCCGAATGTATACATGATTTTTACTTGCCCCTTAAAGGCCGAGTTTGCAAGGACAGCTTGTCGTTTGCGGTTAACATTCATTATTTCAGGTACTTAGTCGCTGCGGGCAAAATTTCAAATGTTACATGATCTTATACTATCATGATAAAATATATCGATAAAAGAATAGCAACCATACTATAGAAATAACTAGGATACCTGCGAGGTAGGAATGCTGCGGAGGTTTTACAGGCGGTTTTGTAAATCAGAATGAAACAATTATTGTACTCGGTTCTCGCAAAATATCGTGATTTGTCGGTGGCGAGAAGATTGATCAGCGAGCCGCCGAATAATCCCGATATTTTGCTCAGCTTCGTCCAATAATTGATAATTGTTTGAGAAAATAAGTATCAACTCAAAGTATTCTTGGAATATATATATCGTTAGTGGACTAAATTTTTTGTTATTGTTTATTTGTAGCTGAAAATTGTCTCTCAGTGATTTTGAAGAAGCGATTTTGTGGCAAAAACCGATGGAGCATTGAGGCTGTTTCAACCATAGGCGGCCCAATTCAGTGTGTAGTTTTATATAGAGATCAGTAGCGAGCGGTAGCGTATTGTTTAAGACTACGTTCACACTATGCCGGCACGGTTTGAAAACGGAACTAGAAATAACGTTTCGCCACTGCGTTCACACCGTACCGTTACGATTTGGTTACGGTTCCGTTTGCGTTCACACTGCTCATCGTAACGTGCCGCCTCTGCCCGTTTTTATTACGCGGCATTTACCGCCATCTTTGTTTACAAGTCCGCACGAGCTGTCGACGTCCCGTTTGCGAAAATGGGTCGCTCAAAGAAAACAAATAACGAAAACGAAGTAAGTTTTGGTTGGACAGACGACGAAATAGAGCTTTTATTATCAGTAATCATCAGTTTTAAGGCTGAGAAAGAGAGTGAAGGCTATGACTGGGAATCTGTTAAAACGAAGTACGAGTCGATAACTGAACGTTTCGTTAAGAACTATCCTAAAACAATTAGCGATAAATTTCCGAAGACGAATGTTGAAGCAGAGTTCACAAAAGCGAGAGTATTAGCGAAAGTAAAGGCAATTCGATTGAAATATCGAAAAGCTGTCGATAGTGGTAGGCGAAGTGGTGGTGGTCGCGTGGTCGCTACCTTCTTCGAGTCCTGTGAGAATATTTGGGGAGGTTCGCCAGCTGCAGAAATGATAGAAGGTGGTTTAGAGTCTTCTGATAGATCAGAGAATCATTTGGAAACACAACAAGCCACATTAGTCGAGACCCAATGCGAAGCACAAGTACTTGAAAACCGAGACTCACAAGATGAAGAAGATGAGAACAGTGTCAGTGTTGGTGGGGTAAGTTCAGACTCTCAAATTTCTAACCCCAACAAAAGAAGGAATCTTGTGGACCATATAACAAATCAGCGTAATGCAAAGCTAATGAAGAAATTATCTGTTGAAAAAGTAATGCTTGATATTGCCAAAGAAGATGTCGCCCTCAAAAAGGAATTTTTTGCCGAAATGAAAAATTCTGACAAAGAGCAATGTGATCAATTACGAGCTTTAAATGAGACCATGCTAAACTTAACGAAATCAATTAACGAAGGTGTGCGATTATTTGGCCAACCAACTCCTCCAGCAATTATGCAAAACAGGCAATTTGTCCCACCATATCCCACCCACTCAATGATGGAGCAAACATCACATGTTCCTAGTATGATTGACCAAACAACTCATGTACATGGTCAAAATGTTGGAGTAATCCACCCGATAAATGGCATGAACCCGCATGGAAACACATACAATTTCCACTGATTGGAACCTATGCAAGTACTCAAATACTGATTTTATTGAGTTTTTTACTCAAATACAGATTTTATTGAGTTTATATTTTGTTGAGTTTTTTTTTGTTTCTGTTATATATGAAATAGTATATAAATATTTAAAATCAGCTGCTTTGAAATGTTTGCTACTTTATGATGGCACCTTTTATGTGATATTATGTAGTTCTGTTAGAGGTAAATGGTTTATATTTTTTATATATTGTTTTTGTTGATAATTACAAATTCTAAATACCTTATTCTCAGTAACTTATATTATTTTTACAATTAAAGGGTAAAGTTAACTGTTTAAATTTTCTGCTGGGAAATTTAATATTTTCGGCAGAAAAATATGTTCACATTTTGATTTCATCTGCTCTGTTTAAACACAACACAGTAGCTTTTGAGACTTGGCTGACAATATGAATATAAATATAAGTATTACATAGGTATGTATTTAACCCAAAATGTGCTTTTTAATCAAAAAATTCTACAAACACATCTCTGGCTGTTTTTCCCATGTCATAGTTGTTTCCAGAATTAGTTCTGCTAGCATCACAACAGGGTTGAAATTCTAAATCATATGCCTGTGCAGCCTGGATGTTTTGTGCAGATAGTGTTTCATTTCTATTTTCACATATGTTGTGAAGAGTGAAGCAAGCATGAATAAGTTCAGGAATATGCAGCAAGGCCAGATCTAGTGGACGCCTTAAGATACCAAAGCGTCCCTTAAGACGTCCAAAAGCACATTCTATCACCATCCTAGCTGAGGAGAGCCGATACCCAAAAAACTGCTCTTTAGGAGTTGAACCACCATTAGGAAACTCTTTCATTACATGTGGCAATAAAGGGTAAGCAGGGTCTCCAAGAATGCAGATTTGGACTGGATCTTTTCCATCAACAATCACCTTAGGGCATGGTGGTATGACTTTATCTCTTAATTTTTGATTTATCAAGGAGTTGGCAAACATTCTACCATCATGAACTGAACCAGGCCATTTTATAACTACATCTATAAAATTGTATTTGTAATCACATACAGCTTGCACGTTTAATGAATACCTCCCTTTTCTATTAATGTAATCCGTATGATTTTCACATGGTTGTTTGATAGAAAAGTGTGTTCCATCAACAGCTCCAATGCATTGTGGAAAACCATGAGTTGCATAAAACTTGGATGCTAGTGTCTCAACATCTTGTGCACTGTTCGGTAGTTTGATGAATTTCGGTCCAAGGTAAGATGAAATCACATGTGTTACCTGCCGAATAATCGTCGATACAGTGCTTCTTCCTAACCCAAACGCGGGTACTTTACACTTTACCATACCCGAATAACGTCAGTGTGTGATGGCGTGATTATATCTCGTTCTTTTATAATATGTTTTGATGGCGTATTTATTTTGTGATTACTAGGGTACGGTAAAGTGTAAAATTTCCCCAAACGCATTTGCAACTTTCCTTAGCCTCCCTTCGTCAGATAAATAATACAATGTAACAGCGAGTTGAGTTTCAACACCAACTGGTTTTCTTAGGTGGGTTTCTTTCTTTTGAAGGAAGGGTCGTAGCTCGTTGCAGAGGTAGTAAATGTTTCCCTTGAAACCCGAAAGTTTTCACGCCATTCATCTTGTAAAGATATGCCGCTGATAATGTTCTTCCACCAAATGTTATTTCGTCCAGGACGAACCCAATGGCGTCTTTCCTTACGAATAATCTTTTTCTTGACTCGTCGAATTGGACTATTCAGTATCACAACTAACTGTTTTCTTCTGTGCTTTTTGTACGCCAATCTCTGCTGTTGCAGAGTCGTAGCACTTGCTAGAATTGTAGCGCAAGCCGTCAGCAAAATTTTTCCAAACAATATTAGCGTATATAAGTTTACGTCAGCCATTTTAAAATTACGCGCCAAAGGCCGGCAAGTAAAATTTTGAAGCCTGGAACCTGGGCGCTAAACTAGAATAATAAAAATATAACGGAACCGATGTTCAGACTGTGCCGGCATGGTTTGAAAATGACTCCGTTTTTGTTTTACTCCGTTTGGAAAACGTGGTCAAAGCGTAACGGCAGAAGTGACGTTTCCGATCAATTTCTCTCCGGCACAGTGTGACTGCAACGGCGAAACGTTATGTTTTTTGCGCCGTTTTCAAACCGTGTCGGCATAGTGTGAACATAGTCTAAGACCCCGTTCACACGATACCGGCAGAGTTTGAAAACGGTATGAAATTCTTACGTTTAGGGGTTGCGTTCACACGATGCCGGTATGAAATTGTGTGAAACCGTAACGCTAACCGTAAGACTTTGAAAACGGAACGAAATTCAACCGTCAGACTACCGTGTGAACGCCTAACCGTAAGAGTTTTATTACGGTTATGCAAAACATTTTAGCGTGCGAATTTCAATAATGAAATGAACAAAAGTTGTAACAAGTATAACTCTACCGGTACCGTGTGAATAGTTGAAAACGTAATGACTTTTAACCGGCAGAGTTTCATACCGGTATCGTGTGAACGGGGTCTAAAACAATACGCTACCGCTCGCTACTGATCTCCATATGAAACTACACACTGAATTGGGCCGCCTATGTTTCAACCTCAACATCGACGCCATTGTCACCATGTGGATCACCAACAGTCAATGAGACCGCTTCAGCAAGAAAGATAACAAGTCAAAATAAAGATAGAAGAGATATTGATGGGTAATATGGTTATAAACTTAATGAACTTTCAAACTTAGCGAATGCATTTCAATATTTTCATAACTGTGAATAAGGCGGAGAGTTGAGTGTCACTGATAATGAGGCTCCTAGATACGGAAATTGCGGCGTTGTCATAATTAAGTGCTTAAAGTGTGAAACAAAAATTGAGCTTCAAACCTCTGGCAACAAAAGCAAAGGATGGAACCCAAAAATTCTTTTGACGTCAATCGCAGAATGGTTTACTTTGCGATGGAAGTGGGGAGAGATGGTATGTCGGTCATGTGTGATGTCTTGAACACGAGTCCGCCTTACCATCCCAATGCTTGGCAAAATCATGTCACTGCCCTGCACGAAGCACACAAGAAAGCGGTATCTGAACAGTTCCAGAAACCAAGAGAAAAAGTATTTTCACTTCACTGTGACAATGAGTCAGACATTGCTGAGATTGCTGTAAGCTATGACGGCACATGATCTGAACAAGGATACACAGCAAACTTTGGGATCGGCTTTGTTATCGATCGATTGAATATTCAATTGTAAAAGAGATATGGGACAGGTTCAACAAGAGAAAATGATACTATACGTGTATGATCAGTGATAATGATAGTAAGGCTTATGGTAGTATCTGGGCTGCATATGGTTGCTGTGGTGATTGTGAGAAATGGAAAAATACCGACAAGCGTTTAGCCGAGTACAAGTAATGGCGCGAGTCTGACGCACATAAAGAGTAGAAAGAAAGTCATGAGAGTGCAATGGCCACTTGCTCAAGGGTAAGAAGTCGGATTGTGTTGGCCATTTCCAAAAAGGAACGGGAACTCATTGCGAAAACTGAGAAAGAAATCAACCAAGTTAAAGGATGGAAAGTCTGTGAAGGGGAGCAATCGTAGATAAACTGACAATGTCCTCGATAAGCTAAAAACATATTGCGGCTATGCTATCAGAGCAAATGTCAAGCGTGGCGAGCTAACTTCTCAACAGCAAAAAGACCAGATATCTATCATGCAAAAAGCAATAATGGCAATCCTTTACCATTCCTGTGAACTTCAGGATGAAAATGAAAGACATAAATTCTGTCCATTAGGTCCAGATAGTTGCTGCTTTTTCAAAAGAGAAGGAAAGCTACACAGAAAGGATCATCATTTAGATGCTGTTTTCGTAGAATTCAAGCGCTCCTTAGCCAGTATTAATTCGTTGCCTTCCTGGATATTCCTAAAATGTCAATGAAAGCTTAAATAGTCTCGTGTGGAGCCATGCCCCTAAACATCGATTCAAAGGTCCTCAAGCTGTTAAAATTGCTGCCATGTCAGCTGTTTTGGCTTTAAATTGTGTTGTTGCTTCAAAGCAGGATGTCACGAAGGCTGCAAATATCCCTGGTGGGGAGTTCACCATGGATGGTTGCAAAAACAAAGAAGCAACAAGGATGAAACACTCTGTAAAGGAAGGCCAAGTCAAAAGAAAAAGAAAGAAGTAAGTGTAAAAGTTGATATGTCAATCTTGGAAGCCCGGCTGGTCAAGTCCATAAAAGAGAGCAAATCAGAAATTAGCTTACTTCAAATGAAATTGAATGAATTGGAAGGTGTCATCCGCCATCAGGATGATGTAATTTGCAAACTTTCTGAAGACAATTTAATTTCTTTAAAATTAGACTTAAAAAGACAATCTAATTTTTTAAAATTAGACTTAAAAAGTCTAAATTATCTGCTAAACAAACTCAATGAGTCAACTAGCGTAATCCATGTTAACGAGCAATTGATCAATCCGAGTTCTATTGAAATTTCATCTAACGAGGATCTCTCATTACTTAATAATATGCAAGTCCCGGATCCCCGTGAAAATCATCACGTAAAATGGAAACCCCTGTGAAACCTCCACTCCCCTAAGTCTTCCGCGATCACCCCTACTAATCACGCTTCGGTAAAATGAATCAGGATCGAAATACGCCCATGCGAAGTTATAATCCCAACAAGATTACAAATACATACACAAATTTAATTGCTATCAAGCCTACCTACCAGAAATGTTCCTCCTGCCCAAAGATCATACCCAAATGTATGGTAATAAATGCACGCTCTTCTCCTAAACCTCAGTCTGCTTCTGCGTTGGATGTTGAGCTCTCTACATGGGAAATTGACATATGTTTCGTGTGCGAAACATTGTTAACTATAAGATATCATCTAATCTGGTATGTCCCAATAACTATTTTATTGTAAGGAAAGATCGCGGGCATGGTCGAAATGGAGGAGGTGTTGCTATAATTTGTCGGGAAGATTGGAAATGCAAACTTCTGAACTTTCAAGATAATTTGGAATACATTTGGCGCGAAGTTGAGACAGCAACTAGAAAATACTACCTCGCCTCTGTATATCATCCCCCAGACCCCATATATCAGGAAAGGGAACTACTAAATCATTTGTCAGAAAGTATAGAGCAAATTCTTCAATGGGAGTCGAATGCCAGGATTATCATTGCAGGAGATGTCAACTAACTAAAGGTTAAGGATATTAAAAGGCAACATAATATGGAACAAATGGTAAGAAAGCCTACAAGAGGTCAGAAAATACTTGACACTTTCCTAACTGTCCACACCTATGGAATCATTCTAGA
This sequence comes from Muricea muricata, assembly GCA_963855995.1. Lineage (NCBI taxonomy): Eukaryota > Metazoa > Cnidaria > Anthozoa > Malacalcyonacea > Plexauridae > Muricea > Muricea muricata. The sequence continues at coordinate 66,777,300 of OY979717.1, forward strand.
GTCTTTAAAGGAATAGTAAAATCTGACCATTTGGCCGTGGTGATAACTCCACGGGTAGCTGTAAAACCAGAAAGAAAAACGCAAGAGACCATCGGAAGCTTGCCATGATGAGAGAGTTAAAAGCACAGGACTGGAGCTGTGTTAAGGACTGTGAAGACGTGAATGAAGCAACTTTACTCTTAAATCATATTATCACTTCTGGATTCAATATTGGTTTTCCATTGATTAAGGTAAAATTATCCACGCGAGATCCCCCATACATGTCTCCTTTGGTAAAACACTTGTGCACAATACGTAACAAAGGTGTAAGGAAAGGAGCCAATGAAGACCTACAAAGAAGGACAAACGCGCTCATCCGAGAAAATATGGTTAGTGAAGTTAAGAAGGAGAACGAGAAAAATGCATCTGGATCGAAGAAGTGGTGGGACAGTCAATAAAATCAACGGTAGGAAGACGAAACATACCAGTATAAACATTGATCCAAATGTTTTAAATAGTTATATTCAGACGATAAACACTGATGATAATTATACACCTCCCGAACTCGTTCCTACACCCGTTGAGACAAGAATACCAAATGTTGATGTGTCTACTGTTGAACGGTTTTTAGAAAAACAAAAGTGAACATCAGCAGGTCCTGATAGACTACCACCCTATTGGCTATGGAAAGTTTTTTCGAAATATTTAGCTCCAGCGATAACAAAGATATTCAACATGTCATTGGAACACCAAAGTGTTCCCTTCCTATGGAGATGAGCCAATCTTAATCCAATACCTAAAGAAACTCCCCTCGCAGAATGTACCCAATTAACGCCTACATTTCTTACGAGCGTAATAATGAGATAGTTCGAAAAAATTGTGCTTACAAAAAGAGATTTCACCGGAACTTAAGCCAGTAATAAAAGCTGACAATTTGCATACGAAAAAGGTACAAGTGCAACTGATGCTCTCATTATGTGTCATCATAAATGGCAATGCCGACCATGTCAGGTTGACTTAATTCGATCTTAGGGAAGCTTTTGCTTCGTTTCGCACAACATTATGCGTAAGAAGCTAGAAAGTACCAACATAAACCCATATATAATAAACTGGATTGCAAATTTTTTGACAGATAGGAGACAAAGAGTAAATAACGGAATAAGAGTAGTCAATGGAATAGAAACAAACTATGTTTACAATCCTAAAACCATTTTTATTTTCTTTGATGATAAATGATCTAACAGTCAAAGATCCAGTTAACATACTAGTCAAATTTGCAGATGACATGACTGTTGGTGCTCCGGTGAAAAATAATCATGACTCTGAACTAGTTGAAGTAGACAATATTGAAAAATGGACGGAAACAAACAGAGTGTCATTAAACCTGGATAAAACATGGGAAATGGTCGCAAGTGGCAAATCTGCAAATCCTTTACCACAACCAATAGCAGGTATCGAACGCAAGACATGGCTGAAACTATTGGGAATTAGGCCTGTTTTATACGTCGAATTTAATCCGTCGCATTTAATTGTCGAATTTTTTCGACGGAATTTCGACGGAAGTGATATGTTCAGTTTATGCGTCGAATTAATATCGTCGGATTTAATTGCCGGCGCCGTGGTAGCCCAAATTTGAGGAGGACAAGCGGGTGAGCAGGCAGCAGATAAGGAAATGGCGGCCATAACGAAAGCTATCATATTGAGACAAATTTTAAAAATGAGAAGACAAAGACGGCGAAGGCAGGAGAAGTTTTACTCGACAAAATGTTTGCTACTTCGTCATCTTCTTCCTCATGATCACCTTCGAGTCGGTCAAGTGGCATTAGCCTATTGTAGCCCAAAATCAACTGTTGCAGTATGCAACACTTATAGCTATATTCTACCCAGCCGTCAGTTTCTTCGTCTACTTCGGCGACAGAGCATGATGGACGATTGCAAACACATACTTTGCAATTAATACATTTATATTTCGTCGAAGTCTTGCATTCAACACATAGGCCGTAGGATGAGCGTCCAAAAGATGCAATTCCGTTGCACCCCTCGTGGAAATACATAATTTTCACACGAATCGATAGATAAAAACTCACTTTATTAGAATCCGCTGCTCAGTGAGTTTTTATCTACCATTCGTGTGAAAATTATGTAGTTCCACGAGGCGTGCAACGGAATGCGTTTTCTGAGCATCTTTTGGACGCTCATCCTACGGCCTAACATTGTTGTTGGCCCACCATGTTGAAAATGACTAATTCGTGGGATCCACGAATAAGGCAGCATTGCTTTGTGGGATAATGATATCATAATTTATGCATTTTGTTCGACGCGACGGAATTTCAACATATAAACTGCTGTCGCATTTCCGTCGAATTACGCGACAGAGTTCGTCGTAATTTACGACGTCGTCGCATTTAATGTGTCGCGTCGAAAAAAATCAATTTAGACGACGAGCTTCCGTCGCTCAAAATTCGTTGAATTATATGCGACGAATTAAATACGACGGAATTTCGACGTATAAACTAGGCCTTACACTAAAGAATGACCCGTCTAGTTGGGAACTTCAAGTTGATAACTTGTTATCCAGAGCTAGCAGTCGAATGTACATCTTGGGAATATGTAGATCGTATGGCTACTCTAAGGAACAATTAACAATTCTCTTCGACACACTTATCATGTCCCTTTTCTTATGGAATCGAAGTATGGGGTTCTGCACTCGAAAAGAAGTACCTGGAACGGATTCATAGATTTCTTGGGCGAGCATACAGATATAGATAAACAACAAAAAGTGTTCGTATAATTGATTTAATCAAAGAAAGAGACATGATTTTATTGGAAAAGATATGTAGTAACCCAGACCACCCTTTATACGAACTAGTTCCTCCTAAGAGACTAAGACCATTAATAGAACGCGAAAACGATTTCATTCCACCTAAGGTTAACACAGAAAGATTTAAACCGTCGTTTTTAAATAGGTGTCTTTTTAATAATTATAACTAGATTTAGATTTTTAACTAAGATATGCATACAAATATCTGAGATACAAGCTCCATAGGAACATGTATGAGTTTTAAATGCGAAGTCACACGTCGTTGTGACTGTATTTCTAATAAAGACTTAATAATTTTCCCCAAAACCACATTTTGATTAGCGACCATTGTTTAAATCCTTATAACTCCAAAAGTATTCAAGCAATCTTGCTGATTTTTTCTGAAATTATTTTTTACTGGCAAGAAATTGATGGATGCTTTTTAGACCCTGGTAACTGGATGTTTCACAAGCACGCACGCACGCACGCACGCACGCACGCACGCACGCACGCACGCACGCACGCACGCACGCACGCACGCACGCACGCCGTTGTTAATAAATGCCATGGCTACTCATCATTGCCATGGTACCAAAATAGTGTATGAAACAAAAAGCATCCATTATTTTGTTGACTACTATGTAAGCTATCATATAACCTAAATATATGTAGTTTTGATGCTTAGTTTTTGTAAAGATAGAATTTAAACATGGACCAGTTAAAAAATCAAAAGTTATGGCTTTACAGGGTTCTTATACAGTGATTTTTTCCTGGGAGGTCATGGGGACTGGTCATCTGTAACTATGACATTCTTGTAGATAATGTTATAAGCTTTAAAATGGTACGTGGCATGTTGTATATACATTAAACCACACCAAAATAGAGCTTCTGGTACACATAGGTTTGCAAACAACTAAAATGAAGGATCGAAGAGGACCCCCTACTTTTAATGTCATCATGGGGACTCACCCAAGATGCATCTTATTTAGGCCACGAACACACTCGCTTATTAATAAATCATGAATTTGTGACCAGAGGATGCTCAGCGTCTGAGGGCATTATACGACATAAATCCCAACTTTCGAGATATTTAACCTACATGATTGGTAAATAAGCTGGATATTACCATATAACCCAGGTACATCAAAGAAAACCGACTAAAAAATAAATAATGTTCGAAGCGAGCAAGGCAGCAATATGAGATTGAAAATCTCGATTTTGCTTTAGCGTGTTGCGTGACCATGCCAGTATTGCCGCAGGCTAAAATTAAACCAGTGGTCATCTTTTATGTATTCCCTATTCTAACTTTAATTGGCCCAGAGCTAACACCCTGGGCCTTGACTACTTAACACGACTCTACATCGACATAAATTGTTGATCAAGACAATTTATAAAGCAGAAAACATACTCCGAATAGTAACATCTTGTAAACTCAAGATATGTGCTATTGAAACAAGATAACATAAAAGCTCATTTATAGATGGCAAACAATTTTACTTTAAAAATACTATCATCACCAGAACTAACCAGATGATCCTGTATACATGGAATAATTATCAGGATCAGTTTCTTTCAACCCCGTTTCCAACTGTTCTAAATACTTTTCAATATTCCTCTTCAGTTTATTTACCCATGGCTGAGAAATCTGTGAAACGACATAACATTTTACTTATGAGGCAGTGTTTTTATTTATTTAGTTTAGCTACTAGAGGGCAGGGTCACTACAACAACATGAGTCATTTACTGTGGGTAGTATCTGGAATTTCAGCAGAGTGTTGACTTGCACTTTTTTTGTCTTTTCACATGATGACTTGGTTTAGGACTGGGTATGATGTTTGAAAGTTATTACAGAGGAACCTGCAGCTAGCCTTAGATTATTACTAACCTCATTAAGAAAACCATTTGAAATCATTACCACCAAATGTGGTGAACATGCAAGACAAAATACAATAGACTTGTTAATACCATGATAATGGGTAATTATTAGCAGTAATGTTAAATGTTAAATCCCCTTTATGACGGTTTCATAGTGATCTAAGGAGTGATCCAAGGACAATGTATTATGCAGAGTCTCAAAAGTAAGCATCCTGCTTAGTTTTGAAATTAGTGGCCTCAAGGTGTGCTTTAACTTTCAACTTACTTTTGAGATTCTCTAGCAAGTGCTGATAAATATTTCAAGGAGACATTTAGCTCTGAGACTCTATGGTATCTCTATGGTACTTGTGCACAAGCGCCCCGAGTGGAAAGTTTGCACTGCGTAGCAAGATATTAGACCTGTGCACAATTTTGATGATAGTCTTCAGTTTATATATTTTCTGCTAAATTTTCCTGAGTCCCCCCCCCACCCCTCTAGTTGGCTGATTGGCTCATAGTAAATGTCAGCAAAATTTCAGCCCACCTACTTGAAATAATATACCTTCTGCAGCCTCTGCAATATTGCAGATACATAAATCAGTTTACCTTGTTATCGTCATCTAACAGTCGTCCAACAATCTTATCACTAAAAGGATTGTCAAATTCTCGTTTAGCTGCCATTTCAAATAATCTGAAATTTGAAATGTAGATTGTAAAATTTTTTCATATTTATTTACATGACTTCTTGTCATTTAATTACCTTTACCACTTGCAAAAGTAAAGCAGGCTCATGAATGTCAACAAGCGGGAAACTTTGATTGAGAAGAAAACATTTTGGAGTGGGATTTTTCAGTTTTAGAATGAGCTTTTTGGAAGAATTGAACTCTCTGTTTGGCACCCAAGGTTTGTACGAAATCCTTGATGTTGAGAAAACTGCTTCTGAAGCAGAAATAAAGAGAGCGTACAGGCGTTTATCGCTAAAAGTTCACCCTGATAGAGTGAGTGATGAGCAGAAAGATCTTGCAACTCAGAAATTTCAAGCAATAAGTAAAATACACTCAATATTGTCCAATAAAGACCTTCGCAGCGTTTACGATGAGACAGGTGAGGTCGGTGAGGAAATGGTTGAGCAAGAACGAGATTGGATGTATTATTGGCGAGTTTTGTTTCCTAAAATTACAACTGAAGATATCAAAAAGTTTGAAAAAGAATACAAAGGTTCAGACGAGGAAATGAAAGATCTAAAGACAGCCTATGTTCAATGTGAGGGTAATATGGAAGGCATATTAGAAAATGTTATGTGTGCAACTGAAGATGATGAGACAAGGTTTCGAAAGATTTTGCAAAATGCCGTCGATACTAATGAGCTGCCAGCCTTTGATAATTTTACTAAAGAGGATAAGAAAAAGAAACGAGCCAGGAAACAAAAGGTATTGATATAGCGGAAATATTTGAGTATGTTGTACCCGTCCCCACCACTTTCATCCTGAAAGTTTGCTCCAAATGAGAAATCTATCCTTGGTCAAGTCAGTGGGAGCCAGGTGCATTCCAATATGCCAGACTGCAGAGTATGTCAACAGTGCCTTTGAGATTTTTTATAGAAAGAAAATTAGCGCACCTGCCTTTCTTTTCCCAGACTCAATCTGCCCCCAAAGCTCTAATTTTCATTGTTTTTAACGTATATTTTGTTACTTTTGCCCCTTAAGTCACTCATGATCCGCACTTGGCAACTGCTGCGCACCTGCACCTAAGATCTGTCCCTTTTCCGCACCCGAGATCTCGTCGTAAACTGCCATACTCTGCAGTCTGGCCAATATGTAAATGTTTTGAGCTGCCATTAAGTAGCCAAAATATACATAGAAAAAAGAATCGGCTGGTTGTTGAGTCCAAATTTTGTCTATTTTTAACAAAATACAGGCAGTCAAGTACAAATTACAGTATATAAATTGCGATAACAGCCAATAACTCTATGCCTACACTTATGATTTTGCTCATTGTGTGCTGGTATGCACTAAAGTGACATCATGCCAGAAATATCCAGCATGGTGTGCATGTAATCATGCCTCCTGGGTGGGTAGCCAGCTCCACAAAAGTATGGTTGGCCAATGCACTGCTTAAGACAACCTTGCAATCTAGTCACATCATTCAATGTTCAATTCCCAAACTTCAATCAGTATTGCTGTTCTTCCCTTCAGGTTATAGATCTTTATAATTATGCTCTTGCAAGTATGTTCCCTGGCCTGGATTACTTATATGAGTCATGATTTAAATTTTAGAGCTAGGATTAGGTAGGATTAGTTATAGGTTAAATTGGTTTTGGATCTGGTTAGACTTACTGTTATATTATTAATGCTTGCATTACCACAATGACATTTGTCAATTAATGTGCAGTGTGAACCCACATCCCTGTATTCAGGTTGGCATTCTGCAATTGTTGACCTGATGACTGACCTACCTATGTATTGTCATCTCAGGACAGCAAGAAATTGCCAAACTTGTGTTTGGCGAAACATTCGCCAAACACGCATGTGATTAGTCATTAATACTTCTCGGACCGTGTAATTTCCTATACAAATACTGTATACATACACTTAATTAATCACAATATACCTATTTTTAATTAGTCTCTGGTCAGTACATTTTTGCTCACCCAATTTTTGGCTACCTTACCTGCAACCTTTTGAGGTCTTCTATCTTGATGTGACAATTATTTAACCACTTTAAATCCATATAATCAGTATTACGGTCCTGTCATAAACTGTCCATATCTCAGGCAATTGATAAAAGTAACTACTTCATACCCATCTCTTGCAAGGTTTCAGTTTGACTTCCGATAAACCATGAAACATTGTATAGCACAAAACCACAGACATTGTTTTGTTTAATATATGATCCTATGTTACATCTATATATACAGGAACGAGTCATTTTTTGTCTAGCTTCTGTAAAGGTAAAGATTGTACACAGGTGCTTGAATGTTTCATGTGCAAAGGGGAATGGTACAAAGGGGTTTATTCCCACATATGTGACTCTAAATATAGTGTTTGCATGAAATCAGTTCCAAAATTTCAAGTTTTATCAGACTGAATTTTTTTCTCAAAGAGCCACAATAAATTACAAGACAGTTAAAATAGAACAGTCATTGAATCATAGATGCCATATATAGGAAGCTCTGTTGAGTGGTGAATATCATTTAGTACCTAACACACACAAATAAGTTGACTCAAACTTTTGTTATATGTATTAAATTGCTTCTATGTTTGTTGGCTCTGGCTCTGAGATTGGTTTGTTGCCAAAGTTTGAACGACACGATATAGTATATCAAGTATTATCTTGAGATGTAATCTTTCTCCTTTATGTTGCTTACAACATGTTCATTTTTTTTAATATTAGTGCTGTCTTTTGTATAAATCCATAAACGAGTGTGAATGCAAATTTTTAAATTTGACGTTTCGGCGTATGCAACCGTACGAAACAAAACAACTGAAATTACTGAATTATAAGTAAGGCACAGCCGCAAGCGCGGGAAAATGTTTGAGTTTATGCAGAGTTGATAGTCGTCATGATTAATCACGTATTCACTAATGACACGTAAAATTAATGATGTTTAAATGTTTTCATGCACTGGTAGGTTTGAAATAAAACGTTTTTGAGTGCTCTAACGTCATTTAGATATATTAATGTAATTGTGTTTGTTTTGGAAAGTGATGATTGATTATGATAAAGTTAACGAGTGCTTGCTTACTTTTAAACCGGTCAGTTGTATGTCTGTATGAAGGGCGTTAAAACTCCCGTACAGTCCTGAATTTTTAAGTTTTATGGAATAAACATTTAGTTTTATCTATAATTGTTCTCAGGTTAAAAAGATTTAGCCAATTTGTTCATGTAATGTACACGTTTATTTTATATAATGGACTTGCCCACCGTTCAAGCTAAACACCTTTGATACAACCAGCCCCTAGACAAAAAGTTCTCACACTCATGAAGTCAATATTCACTTCAAAATGATATTTCATGTCCGGATAACTCAAGAATAGCAAGGAAGTGGGTTTTTTTAGTTGTCCTTTTTTTTACTTTTGAAACTATATTCGGAATGAATGTTGTAAAGGCTACATACAGTACTCTAGGTATCTATTAACAAAAAGGAGTTTTATTATGGACGATGTATATAGTGCAATTTAAATTCAACATTGCCAGTGCGGACGGTGCAGTACATGAAAGATGTATGTTCATTTTCTACCTGAAACGTTTGTCGTGATGAAGAGCCTTATTATTATTCTTATATTATTATACTTCACTCTCAATATCGTATTTTATTTTATCCTTTCAAGTATACTGAACAAACCTGCAGTATGTGTAAATGAACTTAATCCAGTATATCATGGTTTTTACACATGTATTTTGAGAAGACTCAATTTTTTGTACAGCACCTACGAAGTTGCTAAATTGGCGCCATATTTTTTCGTGCTTGCACGGACTAGTAAAGCTAGGGTACCGAATAAATTCAAAAATTGATGTTGGTGTAAATCATTTGCCTGAGGTCCGACACTTGTGACGTAATGTACATGCATCACATAGTCCCGGATGATAAACAGTGGCTGCATGGTTGTATTGAACTACTGAGCTCTATTTATATAGCTCAGTGTATTGAACTCTTATAGCTACATTTTAAATACCGCATTCTCTCTATTTACCCCCCCCCCCGGGAGAGGGGGGGCTTATTCATTCCAGAACCTTTTGAGGAGGGGGCTTATTGGAGAGGGGGCTAAATAGGGAGATTACGGTACCAGTTTTGTAGCTATTCTTGACTTGCAGGTCGACAAAATGCTGGTGAAGCACAAACGGGTTTTATTAGTTCTATTGTGGGCGCGGAACATTGTCAGGTGTGTCCCAAGAGAGGTGAAAGTCAAGAATACTGTCCTAACTGTATATAGCAGTCAACTAATAAAATTAATGCTCGATTCTGATTGATTTATCTTGTAGTTCTCACTAGCTACCTGTATATATGCTTTATAGCTTTTTATTTGCCCCATGCATTTCACTGTTTTAAGCCAAAATGTTTCAAGGCCAAGGAAGGTTTAGAAAGCTATAAAACTGTAATTATAGATTATTTATTGATACATACATTTTCTGATTCAGCACAAGTTCAAATTTACATCGACTGTCGAATTGATAGCCGGAAATAATTTACTCGGCTGGACTCCTATCATTTACTCTTTGACTCGATAGTAAGCGTTTATAGTGTTTTTTTGCGCATCCGAAAGCCTCGTGTAATAATGTGGTTCAAACTAAAAAAGATTTTCTGAGGAAATATGGGAATATAACATCAGGAAACACCGACAGGCAACATGAAGCAAACTGACCGCAATGATTAAAATGGACCCCAGAGGGATGTTCCTATTTGATGTGTGCTTTGATTTCTTTTCCAGGCAAAAGAAGAAGCTGTAGAGGCAGAAAAGGCGGCAAAAGAAATGGGAATGAGTAGTGATGGTGATCTGGCTGCTATGATTGCAAAACGTCAGGGAAGCAGGAGAGCAGAAATGAACAATTTCTTTGCTAATTTAGAAGACAAATATTGCTCCAGTAATAACAAGAAGAGAAAAACTGGAAAGTCCAAAAAATAGGTTTTGCTATTCACTGACACACTGATTAATGGTTTGTGTTCCTCTATACAATATAAACTCTTGGGCATAACATACAATTTCATCCTACCGAAAACTTACTATTTTTTCATCGTTGTCTTTAATAATAATTATATATGCGGTTATCATGAAAATGACTTGGTTTCGTTTGAAAAAACCGGTGTGTAATCTGCTATGTTTTGTTACGTGTGGAATGACATGGAAAAGAACCAGACAATCGTTTTTGTAGAAAATTTTGCATAAACTTTCCGGTTGCCTAGGTTTCCTAAGGAAATACGAAATAAAAGATAAATTTAATACTGCAACACACTATTGCAGTATTATTCTAGTGCATATGTCGGGTCTACAATATTTCAGACGTTATCTAATACAACGTGGTTGCCAGTTGTAGTAGAGTCTACCCTGGAAAAGTGGCTTGTGAAGGTTAGTGAATGATTAATGTGACATCTGTCTAAATTGATCATCCGTAACGTTAATGTCTTAACATTGTTTTTATGTATGACATGTCATGGCTAATCCAACATGATTGCCTCAAAATATTGTACACTTGGCACTTTCTCAATGGGAGCTTCTAATACCACGAGTAACTTTACATGTTATACGGAATCGTCAAACGATTATATCATGCATAGTAACATTGCATAATCTCTTAACCCTAAGCAAACATTTGAACGTAAAATGTTCTGAACAAAGCGAATAGATCCCGCCTATTCCCGCCAGTGATGAATCATGTAAATATAATTCGAGACATTTGACGGACAATTTACGTTTTGGCCTGTTTGTGCCACACAGTTCCAACATATTCTTCGCATCAACCAGGTTACCTGTCGCTTCCCGTTTTTAAGTTTTAAGTGCATTTGCAAATGACGAAATACAAAGACACAGGCCGGTAGTAAAAATGTAATACTTCAAAAACAAGCGGTTTACATAATCGTTAGTCAATCGCAAGACCTTCATGGCGGTTCGACTGCTTTCTGCGCAAATTTTTCACATATTTGTTGAACTATAATTGTATTATTTCGATCGCGAAGTGCCTTACCCCCGACTGTTTCAGTCCTGCTGGGCATGGAAATTTATTCAAAGAATGGCGATTGCAACAAGGCGAAGACGGGAGTTTATTTAGAGCATCAAGATTCGAGGTTTGTTATGATTTTTACTTCTATTAATGTTCATTTCGTGTCTACAACACCTTAATTATTAAACATCGAATAACAGCACTCAGTAGCCACATAGTGTACCGTTATTTCAACTTTAAATACATTCGTCTTTGTCCACGATACTCGATCATTCATCACAGCCAATCGCTTAAACTACTAACAAGCCGGTGCTCTCGCATTTCATCGTTTGTATGTTAGCAGCAGCACAGATTGAAACCTTAAAATATATCGTGTATCAAACCGCTCGTTTTCGCATTTTTTGTATGCGTTAACAAAAAAAAGCAAAGTTACAAATTGAAGGAGACAGTTTCAAATTAAAGGGAAATGTTGATTATTGGCTGACTTGATCATCTGTCCATTCTATATTAGATTTACTGTTTTGTTATAGTATGAATTTCTTAAACAGCGATTACCTGGCTATATGGTTATACCGCAGAAATTGCTTGCTGGGGAAACCTGAAACTGTGTAGTATATGATAAAATATTTTGTTTTCTGATGCAAATCAGAGCATGATTTCTTTGATGAAACTTCTAGACTTAAGTGCACCCGTTGTTTACCACTTTACTGTCATGCTTCCGTCAGAATATTAAAATTCTCAAGTACATATTTTATATGATTATAATAGTGTGTTTTTGAATATCGTGCTAGGAAATTTGTAGCGAGAAGCCCAGCGTGAGAATTAAGCCTCAAAGGCAATAAGTATTTTCCGGATATAACTTTATGATCGATTCGTTTGAAATATAGAAATATATATCCATTTCAGCATTTTGATACCGTGTCATGTTCTTAAACTGTTAAAGAATGGAATGTTTCTGACTCGTTTTGGTATTATTCTATAGCGTTATTATCATGTCTAATAACTCGTGGTTTTATCATTCAAATTAAACTTTTTAAATTATGAGTGAAATAATTGTTTTTAACCGCTCTTCTATACCGATAAGTCTACATTTCTTTGAGGTCTTGAGACTTGACCACTTACAGCGAATATATTTAATATCGATCATTTTATTTTGTTGTGTTCTTAATAAGATAGGTGTGTATACCTTGGTGTGTCGCAACAAACTAATGCTATAGTTTCATTTGAATATTTATTGAAGTCAAATATGAAACATCGCGGGGGAGTCGTACAATCGTGAATGTTCCGGAACAGAAAATCTATAGTTCAACTTATAAGTCGTGACATTGTGAGCGAAATGTATTTTCGCAATTCCAGTTTTTGCAGTCAATAATTGTTACAAGGGATAATAAATAGGAACAATGATTATGATCAATCTGGAAATTACTTCAGTTAACCATAGCCATAGGCTTCGTTCCTGGCATATCTAGAATAATTTGTGTCGCGGCAGTTGCATTGATGCATTAGCTAAACCTGGTTTTTCTTACAGATTTATAGCAGAAATAGGGATTATATAGGGAGTTATAGGATTTCCCAAAAGATGGAAATTATAGCGGGGTTATCCCCCTTATGCCCACCCCTCTAGAAAGGTTAGGGCTATTTCAGATCCGTCAGAGCACCTAGTCACCTAAACTCAGGTTAGGGTTAGGGATGGGGTTAGGATTAGGGTTTAAATACAATTTTTGATGCGATTCTTTCAGCGAACATCCTTGGTGCTTGGGTAGAGGCGTTGTGTTACATGGTTTGAGCAGCGCTGTTTCGAGGACTCATTGAGTTACTTTTTTATTTATGTTTTTTTTCACATTTTTTTTCAAAGTTTTTTTCATCCTTAAATTTTTTTCTCGTTCATAACATATTACTCATCCTTAAACACATTTAAAAAATATTTAAAACGAAAAAAGCCGTTGAAATAGTTGTTACTAGTCAATATGCAATTAGCCTGCGGGCGGGAGGTGCTCTGACGGATCTGAAATAACCCTGACCCTCTAGAAAAGGTGAAATAGAAAGGTTGAGAAAATGTCAGATTTATTGCTAAGTATCTGAAAAGATAAATCAGCAGTTAGCCATGTTTCTGCATGTTAAATTATCTTCAGAATGAAAGATATCGTTTGTGGTTTTTCTTTTCTCTCTCTTATCTATAAGCCAATTTGCCGCCGTCGGCTATACGTGTTGTGCATGTGATTTAATTAACCGGTCTCATGGCGTTAGGAAATCTTGACATGCCAAACAAGCAATTTGAAAAGCGACGCCGCACAGATTTAGTTGCAATTTCACTAGCAGGTATCCAACTACAGGATGCTCAACAACAACTCGATGTAACAGGTGTATTTCAGAAATTTGATTTTAATATGTCTTTTTTGAACCTGCATATTGTTTCCATTTAGTCGTGACTGCCGTAATGTAGATCAACGCGACTGATGTGATAGAGTATGTGCTCACCGATCTCTAATTTGAATACAGCTGACAACAGAATTACAGATCATTCTCGCATCGTCAAAAGATTACTTTGTATCATGACAGTCACGACTTGTATCAGTTACTAAATATTTCTTGTATCTTTGTAAGCTAAGCACGCTCATGCAGTCTGATCTGAGGTTAAATTAACACGGCTTTTATAATAGTCGCCTATGTATGTTTCACAAAATATGACATATTATCAATATTTTTACGAACAGGTAATTTTGTTTTTACTTAAAATGAGGGTAAATATGCATAGTTTTGCAGGCATTCCAGACCAATATTTGCCTAAATATTACTTTTCGATACTCAAGTACTTATTGAAATTGAGTAGAAATTTGCTAGTACAAAGTTGATCATTTAAGGACATGCATCAAGTGGTTAAAGTCAGAAAATACCCCAAATTCCTTTCTAAACATTCTTTTAGAAATTGTGCAGTAGGCGCAATTACTTCAAAAATAGAAAATTCTGGTTGCGTGTGGGATAGTAGAAAGCTTCCAGATTTCTGAAGAATGCATATAAACGTTGATATTTTAGGCATTTCCCCCAAATAAATCTAAGTTTATCTCTACTTTAATTTCAATAGCCCATATTTCTCATTTTATAGCCTGCTTCCTGCTATGCAAAAAACAAGATCGTAGTTGACGTCAACTGCATTTGAGCATTGATTCTCAGAGTTTTAACTCGTGCATATCAAGTAATCTTCGCTCATAGTTTAGAAAGCTACTGTTCGTACAGCTGAAGTTGTCATCCCGAGTGAATTTTCATCGATTTTGCTCATTATTTACAACTAAAAATACGACGTTAAGCCAAACAGAAGTTTTAAATATCTTTTCGTGTATATTTCTGTACGTCTAATTTGTTTCAGTTGCAGGGAATGAGATGTAAGTGCCGCCAATAGTGATTTTCTTATGTAATATGTGTAATTATATACTGTAAAACCTCATGTAAACCATGTAGTTCGCAAGAAATTCACATAGACTAAGGCATGTCGTGATGATGAATTAGAATTCGAGTATTCATATTTATGAGGTAGATGTATTTATCTGGCTATATGAATTATATTAAGCAATGTTAAGCGGTAAAACCTACTAAAATGCGTTTCCAGTATACTTCTAATAGGCAAGTATGAGTAAAGACTCGTAATGAGGTGGTACCAATTTTTGCATAAACCTGATGAGTTCTATTGCGAGGAAGTCTGTGAACCATGTATAATTATATTAATATGGTCTAATAATGTGTATTTTCTCTTTAGCGTTAAGAAAAGACACAAAGCGCCTCCTCCTCCAATCACAGAGCTCCCATCATCTACATTACCTGCAAAGAAAGGTTTAACCAAGTGGAACTCAACTCCAGTGATCCATCAGGATTTTTCCGAGCTTACATTTCCCTTGGCTCGTACAGTTCCAGACGTCGGGAAACTTGGTCGGAAAACATTTCTTCGTTCAACCGAACATATTTTAGCGACATTTTATGGTCTGGTGTTTGTAATAGAAGGAGCGGATTGGCATAGTTTGAAATCTGGTTATCTGCCTATTTATTTCGTCAGAGTATCTGTCAAGAATGTGAAATATCCTTTCAGAATATTGGTAATTGATAGCGAAGGCGAAAACCATATTAGGGTAGGGAACTTTTGATTTTACTATGATTATAGCAGCGGCATAACTTAAACGATAGTCGTGACAGCATGACTCGGTGATTTCTTTTGTGAAATATTCAAATATTACCCATGATGCCCTATTTTGCCTGTTTAGTAATTGTCTGCATATATTTATGTTTTCTTATTATGCATAGTGTGGCAGGTAACACAATTTTAAAACCACCTGTAAAACGAGGTACAAAGCACAAATCGAAGAATTATAGCGCCTTAAAATCCAGGATGATGATAATTAATAATTGCTATAATTGGGTTAATATTTAACACTTACTGATCCCGAGAGAGACGTACCATATGTTTTCCGTTCCCAGACAGTTATGGATCACAAAGTCGTTAAGGGTATTGTTGGGGGTACAGAAGGTATTAATAGTAGTTGAAGGATTATAACATTCTGATTTCGTGAAGCCGGTCGCACCTCTAAGAAGGTCGTACGTGATTGGCTAGTTTATATACTTGGTGGTCAAGGCGCTTAATGTCCTAGAGGTTGTGCAGGTGGTCTCTCTTGTTTTAAAATTTCACATATAAAGCCAAACATTCTGATCAGAGACCACCAAGACCACCGCTTATTAGACGACCCACCTGGATTTCCCGAGGATTCAATATACAGGGTGTCCCAAAAAAACCCAAAAATCATTGAAAATGATCTATTGTTAGAATTTCAATGCCTAGCACTAAATTGAACCCACGAGTGGATAAACTATTGACATAACCGTCATAATTAATAGTAATACGCACGGGTTATTTTAGGCTGTTCAATTTGGTTTTTATCAATATTCCCATGAGCAAAACAAACGTGCTTTACAAAGATATTTTAATTCTTTAACAAGTGCTAGGGCATTCAAATGTTAACATAGGTGATTTCAATAGTTTTTGGGGTTTTTTGGGACACCCTGTATACAGGGTGAGTAAAAAAAAACTGATGCTCTTTCAAATTCAAATTAGCTGCGAATTTCATTACGGTGCATTCCCATGGGTATACAGAGAGCAGATCGTGATTTAGTACACAGTACGTAAACCAATTCTGACAATTCTTGCACGGCTAAAATTCCACTGGGAATTAGATTTTGTTTTAGATCAACGTTTGTCAAATTGCAAGAATCAATGCGGCTAGTTTGAATTTCAATAGTATCAGATTTTTTAGTCATCTTGCACTGACTGTGTACTTAGTCACGATCTGTTCTCTGTATACCTATGGGAATACTTAAAGTTCCGTAATGAAATTCGCGGCTAATTTGAATTTGAAAGGCATCAGTTTTTTTGACTCACCCTGTACTGTGAGTGTTTTGTTATACAGCTGATTCAATAAAGATTGTCCTCCCAAAAGCGTAAACTGTAAACTATGACACCCCAAGGGACGACGAATTATTGCATATTTTCACCTCTAAACACGGAATTATTTCTTTGAGACAGCATCGAGGGCACATAGGAAACTTACGACGGCGAATTTACTTACTACAAAGGTAATTTCCTAACATAAACAAACAGTAATCCAATGTCTTTGCGTGCTCATAATTCCCAGTCTACGCTTTTGAAAAGATCTCCTTGATTGAAACAGCTATACAGTATAATAGTGTGTATATTCCCTCGTCAAATTAATATGCATAAATTAAAACACAACTTGCAGATTTTCCACAGTGTTGCCCCATGAGCACACGACCTTGTGTTCTTCTTTTTTGGTATTCTTATTACTCATTTATTACGTTAAAGCAGTTAGAGATGTCAAATTGCTAGAAGACGTCATTTGAATTTGAAAGGCTCGGTTTTTTTATGCACACTGTACAGTAGACCGAATTTTAAAGGTTATCTGGAAAACACGGACAACATATCTGGAAAACACGGACAACACGGACAACATGCTAAGTTTAACCCTAACCCTGACTATTATTTCACATAGAATTGTTGCTTTATAAAATGGGTGATATGATTTTTTTCTCATTTTCCGCTTTGATTGCTTTTTGTCGTATTTTTTACGTGTCCGTGACCGCGTTGTCCGTGTCTATGTTGTCCGTGTCTATGTTGTCCGTGTTTTCCAGATAACCAATTTTAAACAAGAAACAAACACATGCAGTGAACTAGGTTTTTAACCCAGAATATAATTAAGGTCGCTATCAACCTATACTAACAGGCTTTGTGAGTGGTTGGTTAAAACAATGAAAGACAATAAACTATAGAAACTGGTTTTCTAAAGAGCGAATCGCAAACAATGACGACTTTTGTTTCAAGAGTCCAAGGTTGGTATTTACCCTATAATCATCATTCGAATTCATTCATTTCATGCCTGTTGAAATTTATTGCTTCACATTCATTGAATACTAAAACATTCGCATAGTGGGACTAAATCTTCTGGCTAGCTACGGCAAGAACGATTGCCCAAAGCTGTTTTTTTTCTAATTCTTGCAATCTTTCTTTTTATGTAGCTCGTTGATTTTATTGTGAATTGCAAGACAAAGACGAGTGTGAAAGAAGACGCTGTTTGCTGGCAAGATCAACAAACATTTGGGGCAAAATTTTCAAATACATCTCAAGCTTTTCAGGTACTTGTCCTAAAAATTGCGAACTGTAAAATGGCATAGCTATACATACTATTAATACTGCATGTCAGCATGTGAATAATCAGTGGCAAAGCCAGCCTGACAATTTGGTCGTGCTATGAGCATATTTAATCGTTGTTCATTCCTTTGGAAATTAATCGTTTCTATGGCTATAAAGACGGAAATATTTGCATACCATGACCAAATTGTCAGGTTGGCTTCGCTATAGCATGTGGTTTATTGATCTGTATAATACTATAGATCACGCATTCAATGACATCCAGTGAAGCAAACGAGAATGACGAATTTGGAGTGCCACGATAGCGGCACAGCATTTTCAATATGTAAATAAACTTCCTTATTACCAAACACTGCTTAAAAGATTACTCTTACACCCGCAAAATACTAGACCTGGAGTACCAAGATGGCGGGAATGAACCTGAAAATTTTATCATGAACGCGTGATTTAGTATTATACAGATCAATGATGTGGTCATGGATAGGGAATGGACAGTAGGACCACTCATCAGTGTATTCAGCTGACTGCCACCAGCCAGTTCTGCATTTTTATTGGCTAGAAAATGGAATTGACATAATGGTAATGAGATGCGGTGCGACCCATACGTTAAAAATTCCTAATTACAGCTATGTTTCGCATTAGCCTTAAGCCTGGTTCACACTTGTCGTAAGAGTCGGGGATTTTCTTTTGCTGACGCATGCGAATGAGTGCCTTACAAACTAAAGTATGTGCAAAGATTGGTTTTCCTTTGCAGAGTGACGCACTTTATGTACAGAATTCACTCAATCGGATCGCCAGGAAGAAGCTATCTCCGATTCTTACCACAAGTGTGAACCAGGCTATTACCCTTTATGCCATACATATAGAGATTTACGCGAAGTAAACGGGTGAAATAAAAATCGTATTGTCATTGTGGAGAAGCGAACAAGCCTTTTTGTTGGCCGTACGATTTATGGGCTATATGGGTTTTTTCACTGGAGAAGAAAATCGTATTGTCATTTTGCTCACAACATGGCTTCCGTGTCGGGGAAGGCGCGAAAGGGTTATTTGGATTTTATGTCAAAAAGGAGAAGAGTTTTTTGAATAAAAAACATGGAATGGAAAGAACTGCTTTGACTCACTATTTAGGTTAAATAACAAAGAAATAAACGGCATGAATCTGTTTTGAGAGTTCAATATTTTGTTTCGACACCGTTCGCCTTCGGCATGCTTCCAGTGTCAAAATAATCTCTATATGTATGGCATAAACAAATTACTGCATGGTTGGCGAGTGCGTACGATTTTTATGCCCGAGTTGTGAAAGATTGCTAAACAAACGAGTGAGCGCAGTGAATGAGTGAGTTCAGCAATCTTTCACAGCAAGTGCATAATAAAAATCGTACAAACGAGCTCTTCCTAACGCCGAGGCATTTAAATTAATGGGCTAGTTATTGATCAATACTGAGTATCACTGTTCAGAGAATTAGTGTTGTATTTTGCTCCTATAAACCTTAATTTAGTCTTGGTTTGTTGGTGCTGCAATTTTTTTCTTACAAGCCATTCGCCGAGTTTTTTTGAAATCACTGTTAAAATTTTTGGTAAGTTCGTTAATCTCCTTAGCGGAGGACGAAATTTGGGTGTGATAGCGTACAAGTGTGGACACGTTTTGTCTAGACATTCGGGTAAATCATTAACAAAATTCCCGTTGTTTGAGTGAAAAACAAAATATATCAAGTTAATTTAGCAGGGGTTCATTTCCTTGTCAAAGTAATTGCGCTAAAATTCAATTTAGACGTCTGAAGTAGCTACTCATTACCAAGACGTCCACTCTTCATATCTCTCCTGGCGTCGTAAATTAAAATTTCGGATGTAGTAATTGTATGCTGCAAAAAAAGACATATGCATTTCATGCACTAACCATGAATGTTAGATTTCAGAGAATGACAAGAATGAACGAGCCAAAATATGTTACTATATATAATAATAATATAATAATACTGTCTGTGTATATAATATACGTATCAAATGGCCAGAAACGCGGCCGAGTAGTGCAGATTATGTATATGTTTAACTAATGGATACATTATGGGACTTGCTGACAAGGAGATGCATTTTAATGAGATATTACATGGATTATAGTCGGGAATCAAGATCGTTATATTTAAAGTTCGTGCATTGAATGCACTCTCCTCCGCAGAGCCTTCGCAACGAAATATTTTGAAAACATCTCATTAACTTCCGTAATACAAAGGCTCTGCGGAGGAGAGTGCATTGAATGCACACGTCACTTGATGTTAATAATAGTTCAAGAATATACGACTTCTGGCATATAATTATCAGTTATCTCAAACCTTTGCCTCGCTTTTAATTATGAGCAACGTCAGAATTGTGATTATTATGTGTGGAAGTTTAAGGGCTCATACTAAGCCAACTGCAACATGACAACAAACGCACTCATATATATTATTAAAGATAGGTTACAGTCCTCTTGCGGATTGGTTCTGTTCATAACAAATGCGACACACAGATGTTACCAGAACAATGTCAGATATTCAGTTATATAGTAAATTATATTTTACACATGTTTTGCAAATGTAGCAGTTAAAGTGCACATAAAAATTTTTGTGATTTTACTAAATTTTTGGCGCGAAAAATTTTCAAAATTAAATTCCCCGTAAACAACGCTGAAACTTTACTTGCTTTAGTTCACGGTCGTGCCGTTGAAAAAGTAGGTCTGTGACATAAATTCCGGACATTGTGTCTAATTACGGTAATAATTCCGTCTTCTCAGTACGCGAAATTAATCTTCAATCCATCAAAGTTAAAACATGACAAATAAAAGGCTGGTTAGGATTAGGGCTTGGATTAAGATTTATATTAGAACACGGAATTATTACCCTAATTATAGTGTAATAGCTACCTCCTCAATCAACAGGTGTTTTGTTTAGGAAGGGCTGTTGGCGGGTTGTGCGGGTCGTAAACAAAATGCTTGTAGAGTGGTATTGTAAATACTATCACACATTATAGCTACCAGACTGCTACAATGGTGCACGGCCGCGAACCAAAATGGCGGCAATTTTAAATTGAATTTCGATATTCAACGACGGCTTGGGACTTCAAATTTGATCTTAATTCAGTAATTCTTACGCCAAAAATCTTGTAAAGTTACAACCTTTGCGATTGACGACTCTATTAACAATTTTTTGGGGGCGTTACGTGCACTTTAAACAAAGCGTTTGTTTCCCTTTAAGATTTTGGTTGTGGGAATTTCGAGGGGACTATGAACAGCGAAAACACCTGAGAAAAATTCTGTAGAAACGAGTTCTATGGCTGGAATTAAACACATGTAATGCCTGTTCACTGCTTTGCTACTAAGCAACGGATGCGAGCTTGTCAGGGCGAGCAGAAGATACGTGAATATAATTATAGATTAGCGTAACACTATGATAAGATGAGAATAAATTGTATCAGGGACGTATCTATGGGGAAAATGTCCCCCCCCCCCTCCATAATGTTTTCCCCACACAATGTGTCCAGACCATTTAGTTCAGAGTGACAACACTGTGTATTTTTTGTAATTATAGGATAAAATGTCTTTATCATGAGTAAATCTTTTGTTTCAGTTCTATGACACAATATCTAGAATGGCCTCAACATTAAGAAAAGGAAACGAGTTGGAAATTCAAAATTTAGACAAGGTATATTTAATATATTCTGTATATATGACAGACCATCTAGCTGCATGCAAAATGCAAAGATGTTGGGGTCGCTATAGACCAGAACATCTATAAAATGTTCAAGGTCATTACCAATGAAAATTATGTTTGATCCACTTGAAAGAACTTTCAAAATAATCAGTAAAGGCCTTTTCAGCTTTTCCATACAACGCATGTTAGCAGTCCGCCATGTTGGATATCAATGACATCACAAGTGGGATAGGCCTTAGAAATTACTTGTAATGAAGTAAGTTAAAAAAAAGTCGGCCAAAATTCTTTTACTCGTTGCATGGTGTCAAGTAGAAAGCTGAAACGAGTTTCTGGTTGGTTCAGATTACTGCTTGTGCGTAATTAAATATAGCGTGATCTCACTCGTGACGCAATATGCATATCCATGAGAAGATGGCAGACTGCACTCAAGTTAGATAAAGAAGAAATTAGTTAAAAAAGAATTTTTTTGTTGCTGTTACCCTTTAAGCTCATATACTAATCTTTTTTCCAGATGGTAGAACTTGAGATCCATCTTCCAAATTCCAAAGTGCGATCTTATCGATTTTTGGCAACTGACACACTAAAAAGTGCATTGAAGACTGTTTGTACTAAAGAAAAGTTCTCAATCTATGAATATTATTTTCATCACATGCAACGAACGGATGATAGCCTTGACATGTCGCTCTGTGTCGGAGATTTAAGAACTGACAAGATAAAATTGATATCTAAAAGAGGTTCGTTATGCCGACATTCATAGATTTCACCGTAAATATTTATACATGTAGCATATCAATAATGTACTTGAATATTTTACTTCCAAAAAAATGGTTTTTCATATTGGATAGTTATGCTATAAATTCATATACACAAAGTATATTACTATATACCAAATATTCAGGGGGGATTTTATACAGTTTTACTGGTGTCAGTTAAAAACTTAAAATCTCGACAATGCATGTTTGATTTAAAGTAGTACTGAATGTCAGAAAACAATTATTCTGCTTAAATATGCGTTTCGTATACTGAAATTTTCAAAAAATGCATAAAATAACCTACTTAATCAATAACTGATTAACCTTGATATTTAATTACTAATTTAATTGTCTTAGAAATATTTAAAATCATACATACGTTTGAAGGAACGGCAATTCTTGCTGCGACTTCTACTGCTAGAAACTGCAGGTGTAAACTTAGACTGTATGGGAAATCTTATCTGATAGCATGCACGTTCTCGGAAGACGACACGGCGTAATTTCAGTAGAGTAAAGCGGTCGAGCACCGAAGGTCCGAGCCATCTAGAGAGGTTCGAGAGTGTGTGTGTGTGGTGAGGGTGGTCTCTATGGAAATTATAAACTAGAACATCAGAAATGTGATTTCCTGCGGTTTGAGCACAGAATTTTGTGGTGCAGTTTTGGTAACTTTGCACGATTTGCTGCCCACACGGCCCTGAAGCGCTATAAGAACGTTCATCTGGATACAAAACTTGGGGAGGGGACATGTCCCCCAGCTCGGCTTTTCTGTTTGAGAAACAATGTTAAACTGACCTAGTATTCTTAACTTCTAGAAATTCAAAGAAGGTCGAACGACACCCTAGACAAGGTGAGCATATCAAGTTCCAAGAAGACGCGGCGTGGCTTGTTTGCAATGTTTCATAGAAGGTTTTCGAGAAAAGGAAAGGGATCACGACAGTATAGTTCACAACCTTCTGTCATCCAATATACTGATAATGTTTTTATGGTTGATCGAAACCCAGACAACCAGGTATGATTTCAAGCTCGCCCCAAAGTTACAAGTTATCGAGTCAAAGTTAAGAGCTTGAAGAAAAATCTTTGCCAATGCTTAATTTTTCAACTTCGATTTTTGTTCATTTTTTGTTCAACATTAGCGTGCAGGGAATGGCGCGCTTTCAATTATGTGGTGGATTTCTAGTGTTCTTTGATTAACATGACCAACATATTGGTTTATACTGTAAATATGTTTTTTACAGACAAATGACAGAAGTCATCAAATTCCTAGCAATGACAGTTCTGCTAATATTTCAGGTAAAAAATTATGGTGCATCGATAACTTTGTATATAAGGAAGAATTTAGTAATTTTCCTCTGGGCCAGTTGTTCAAAAGCCGGCTAGATTAACCCTGAGTTAACGCAAAATTCAAAAATATTTCCAGTAGTTTTTTTTAGAAACTTGAAAATACTTTTTTAGAAATAAATTCATAGTAGCTTTGGTTTTTGAAGTTTTAAAAATAAACAGATGAGTGGAAATACAATCGTACAGGGTGTATCAAAAAGAGGCAATCGTAGTTTGGAGTGTTATAGAGCGCTCAATATTTAACATACAGAAATAATTCTTTCTCGCATGTTAAGAAAATTGAAGAAAAACGAATCAGATAAAAATTGCCCATCAAAATCGCATTTCTTCACCGTAAAGAATTTAGTTAAAATCTTTTGAAATTAAGGAGTTAAAATTTACAAATTTTAGCTTTGGTATTGCGTGTGCCAAAAAGGCGACCCTTTGAAATCAAGCGCTATTGTCGCGTGTTCGAGTTTGAATGTGAGCCAATTCTGAGTTATTTTAGCGAAACGAATTCCTAGTAATTTGCAATGTGTGTATGAAAATTCTCTGCTATATCGTTTTACGCATTCTTGGCGCTCGATTTCAAAGGGTAGGCTTTTTGGAGGACACCTGGCGGTTGATTTCAAAGGGTAGGCTTTTTGAGGGACACACTGTATTAAAAAAATTAATGTATCTTATAAGCGACGTAGATAGTTTCTCGTGACAGGTAAGCGATTGATGGACTTTTTTTTGTTCAGAGTTGAAAATATGCAATTTCGACCGGCTGCTTTCATTTGATTCGTTTTTATTCAATTTTCCTTCTAGCGTCACAAAAATGGTGACATTAAAGGGAAATGGCAACAAAAATTTTTATCCTCTTATTTGAAAGAGACTCCAAAACAATGTATAGAAGTCAATTACAGAATTTTTATATCTGCCTTATTTGGTGAAATGTTTTGACTTGAAATCTTTAGTTGTCCACGATCTTGGATATTTGTTGATATGCATGATACGTCACAACTTGGGTCGCAATTTTTTTCTTAGGACACAATGATTAATCTTCTCCAATGACCACACACATAGTAAGTGTTTTGGATGTCAGCACGGACTGAAAAGGTTTCATAAATATTCTATTGGTGGTAGGTATTTAGGAGAAGCTTTGAATCGCTTATCCCTGTTGTGACGTCACTAAAACATTGTTAATGAGGTTAAAAATTAATCCAAGATGGCGGACAGTTCGATTATTTAGGTGAGAATATCTCCCGAAGTAAAACAGATATAAAAATTTTGTAATAGACTTCTATATATTATTTTAGAGTGTCTTTCAAATGAGAAAATATATTCTTTTGTTGCCATTTCCCTTTAAATCGAAAGCTATACGCCTGAAAAAATGATGACTGTAATTTGTAAATTAAGTAATGAACGCGTCAGAGCACTCCGAAGTTCGATCAACTTTTTTGATGTACATCGTACGTCTTGAGGTGTGTCTTCCATTACATCATGAAAGTTTGATTTACAATGTCATGTGCAGCATGACAGCGTGAACCAAGTGTAATGCATAAACATTTGGTTGTAAATAGTTAAAGAATCGATACTTCATAGTCTGTTTGGTCAGTATAATGTATTTCTGCTAAATATTTTTGGGATGTTTTCCAATGCAACATTTTAAAAGAGATTTTTAACGAAGATTTTTAAAATTCTTTCAGCAAATAGGCACTCGCTTGCCAGGGTAACGAAGAGTGACACAAGCATGAAGACAGCATCTAGTACACTACCGACAAGAAATGTCAAGCGGAAAGCTCCTCATCCACCTAATTTGATTATGCCAAAATCTATACAGCCTCCGGAAAAAGTGAATGGTCAGCACATAATAGATGGAAAGAAAACGTCCAAGAAACGTAGAGCACCATCACCACCAAGAGATGCGAGTTCATCAATAAACTGTAATACCACTTCAAACCAAGGTCTAACTGAGTCAGAAACCGGACAGCTAGTTACCACCGGTAAAGCTGAGCATAAGTCGGCATTCCCAATATTTGTTGCACCACCTCCCCCAGAAAGCACACCTCCTCCTATCGATGAGTGTGAAACGCCAGTGGGACCAATTGATTTGGGTAAGTTACTGGTTAGGAATTTCTGTATCAGATTTATTAGGGAGTTTGGCAATCAATAATGGCAACGAATGAACTAAAAAGACACATATTATTTATCTTTTTGTGCCTTGTAAAAATACCTATTTTTCTGTTGACTACGCTTATACCGTCGCGAATTCAAATAAAACACGGCTACACCACTTCGAATTTTGACTGCTGACGTTGTCTACAAGCCGTGCAAATGATGGAAATAGCGTGGCCGTTCAAACACAACGTCCTACTAGAATGTTTATTTGAATACAATTTATTGTTTCGTTCTCGGTTGGCAAGCTCTTCATTTAGTGATTTACCACCTGTGCAAAAGATTTTCCAACAAAAAATATATTGCAGTTTTTGGGTTTCATTCACGTGATTAAATAGTATATGTGTTTGGGGCATGTTTCTGGATTTGGGGGCAGGAAAAATAAATAATAATTAGCAAGGTTTTAAACCGAATCTTTTGTTACATAATCAAACCGACCAAAAGACCAAAATAAATATTATAGAAGCAATGGCACAGCACTGAACCCCACATAACGTCATATGAAACTCAAAACTATAAACACGAAAAATTTCTGGGAATACTTTTGTAACTGCTCAAGTTGCAAATGCTTTGGAACGAATTTGCCCTTGTTGATTTGTAATTGCAACCTAAAACAAGCTTTATTTTCTTTTCGCTAGATGATGGTTCAGTGGAAATTCCTGTAGAGATCAACGGTGTAATAGATGATACTAAATCACTTGATTCCAAATCTTCAGAAAACCGTGACGATGGTGCTAAGAATACTGAAGAAGCTAACAAAGAAGTTGAAGTTAAAGTGGAGCTAGATATGAAAGATGGTAAAAATGATAAAACAGATGTTTCAGATACAATTGAAAACGGTCAAGACGAAACGACTGTTGAAGAGCAGATCGAAGTAGATGAAAATAAAGTTGACGGTGATAAATCATTGAAGGCTGAAGAAACTAGTACTTCTATTTCGAATGCAGAAAATAAAGCAGAACGGGTAGATGAGAATGAGAATTCTATGAATCAGGAAAATGTGAAGAACATGACTCCAGAGCAGATACAAGCTTTGTTAACGAAGACACAAAATCCCCAGGATCCATTAAACCTTCAAAATCAGCAACTTTTTGCAATGCAACAAAATCAACAAATGCTTTCAAATATTCTTCTTCAACAAATGCTTCAACAACAAATGACACAACCCCGACAACCTACTATAATGCCAATGCCAATATCTGTATCACCTTTACATCCTATGCAGCCGGGTAGTATGATGTCACCTGTTGGAGCTATGCCTGGCATGCAACCTCAGATGAATGGCGGTACCTACCCTAACCCTATGTGGCCACAGGCGCAACCGCCTGCCCCGCCACAAACTGCTCCACCGTCAGAACCAAAACCGAATGATGAGGTCAAAATATCCTCCACCACTTCGCAAGATAATTTACCCAGTCAAGTCAAATCAGAATCAGGTTCTCAGACAGAAACTCGAAAACCACCGCCAGTCAAAGAAGAAGAATTAGTTAACCGTCCTTTATTCAAGAAAATGCTTGCTCAAGTATCCCAAGGAAAAATACAAGGTATCCCCCCGAAAATAGCCAGTCAGAAAAGTCTGGAAACAGAGGTAACTCCGACATCTCCAATTTCTCCAGCAGCTAAAATTACTAAAGTTCCAACATCGTATGTCGCCAGCGCTGAAAAGAATGTTCCTCAATCAAAACAAGAAGAAGAGAGATCAGCACCAATATCTTTGACTGAGATAGGGCAAAAGTCATCTTATGTTGACAGCGCCATAGGCAAGAAAAATGTCGAAAGTATTATTCAAAATGAAGTAAAAGTGTCAGCTAAAGTTCCAGGAAATAATTCAGTTTCTGTAGGTACGACTGCTAATGAGGTAGTTGATGTTGATTCTAGTGTTGTAGAGCAGAGCAAAGCTTCCGAACCTGCGGTAAAAATTGAGAAATCAACAGAGCAAGAAGCAATGAACAAAGCAGCCGAAAGCATTTCCTTCAATACTGACAGGTCCATAAAACACGAAAACACTTCATCTGATGTAATGCCTACCAAGACTATACCGTCTGTACCAAACGTTGTAAATGGTGATAAACCGCTGAATCAAGTACAAACCGTCAGCACACCCATCCCGACACCCCCGATCAAAGCCGATGTAACCGAGGCTGATCACTCTCCTAACGAACCCAGAAACCCTGTAAAGCACACGCCTTCCACGGGAGGTATTACTGTGGTAAATCACAGTCCAATTCCTCCATCTAAACCTCCCGACATTGCACCTAAACCGCAGTTTTCCTCTCCAGGCGTTGGTTTCAATCATAACAACCCACCTAACATAACCTCTGTAGCTCAGCAAGCAGCCCAGGCTGCAAATGAAAAAAGGAAGTCACAAATTTTAAAATCTCCATCGTACGTTGGCCATACTCCACACAAACTAAAAATTGAAGAACCAGTTCTTGGAACTCTAAAATATCAACGAACCGTCGTACCTCCACTGTCGCCACCATCATATGCAAGTAAGACTAGCGCTGGAGTAAACCAAAATAACGGCGAGGTATCTTACAAGTATTCGACGACTGGTAGAGTTAAAACGGACGGTGCTAAGCCACCCCCAGTTGCAAAGAAACCAAGACATCTCTCAGAACCGACGGATACTGATGCAACTAAACCTACTTATGACATCAGGCAAACTAAGACATTGCCCCCAAAAAGTAAGAAATCGCAGCTGATAAAAATTTCGTTAAGTTTATCTCCTGAAGAGCGAATGCAGCTTCATAATAAACCACCTGGCGTGGCGACAAACGCCGCTGGTAGATAAGGTGAGTCGATCTTATTATATGAATACAGAGAATCCGTGCATGAAGTGGGTGAAATAAAACTCATATTTCACACACATGCATGATGTTTTTCTTGCCATAAGGCTCCCAATAATCAAACTGATTTATATTTAAATGAACAACAAACATTCATTGTATTACCGTGAAAATGTTGTAGCAATTGTGTTCATAGGACAAAGGAAACGCTGACAATCAATAATCAATATTTTCATAAAAAATATTCGAAAAACAAACGATAAAGCGGCAAATTTGTGCAAAATGTTCGCCTAATTGCCGAAATAATTCGTGGGACGGTGCTGGATATGGCTGGATTTATTTTCCGGCTTGAGGAACGAATCTGATTGGTCGAACTATAAACAAACTTGCTCGCATTTTCTTCAATCGAGGGTGGGGAGGGGGGGGGGAGGGAACTTGAGATTTCAAGATAAGCTGAAAAGAGACTTGAAAATATACAATATATTTTACAAAATGGTCGAAAACTATTCAATGTGAGTTGAGAGAAATTTGTAATGGTTTTTAAGTAACAGAATAGCACGAAAATGCGAGGAAAGGCAAGAAAAAACTTCGTGCCAATCACATTCGTTCCTCAAACCGGAGTATACATCTAGCACCGTCCCACGAATTATTTCGGCAATTAAGCGAACATTTTGCACAAATTTCCCGCTTTATCGTTTGTTTTTTTGAATATTTTTATGAGAATATTGTTTATTGATTGTCAGCGTTTCCTTTGAGCTATTTCATTTGATGTTTTGTGTGCATTTTGTGGTAGAATTTTTGTTTCAATTTGTTGTATGTATGTGTATGTATATATATACGTGTACATGCACTGCGAGTATGTCACTGCAGAAGCAAGATTGATCAGTGCCTGCATGTAGATTTATGAACACAAGTGCTACAACATTTTCACGGTAATACCAGGCCTGGGTAGCCCAATAGTTATGCTAATATATTTTTGTCCAATAAATATGTACATATATTTACATTTATGCTTTGGGAGTGAATTAATGCTCAGTCTTCAACTGTATTGACCACGCGCGGTCAGCCTTGTGACATAACATAACATAACATAACATTTATTAATTTATATCGCGCAAATTCAACATACAGTTTTCAAATGCGCGTTACAACAATAGATATGACAATTAAGATACTTAGGACTAATGTTACAGTATTAATTAGGAACTAGTTAATAAAAAGATATGTCTTAAGATCCTGCTTAAATACATTAAAATCAGAAATGCTCCTAAGATTTAATGGAAGTACATTCCATAGTTTTGGTGCAGCAGCTATAAAGGCTCTATCACCTAGAGTAGACAATGTCTTAAAACTTGGCGGACATAAAAGAAGTTTATTATTTGATCTTAAGCTATAAGAAGAGTTCGTTTTAAAAGTTATAAGTTCAGTTATATAACTAGGGGCAGTTCCATGAATTGCCTTGAACGTAAGTGTAATTATCTTATATTCAATTCGATATTTGACTGGCAACCAATGTAACTCGTATAACAACGGAGTAATATGGCTAAATCGAGGTACACAGTAGAGGATCCTTGCGGCAGTATTTTGAACACGTTGTAATTTGTCAATAGTATTATTGGGCAGTCCATACAGCAACCCATTACAGTAATCTAAATGACTGGTGACAAAAGCATGGATAAGTTTCTCTGCTGATTCTCTGCTGAGGTACTTACGAATTCTCCTTATATTTGCAGATGATAATAAGCGCTTCTACAGAATACTTCATATCAAAACTGTTCGACGTTACATTCTCTATGACTACACGCTGAGATCTGTTCACTAGATATGATCTAAACCAGGCAAGCGCATTATCACAGATTCCAAACTTATATTTAAGACGCCGCAACAATATGTCATGATCTACTGTATCAAATGCAGCGCTAAGGTCTGGAAACACCAATAGAGTGACATGTTGTTTATTCATATTAATGAGAATATCATTGCGCGTACGCAACAATGCTGTTTCAGTACTATGAAAATTACGATAAGCTGACTGAAATTCAGGAAACAAATGATTTATGGACAGGTGACCACACATTTGTTTAGCAGCAATTTTTTCAGTCACCTTGGACAGAAAGGCGAGGTTGCTCACAGGACGATAGTTCTTTTTTATCAAGTCCATGTTCGATTTTTTAAGCTTAGGTTTCACCAGTGCTTCCTTCCAGGTGTCAGGGAAATATCCATACACAAGGGAAGAATTCACCATATTAGAAATAGCTGGCAACAGGTCGTCTATGCAGTCCTTAACCATATCAGTAGGGATGGGGTCACTAGCGCAAGACTTATTTGAAAAACTTAGTATTGTCTCTTTGACTTCCTCGGATGATACACGTTGAAACTCAGTCAGAAATGACCCAGTATATCCTGGTTCCCCTTTAGGTACTAATGACGATTCTACTTCAAAATTTTCAAGTTTAAAGCGAATATTGTCAATTTTCTGGGCAAAAAACTTACCAAAATCGTTGGCAAGCCCAGAAAGATCTTTATACGGGGGGTAGCGCTCCCCAGATGAATTCCCTAACAGGGCACTAGTAGCTTTAAAGAGTCTTCGCTGATCAGTGCTGTTTTCCTCAATAAATTTAAAGTAGTAATCGTGAGATCAGTGCTGTTTTCCTCAATAAATTTAAAGTAGTAGTGACGTGTCATGTAAACATTATTACATATATCTAATATAATAATGTTTACATGACACTTCACAAGGCTGACCGCGCGTAATCAATACAGTTGAAGACTGTCAGAGTATTAATTCATTCCGAAAGCATAAATGTAAATACATGTACATATTTATTGGACAAAAATATATTACCGTTAATTATTGGGCTACCTAGGATAATACAAGAGTGTTTGCTGTAATTTAAATCCATTTCAGCTGTTTATTTAAAAATAAATCAGTTTGATTATTGGGAGCCTTGTATGTTCTTACCAGTAAAATTTATCCTGCCTGTATATCCCGCCCAAATAGTAACGTCTGCTCACAGACTAGGGTAACCATGGAGTCCGTTTTGTCAATGAAGAGAGATTGGCATATTCACCAATGAAATCCCATAACATCATAAAGATAAAAATGGAGCCACTTGTTCAAGAGTAAATTAGATTAACCCTGGGCTAGCGTGAAATTTAAAGGTGATTTCAGAGTAGCCCTTTTGTAAGTTTTAAAACATTTTTACACAAATCTTTTCTGGATAAATAGTAGTTTTGGTATCTGAAGTTTTGAAACATAAGTGGACGTGAAGGAATACAGAAAGGAAAACAGTGGTTAACCAAAGTTTAGCGCTAACCCAGCTTTGAACAACCGATCTCAAAAAGAAAACATCTGTAGCAGACAAGTAAATTTACATCTTCTAATTATTTTGTTTCTCTTTAAAGATTGATAGAAAATTGTCAATATCTCTTGATACATGGAGTGAATTATCATTGGGCATTTTGTTCTCGTGTATCTTAGTGTTTTGTACCAATACGTTTGTTTAACTGTCACAATCAATAATTGAATTTTCCCTTTTCTCGTTTGACTGGTACTGTGACTTTATACTCTAACAAACACTGGTGGAGAGTCAAATGACAGCTGAAAGATGAAGAAATACCACGTCCTGCTCGTTTCGTAGAAAAATATCGTGCATGGTTTGTTTGACGTGTTTGTTTGTATAATATGTTTAAAATGAGTTTGTTGTCATAGACAACTCGCGGCAAACGTTTGCGCATGTGCAATGTTGTGCCCTGTGGTGTGCTATTGTGTTTATGTTTTCTGTTACATTCATTGACAGTTGTATAGAATTGAATATGTTGTGTTATAACAACCCTGGTCTATCTTAATCACACAAACACGTTTAATATAATACCAACCTTCTTTCACATTAAGCCTATATAGTATATATATAGTATATATATGTACACATATTTATATATTTCATTGTATCATATATAAAACGTTTTTGCACAATACTTGTACAACAGCGGTGATGGTCTTGTGAACATATGTATGCGAAAATTCTTAGCTATATCAGTAATTATGAAAAACTTACCGCCCCTTGTCCAATGCAAGAGCATAAATATTGGAAGTCTTACAAAAGCTTTAGCCTTGTCATCTTTATCCATATGGTTTAGTTTAAAACATCATTAAGCATTTTGTGGATGCATCTTTTATCCACATTTTGAAACGGTTCCGGGCACAAATTTTTAAAAATGTAAAATGAATGCAAAGGTGCATATGGAGCAATAACATATTGAAAAAAACTCACGTGAGTGAATGTTTGAGAAAAGTAGAAAACAGCCTAAGATAAGAGCTTCTTCATGCAGATAGCCTCAATGTTGCCTCAATGCTAACACCGAAGCTTATTTTCAATCTTCATTTAATTTTTCCAGTCTTTATGCTCTTTGTGAATGAGAAGTATATATGGATCATACAAATAGTAATTACAATTTGATAATTAATAAGTTGCACTTTGGAATACACTACAGCACATGTATAATAAAGTTAAAGTGTTTGTGTGAAATGCCCTTTCATATATCTTGTTAGCAGTTTGATTTGTTTTTGTTCGTGTTGTATATCCTGGCAAAGAGGAAAAGTTGCTAGTTGATTAATTGATAGCGGATTTATAGTAGCCCAATCATATTGGGCAAGTAAGCGAAGGTGCTAGAGTTGGCTAGCTCTCTACAACTTTTACTGTTTTAGTGATTTATAGACTTTTTTTATTTTTCTGCTGAATATTTTTAACGTATTTATTTCATTTCGAAGACAAATGTTAGTCATTTGGCTGTTTTAGAAAACACTGTCCTAGTTCATACTTCATGGTCCATAGATTTCAGTCAGTGACATTTCTAAACAGCGAAACAACGAAGCGAAACAGCAAAACGTTTCGTTCTTTGCTAATGTCCAAATGTCCTCCAACATTTTACAGCACCAGAACATTTTAACTTATCTGGCTTACGTATACCTTCTTAAAATGCCTTCTGATAAACTCAAAGCAACTTAAAAATCGCGTGTGTATATATTTTTGTGGCAAATATTAAAGTCGGTTGGAAAAGATATTCAACTTGGATCACATCGATCATCGAGCAAACCACGATCAATCAATTAGTAAACGATCAATAATAAACTTCTGTAAATCGCTAGTATAGAAGTATACTGAAAAATAAAGCAAAAGCAATAATACTGGTGGTCTAGTAAGGTCTAGTTACCCAGAAAGGAACACTACTTACCAATTTCGTACCAAGAGCAATGCCTGTTCGCGGGTTGAGATTGGCCTTGGAACATTAGTACGAGATTGACCATTGAGATATTGCGATTTGCATTCAACCACGGGCTATAGGACAGGCGCATTGCGATACTGTTTACGTACGTAAATAAGAAAATTATTAAAATGTTATAAACCGTATTGTACTTACTTATGAATTATTTAGACGTTCAAATGATGGGAGTGTTCTAAACGTCGTTATTTCGTTCGGAAATAGTGAAATACAAATCCTTGTTCTGTTACACATCGTCGCCATATTGAATCAAGCACAATTTCCATCCCCCTGGCAAAATAATAAGACGGCGAAGAAAAATAGGAGAAAAATAAGAGGGTAGGAACAATGTGGGCGGACGCTCTTATTTTTCTTCGCCGTCTTATTATTTTGCCAGGGGGGGATGCAAATTGGTGATTGATTCAATATCGCGACGCTGTATAACACAACAAGGATTTGTATTTCACTATTTCCGAACGAAATAACGACGTTTAGAACACTCTCATCATTTGAACGTCTAAATAATTCATGAGTAAGTACAATACGGTTTATAACATTTTAATAATTTTCTTATTTACGTACGTAAACAGTATCGCAATGCGCCTGTCCTATAGCCCGTGATTCAACCGTGCGGCGTGCGGTTTCAAAACGTACGTTTTACGTTTCAAAACGTACGTTTGCCGTTTCAAAACGCACGTTTGCCGTTTCAAAACAAACAGTTTTGACAGGCCTCATGCTAAGTTTGAACAATGAAATTGACACTCTTTCGCGCTTCGAACGGAATTTTTGGCTTTTATACAGTAAATATAGTATATAAAAGCTAAACATTCCTTTTCAACCACGAAAACATGTCAATTACATCGCCCAAACATGACATGTCACCATAGGTAGCGTATTGTTTACATGTAAACAATACGCTACTGATCTCTTTATGAAACTACACACTGAATTGGGCCGCCTATGATGTCACGTGGAAAAACAATACGTTCTGAAACGGCAAACGTGCGTTTTGAAACGGCAAACGTACGTTTTGAAACGTAAAACGTACGTTTTGAAACCGCACGCCGCACGGTTGAATGCAAATCGCAATATGTATGTCAATGATTGAGACAATCTCGTACCCAGAGCAATGCCTGTTCGCGCGTTAGGCTGGCATTGGCTCTGGGGAAACGGAATGAACTGCGTATGATTTCATACGCGCTCACTTAATGCGCATGCTATCCACTAATAGGCTGTGCTTTATTTCCAGCAAAATAATCATAAATACAACAGTTGAGCCCGAATAAATAAAGCATAGCCTATTAGTGGAGAGCATGCGCATTAAGTGAGCGCGTATGAAATCATACGCAGTTCATTCCGTTTCCCCAGAGCCAATGCCAGCCTAACCCGCGAACAGGCATTGCTCTGGGTACGAGATTGTGATTGACTCAATTATAGCACTACCTTCTCCACAGGCGCTTTGAATTTACGCGCGGGCGTGAAATGTTAGGAAGGCGAAGGCGCGGGCATCTTCGACACGTGCGGGCCCCTAAACTTACGCCCGCGCGTAACCGTAAAGTGCCTGTGGAGGAGGTAGATTATAGCACCACACGCGTGGACTCCAGGACTTGAGCAGGTTATTAGGTTAATGAAGCGCGGGACAGAGTTTAGTACCTAAATCAGTTGTTTTTTTTAATTTAATTTTTCTTATAAAAGACCATAAGTTAAAAAAGACTGAATTTCAAGAGAATGGAAAAAACAACAAAACTGACAAAAAGAAAAGATGTTAGAACTTACATGGAGGATGCGGGCATCGATCCCGCTACCTCGCGCATGCTAAGCGCGCGCTCTACCATTTGAGCTAATCCCCCTATCGGCTATCTATGGTTGAAAAATGCAATCATAAATGAATACCAAGGAGTGAAATGTTCATTGCTTGACACGTGCCCACGTTCGACAAATTTGTTGACAACTTGGCATGGACAAATAATAAATGCTGAAATGCTAAGCAGCTGAGATATTAAAACTCAAAAGGTAAGTGTTCAACGTAGCGGAAAATTTTAATTATATTTATGCATTATTTCGAACATCTTTATGTTCTTGTCATATCTGCTCATTAAGAGAGTCGTGACAATGGCGAGCACTCTCCCTTTGCAGAGTCAGTTTCCTGAACGTAAGTTTTCATGCAAGTCAGTTTGTGAAGGCGTTTGTTGTCAAACTAATGAACCAAACCTTATCTTTATCTTTTGTAGTGAATGGTGATGAGAAGCGAGTTAAAATGCGTCGACAACAGCTTATAGCCAAGGCTGAGGTTTGTGGTTTGTTTATCAGATCACCTATCAAATGTGTTGGCGAGAGGGGCTGCACGGTTGACAAACCGAAGTGATGTTGTTGCCTAATATTTCAATTAAATTCTAGGTTGTCAAGAAGAAACTTATTGGTCAACTAGAAGATCATTTTAATTCAAGTTTGAATAATTTGGTCGATGATTTTCTGTCGGATAGCAATGACGGTCCCAGAAATGGAGTTGGCGAACAGGTATCCTCTAGAAAGTAAGTAATTATTGCCTTTTGAAATTTGAGTAATATTTAAAAAATATATTGATTCTCCACGACCAGGTGCTTTTATTTCCTTAATAATAAGAAATTCATTCCTTATGTTATTATAACACTGATTTGTAGCTCGTCAGGTAGTCATATATTAAATAATTTAATATCTGAATTATGTACGGTCCTGTCTGACTATGTCACTTTTAGTAGACAAATGAGAAAATCTGCCTATAAAATGCAAGTCTGAACTATTGTTGTTTGCAGATTGCACACCTGCCTGTGGGGAGAGAGATGAGGGGCGAGGGGTGTAACTCTGTTCAGGATGTTACAGTAACATAGAATAAAGCCATCTCTATTATTTGGGCATCTCAAACTGATTTACCAACATTCATGAACGCTTCTTTGAAATGTTCACAAAAAGTTCATAAGTTTGGAAATCATCAGAAACCGTTAGAGGGCGTTAGAAGCAGCTGGAAACTGTCAAAATGTCTTGTGTTTGACTAAAAACTTCATGACTGTACTTCCTAAAATCTAAATATTTTAAACAGCAACCATTATAATACTACCTTTTGTTTTGAAGTTTCATAATCTAATACTGATATTTCATCATTGACATCATTCGAATCGTCACAGCAATCACATTTTTTCTGCCATTTTGGCATATTCTCTTTCTTGCAAAATGGAGGTGAGTTGTTTTGGATTGGCGACAGTGGCGGATCTAGCGTAAGTCAAAATATATTACCACAGCTCATTCTAGGATATATTTACATTTTAAAATACCTTCAAAGCAACTTCATTGGTTAGATTCTATTCTTTTGAAATTCATAACCTATGACATTGTTATAAAGTTATTTTGAATTTAAAATTGAGCTGCTATAAATTTATTTTGAGTTGCCCTGGATCAGCCACTGATTGGCAAGTTTTAGACAAGGCAAAAACGCAGAGAAATAGTTATGTAAATAAGTTATAGAATAAAGCGTGTCCTAACGATTCCAAACTTGCCCTTCGTACTTACTTATGATAGCTAATTAATTATCTGGAAATAGGTGATAGGAATGATGTGGACAATGAATTTACATATATTATATACAAGGACTGTGTAAAGCGTATAAATTGTCGAAGTTAAAATGAAACTCACAAAAAAGTTAAAGTTCACAAAATTGTTCACGAAATTCATAAAAAGTTCACTTGGAAAACAAAAAGTTTGCAAATCGATGAACTTTGTTCATGAGTAGTTTTCACGTAAGCCCTACCCATTATCTATTTCCCACTCAGGAATATCCATACACACAAGCTAAAGCTAGTCCAGGAAAGATCCAAAATAGTGCTTTTTGGCAGATAGCATCATAAAGTTTTGACTAAAAATTTTATTGAAGAGATTAAATTTTTGACCAACTGCAGACCTTCACTGCACTGTTGAATATTTTCAGACAAGGGGACTGCGTGGCAAATCGATGATAAATGTGGCAGGTCCACAACAGCCCTTATTGGATGCCATTCCCAATCCTGCCTTATCAAGTAAATGTATGTACGTATGGAATATAATTATGTATATCGAGCAGAATCATGTGAAAACCAATACAGATGAATTTTTGTATTTTGTTACCAGGGCTTGAATTAGCAATAAGAATATACGTATGTTTGTGAAGATAATGAATGTGTGATCAAAAACACTCAGTCAGTACCTCCTCCCTCTTAGAAGTGGGTTTTCCCTTCTGAATATTTGATTTACACTCATCTTTCTTATAGTTTCTGTGCGTGAAGTTTTTTAGCTGTAATTTGTTTGAAGTTTCTTTGACATTTTCTTACATAAATGATATTCCTGCTGTGATCACAGACACAGAGTTACTTACAGTACAATATAAACAAACCTTCAGTTTCTGTTGCTTCAGTTTTTGCTCACTCGATGTTGACTAATTTCAAAAGGGTTACAGTGTTGATTTCAGCTAAGTATTCACTGTAATAAAACACAGTTTGGAGTCTGACAATCAAATGTTTGCTTAAATTTAAATTCACTGTAATGTGTGAATTAATTTAATTTATATAGTCACACGCGTTGAAACTCAACCAATGCAACCTATAAGCCTTTGTGTAGGCATAAATATTTTTTACATTATTGTTCTGTCACTGAGATAAACAGTAGGAAGAGTCTGGCATAGAAATAATTTTCTGCCATAGTGGGTTCCTGCACTTATTAGTTATGAACTCTGATCAACTTAAATATAACCAAGTCTTGCATTAATTGAGGTTAGTTGGATTCTACAAATCATTTCATGAAAACATGAGACACTCGCTCCTGTAATCCAGCCTAGTACACAAATTATTTTTATAATACATTCATTTTTGTTAAATTCCTTTTTGAACAAGATAAGAAGATTAAACTAAATTTACTTTAATTAATTTATGCTAATGCTAAACAGTCTGTTATTTTCTAAAAAACTGGGCTCATTGCAGACTGGGTTGTTGTAAAATAGTAACTGTTTTATTTGAGACATCATAAGAGGCCAGAGATAAAAAGGTATTAATACTAAACACTCAACAAACCATGTTTTGTATGCAGGAAACTCTGCTACATCTGCTAGAGATTTGCCAGCTGCAAGACTATTTTGAAAGCCTTGAAAATACTTATTAATTCTAGCAACTGAATGCATTAGAATCAAATATATATTGCATCAAATATTGGCCTGAGAATGCTTCAGATGTTAATAATTTAAAAACCGTAACAACTTTTGTTTTTGTTTGCCGGGCGTTGCCGAAGGTGAATATTATTCGTTGATATGACCATTGTATATGAGATGTTGTATCTGAGGCTAAACTCGTATTGCACGGGAAAACTCAGACAGTCTCCTAATTCGTCAAACACTCGCTTGACAGCTCTTATTCTCGATAGACCTGAAAATTCCATATACATTGTACTTTTTTCCATTCATGTAGTGAATACCTGCTGCTGTGTTATTTCAAGAGTCAAGTTCTTCTTTGTTTACACGTTCTTTGTACTCAATATTAGTCTCCTTCTTTCTTTTACCCATCCTCATTTCCGTATTACGTCAAAGGAAGATCAGTTATAAAGGCTATATGTTTACGTTGCTATTATTGGGTACTGCATTGATGGCTAGCTGCAAGAAAATATTGGACTTTGGAAATTGTTGTTGTTGGACTGCATTATTGGCGTTCAAACGCGCGAGAGGGTTATAACAAACTACTCTCATCATTTCTTAATAATATCTTGGTTTGACCTGGGCTGAGGTGAATGCTCATATGAAGGGATTTATTTATAAAGCGTGTGCTAGCCTGGTTAACTAAGTTGACTGTCTTCTTCTGGATCTTACAGCAGCTTTAAGACTTTAAAGCATACAGGTAGACAGGCATACAGGCATACAGTTTATTTTAGTTGCCAACATGGCTTTGGATCTTTCAAAATCGTCTCTTGTCAAAAAGGAGAAAAATCATGACACAAGTGAGGCCAGTCTGATGCAAACAACACGTAGGGCCATTTAATTTTCTTTACCTGGTCACGCCCATTGATATGTAATTAAGACTGGATAATGCATCGTCATACAAAACCCAAATAAAATGGACAATTTGCATAATAGACTAACATTCGACCTAGTCAAAGAAAACAAAATCTTTTACTAAGCATCCTAAAGAAGATCGCCATATATCACCTGCGCGCAAATTGCCCTTGAAAAAACCTGCAGAGGAGGTCGGTGCGTGGCGAGAGACAAACTCATTCTTTACAGATTATTAATAGAAGAAGTGGCTTGGAACTCATTAGAATAAAAATGTAGCCCAATTTATGTTGGTCTACACTCTGGTTTATGTAAAAATATGGTCCATCATTGTCACTTGTTCAACTGTGTTTTTGTCGCATCGGCCAATAGGAATCCTTGAATCCCACAGGATGGCTAACGTTTCCAAAATGTTGCTGTTTGTCAATTAAGCAAATATATACGTGACGCTGCAGGACTTTGTTTCTGCATAAACCAGAACAAAAACGTGGTTGAGGACTTGTATTGTTATTCTCACGAGTTCCTAAACAATCTCTTGTACTAACTATGTTTTTAAATATTATTATTATATATCAAGGGTCAAAGTTCATTCATTCTAGTATCTTATTGATTAAAAGAGGATCACGTGAAAGTCACGAAATTCAACTGTTGACTGCATGAGGTCTGCGAGGGTATTAAAGGTATTAATGCCCGCGTATTAATGCCCGGCGGCGATAAAACCGGAAGTCAAGCATGTGGGGCGACCTTTTTCTTTGTTCCTATGAAGCCGAAAGTTGTTTTTCGTGTTTTCAAATCAAATTACTTTGTATCATTTTGTTCAATAAAAACAATTTTTGTCTTTTTAATACTGTCGTTCACTTTGACACTTGATATATTAATAAAACACTTATGGGCCCGAGGGAAGCAGTATGTTTTGTGATCCCTCGACCGGCGACGTTTCCCTCGGATGCGCCTCGAGAAACATCACCGTCTCGGGTTCACAAAAGAAACTGTTTCCCTCCCGCCCAGTAAATAAGTGTTCATTGTTTTCTAATGTGGTAGAACCAAGAATTTTTATCATTTTTTATCAAAAAACACGCACTTGC
This sequence comes from Muricea muricata, assembly GCA_963855995.1. Lineage (NCBI taxonomy): Eukaryota > Metazoa > Cnidaria > Anthozoa > Malacalcyonacea > Plexauridae > Muricea > Muricea muricata. Next base: position 66,818,381 of record OY979717.1, read on the forward strand.
TGTTAAATGTGGTAATGCATTAAATCCAAAACCGCTATCATAATGAAATCACTTTTATTGCATTCGCACAGGCTGACTTAAATTTTGATATAATGCAACAAGGTTTTTACATGTTCGATGACGGTCTGGCATTCGGACATGGACGGAGGCCTTGATAACTTTTTTTTTGGGGGGGGGGCGTGCGAATTCACTGGATTTTGAATAATGACAAACTTAAAATTTATCTCAAAATTGTTTAGGAAACCTTTTTATGTCATGGGCGTCCGCATGGTCGCATTACAACTTGTCGTTCATTTCATTTACAATAATTGAATTCACGCATTATTCTAAGCAAAGAAAATAATTATTTTAAAGACTATATGTTTGTACACTTGTACAAGGGTCCGGATTCTATTCCTGACTGAGACCGGGAAATTGCTAGTCCGCCTCTGCCAACACATTATTTCACCTTTGAACATTGCATCAAGGCACAATAAAAATCCTTAACTAATATGTTGTTCTTATCACGTTTTGATGATTGGGTTTTATTTACAGTTATATGGACTCAAGGAAAGTGTTCAAAGCCAGACAATCCGTATTAACGTAAGTTCTATTATCTGTGTACGGTGGTCGCTTATTAGATGTGCAGATAGAGTTGTAATAATAAACATACAATAGTTTGCCACATTTACCAACAACTAAATTGTCTAGAGCGGGTCTAATTAGGAGAAGGTCGTGGCTTCGGTTACAACATTCGATTTACGATTTTTGCTTTTGCTATTATCATAGTCTTTGTGTATTGTAATGCATGGTCGATATTTAGGTAATAGTTATAAAATAATTGACCTCAATCGTATTTTTTTCTTTTATAGTGATCTACTTGAAGTTTCTCATATTCGAACAATTTACAACATTTTTGTAGCGATACTCATTGTCTTTAGTCTAAACACGTTGGCTTATGACTACATTGAACATGGCAGGTAAATCACAGTAAAGCTTGATTTTAATAGAACACCAACCTCGTCAAGGGCCTCTGTTAATAGAACACCAACCTCATCCAGGACCTCTGTTAATAGAACACCAACCTCATCCAGGGCCTCTGTTAATAGAACACCAACCTCGCCCAGGGCCTCTGTTAATGGAACACCAACCTCATCGAGGACCTCTGTTAATAGAACACCAACCTCATCCAAGACCTCTGTTAATAGAACACCAACCTCGTCCAGGGCCTCTGTTAATGGAACACCAACCTCATCCAGGACCTCTGTTAATAGAAAACCAACCTCGTCCAGGGCCTCTGTTAATAGAACACCAACCTCATCCAGGACCTCTGTTGATAGAACACTAACCTCGTCCAGGGCCTCTGTTAATAGAACATTAACCTCATCCAGGACCTCTGTTAATAGAACACTAACCTCATCCAGGACCTCTGTTAATAGAACACTAACCTCATCCAGGACCTCTGTTAATAGAACACTAACCTCATCCAGGACCTCTGTTAATAGAACACTAACCTCATCCAGGACCTCTGTTAATAGAACACCAACCTCATCCAGGACCTCTGGTAATAGAACACCAACCTCACCCAGGGCCTCTGTTAATAGAACACCAACCTCATCCAAGACCTCTGTTAATAGAACACCAACCTCATCCAGGACCTCTGTTAATAGAACACCAACCTCATCCAGGGCCTCTGTTAATAGAACACCAACCTCATCCAGGACCTCTGTTAATAGAACACCAACCTCGCCCAGGACCTCTGTTAATAGAACACCGACCTCATCCAGGGCCTCTGCATGTCCACCACATGCTTCACCACAAAGAAGCCCTGGGACGAGTTTGATAGACACGACGTCGAAATTGCATTCTACTTGTCTCCAACTAAAAGCGCTTTGAAAACTTACCTATTATTTTTATAATGAATTAATTGCATCAGGTTACGAGTTGTTCGACTAAAACATAACAATGACACGAAGGTCTCGCACGGTGACGCCATGATTGTCGTCTTGTTGTTAATTTTAGGTTGGTAATAGATTTCTCCATTATTACCTGGGCATTTGGTAAAGTATCTGTTGTGGTAGTTACATGGATACTAATGCAGTTGCAAGTAATTCTTGCTTATCCATTATTTATCGCCTGGGTTTCCACTCGTGCTTCATCGAAACTACTTGACCTTATGTGGTTTGGAGTTTTCTTTTTGTATCTTGGCATCTTGTTCGTATTTCCTGTCATTGAGATCTTGAATAACGATTTACCTCCTGTATCCAGAGTCATCATCATCATGGAACAGGTATGTATACAGACAACCTTAGTTATTTTAAATTTTAAAACAATCTTTCTAAACTAACCTTAATTAAATCTTCTGATAATCCTAGAACATTTAAATCTATGCCTACGTCGTACCAATCCATTATCGTGTTGCTATTAGATCAAACTTTCAGATATTGTAACATGTTTGTGTTTTTCTATGTACAGTCTTTCCAAAACCGTTAACTGAACGCGCAAGGGATGACGGGTTATTGCTTATTTTTGCCTCTCAACATAGAATTATTTCTTTGAAACATCATGGAGGAAACATACATAGGAAACTTATGACGGCAAATTTACCTGCGACAAAGGTGATCCCCTAAATATCAAGGCCTGGATAAACAATAATCCATCATCCCTTGCGCGCTCATAGTCCACAGTTTACGCTTTTGGAAAGACAACCTTAATTGAAGTAGCTGTAAATGTAATGTGTTTTTAATATTGTTTGTTACGTTCTTGTGATTGTTGGTATTTTCAACTAACTTTGGTACGCCCTGTATATTTACAATTTACTTCTAGACTTTGTATAAACATTTAACAGAATGTACATTTCCCAGCAAACATTAAACTAAAGATCTGATTATTATAATGCGGATGAATGCGATGAGGGATGACACCTGTTGTTCGTTATTATAAAATGTGACTACCGAACGTGCGACTATACATAATAAGTGTTATTTTCTTTTGTTCAAGATCCGATTCTACCTGAAATTGCATGCTTTTGTGAGAGAAGTTGCGCCGCGTGTCATAGCAGAAGATAAACATAAAAAAGGTAAGTTGGTCTTTTATTGTAATGTGAGGGTGTGAGGGGTATAGGGATACGCACGGGACAAGAATTGCCCCAGTCCTTCTGCCGTTAATCAACATTGAATGCAGAGTGGGATAAAGGCGTTTTTCATATTTGAACCGATGAATACTTGCTAAAAATATTTGCTACCTTTTCGATAGGTTCCTTTTCCCGGGTGACTACAATTAGGATAGTTACTCTAGCCACAGCTAGTCCCCACTTTAACTTTGCTGCTCCATGTTTAGATCATAAGAATAGTGATGACGAAAAAACAGACGATGAAGGATATAATGATGATATGAAAATTAGCTCGAATAATAACAACATTCCTGGCTTTAGTCAGTTTCTGTACTTCCTTTTCGCTCCAACGCTTGTGTATCGAGATTCTTATCCACAGTAAGTACTGTAGCGTATCAAGATCTTATTTGGAGCGCTGTCAATGATTAATATTACGTTAACAACAATTCCAGGATTTTATTGGTTTCTTTACTATAATTATCTATTATACGTGTTTATAAATGTTATCAAACACATCTGTTTGGCTGAGTTTGTATCAGCCAAGTTCTAAAATATCATACTCGAACCTACCGGACCGTGTAGTAGATCATGGGCTAGCATTTCAAAGATTGTAGGTTCATTCCCGCATTGGTCAGCAATATTTTTCAGCTTGCGTGCGCTGTGGACATGGAACACGTACTATGAACAAAATGTTCACCTCGTGTGTAGATAACAGGATAATACACAAAATCACGTCTGTGTTTATAGAACCCCCAAGATCCGCTGGAAATACGTTGTTTCCAACTTTGCTCAAGTTGTTGGCTGTGTTTTCTACACTTACTATATTTTTGCTCGATTCTGCGTGCCAGTTTTCAGAGACACTGGCAAGAACCCTCCGAATTTAAAGTAAGTTTCAGCTTGCTTTCGTCATGAACTTTGTTGATAATTTTTTTGTATACATGACAATATTACAGGAATTTGATTGGTTGAGGAAAGTTATTTCATTAATTGCACTCGTTGTCAATGTCATGAAGTATTTTGTATGGTACCAAATAAATAATCATAAATGAAATACATCGTAAGTGAAATCAACTAAATTAAAAAAAAACTACAGATGATAACTCGTCGGTAAATTTTCATAATCCACCCTTTTCGAGGTTGACTGACGTGGGGTAACACGTGTAGCGTAATTTGAAACACTCGGACAAACAACAAGCGTCTCGCGTTATTACTTTTGTATACGAGGAACTCTTGATTATCGACAATTTTAGCGAAATTTACTTTTTAAAGACAAAGAAAGGCAAAGTAAAAAAGGGCAAAATTTTATCAAAGCATGGATAGTACTTTGGAGCGCAATCATTTTGAGAAAATGTCGCTATCTGACATGAAACAATATTTAAAAGCGCGAGGCGTTTCAGTAACGAGATATCTTAAACCAGCATTGGTTGAGATAGCGAAATCCGTCGAAAAAATCGTGATACCTGGCTTAGACTATGCAAAATAAAAAGAGGAGAGCGACTTGATTATTCGTGGAGTTGATATAGAAGATTTGCTATCTTCAGCGCACAAATATGTAAATGTTTTAACGCATCGCCGCCACTTGGTCTTTTCGATATTTTCAACCATTTCATATGCAGTTCCACAGAATATGATAACAAGGGCTTGCCGCATACAAAGCATTAGATGACTATCGTCGTTTTGAAGAGGGATATGTTGAATCTCTATTAACAAAGCCATTACCCAGTGTGGGAGTGCATTTGTATGTGTTCGACCAAGTATGAAGAAATCAGAATTGTTTTCCTTCTTACTTATTTTGGGGCAAATATTGTTCCTCTCTATAGGCGCTTTTCGTTTGTTATTCAGTCGCTTTACCTGCATATCATAAAAGGCAAATGGCGTCGTCAAATATGTAAATAACACTATAAACAAATGCATATTTTTGCGACTATGTATTGTCTAACCTTTTCACGGCTTGCAGTAGCTGCAGTAACATTTTCCTTCAGAATTTATTAATCTTTCTGGGTAACGCGAATCACTTTTTGCAAGAACCCCACGCACATGGTTTAACCATTTTCTTTCGCAGTCGAACTACGTAATATTTGTATGCGCAAGTACCATGAAAACGCAATGTTTGTCCGACTGTTTCGAATTACGCTACACGTGTTACCCCCCGTCCGTCAACCTCGAAAAGGGTGGTTGACCATAACAAAAAAAGGCAACATGTACTGTACATTTTGTCAGAATGCATTGCAGGCATCAAGCAAAAATGACTGAAAAACGATGCAAAGATAAACACCCAAGGACATAAAACATCAACAAACCAAAGAAAGTAATCTCCTCTGTTATGCTTGTCTCTCAACAGACGTCAATTTGCTTTTTGAAACGATACCCGACCGCAATGCATTCTGGTAAAGTGCACATTCGCCGTCTTTTTCGTAACGGTCAATTATGTAGTAAATATCAGTGCCACTACTTGTGAAATTTAATGCATTTATCTAGGCTTTTCGTCTTGTCTGTATTTAACGCGATGCTGCCGGGGACTCTGGTGTTAGTTTTGGGTTTCTTTTGTATCCTACATTCCTGGCTAAATGCCTTTGCAGAAATGCTCAAGTTTGCTGATAGAATGTTTTACAAGGTATATGTATTGTTGTGTTTGCTATGACTCTCGTTAGTATTTTGGCTTAAAATAAATTACTTCGAAGAAAAACCTCGTCGCTTTTTTTGAGTTTAAGATCTTCTAATGTACAAAATTGACAGGTTTTGTCAACACTAAACACAAAATGATTTCTGGGACAATCAAACCATAGATATTAGAAAGGGGAATGGATTGGCAACGCTATTCAATACTATACACGACCTCCGGTCCAGTTATTTTGAATAAACCGGAAACAAACACTGCACAACTCGCTATGGTAAATATGCGCGTGAACGAAATTGAATTCATGAGCATAATTACCATACAAGTTGGGCAATGTTTGCTTCCGGTGTGCTCAACTGAAGATAAAGTATAGGTAACAAAAGAGTTGCAAATCCATCCCTTTTTCTAATACCTATGATCAAACAGTTCTTAATATTTTTTTAATACAAGATAAATGCTTGACTGCATACATGCATTATTGTTACTTCCTGAAACTGTGTGGCTTTTTCAGTTACTATTGATTCTAAGGTTACATGTATTGCAAACAGTAGATGTCGTGCAGTCATATAATAATTTGCCCCAAGCTTGCAAATGCTGTTTGCAAGTGCTGCTATGATAGTTTTTATGAATCTGCCTGAGTAAATGAATAAATAAATTAACTGCCAGGTCAGTTAACTACTAAACTCCAATTATAACAAACATATCCCCGCCTCTTCTGCCTTTTTTGGGGAAATTTTATCCCTCCTCCGCTTTTAGAAAGGGGGGGGGGAGAACATGTTTTGGCATATTGACTTATTGTATTATCTTAGCCAACCTGAACGCCGGAGCTAGATACATTATATGGTATGTAATAAAAGCAAATACTTTGTAGGACTGGTGGAATGCATCATCATATGCTGACTATTATCGAACTTGGAATGTTGTTGTTCATGATTGGCTGTACGCGTATTTTTACAAAGATTTTCACTGGGTAACTAATTCGTACAAGTGTTGAATGTAGAGTAGTAGAAGCAAATTTAAAGAACAGAATGACACAGCTAGTATCAGCCTAGACCTGGGGCCTTCTAATTTTAATTGTCTTTTCATGTATGCCATTTGATATGGGCAGGCCAGGGGAAGAGGCATTGCTCCAGCCAAGTAAAGGCTCTAGGTGTAGGCTGGTTTAGCGTGTCTTCCTGAGATCTGCATTAATTGAAGCAAAGTTGAACTAAACTACACTAAACTGGATAGCATGCACAGTCATCTATGTGTTTTCCTGAGATGTACAGTTGTTCACACCGTACACTTTCCATAAAGTAAGAATCTATTACATTTTGTCCTTACACGATGTTGGTATGACGTAACGCTAACCGTAAAAGTTTGAAGTAACATCATTTCAACAGTTGTAAACTGTAGTGATTTTCTGCCGGCAGTTTCGTGCGAGTATCGTGTGAACTGTTCACAGTGAACAGTAAACTAAAGATTATTTCTATTAGAAAGCCTGCATTCTGATTAGCTACTGAACTTGAAACTGTTGCATGAATGGTAGGTAGTATTGCAATACTGTTAGAGACAGAGCATGCATGGTTTGTTATATTAAGTTATTTCCATCGATAAAAATTAAATAAGCTAGGAAAGACAATTTTATTACGTTTTTTCGCTTTGGGCAGCCCGTGTAACCGGGACTTTAATGGATAGATTGTGAACATGAGAAAGTGCGGTATTCTAGTTATTGAGCCTCTACTAAAACAGCAGTACCAGTTAGGTAGTACTTATAGGTGGGTAGAATGTCGAAAATCTAAGCAACGTGGTTAAGATACTTGACTTCAAAACTCTTTACTATACGAAAGGTAAATGGGAAATCTTTTCTTATCTTTTCTAGGTATTCCGTGAAAATCGTAATGTTGCTATGATCTTAACTTTTTTCCTTTCTGCCATCGTTCATGAATACATCTTAATTGTAACATTCAACTTTTTCTTCCCTGCCCTTTTTGTCATGTTCTTTGGTATTGGAGGTAAGCACATATTGTAAACATATTCTGGGCGCGTTGTTAGTTATGTGTTTCGTTTATATACATGGAAGGCTTTTTTTCAACATGGAAAGTTACATGCCCAAGTTCAGTAAGTCACCTGAGTTAATCAAGCAATGGCATGTTGGTAAATTTAATTTAGCAAAATGGGTGTGTACTTTTGCATGTCCACGAATTGTTGAAGATTGTTACAATTATTCACTACATCTTTGTTACAGTTTCATTTGTGTTTCTAAAACCCAAGAAAGGTAGCACGGTCTCTCCTGCATGGAATGTGTTTATGTGGGTAACTATAATCATCGGTAGTGGTTTATTGATGGTGCTGTATTGTCTCGAATGGTACGCGGTGCAGGATAACCCAAAGAAAAACGTAAGTAGAATAGCACGCAGAGAGACACGCAAATGTTCGTACCTTGATCATCATTTTATGTTTCGCTAATAAACATTAGGGGTTAAGGTTAGATTAATAATTAGGGAAATGAATCGTACTTAATCGTACTTGAGCGAAACCTGATTTAATTATCTTATACCTTAAGGGGGTTAAACCTCCTTCAGGTAGAAAAGTTTCTAAAGAAGGACTTATTTTTGCAATTTTACAGGATTCACTGATGGAAATACTTACACCGAGAACATGGGCGCTTATTTCACAGTGAAAAACGCCTCCGAAAGCAAACGTGGCATGTTATAACAGAATATAATTAAGTTTGTTTCCATCTCGTCTTGCCAGTCTTGTCAGATATGTGACCTAGGATTGGTTTGCATTTATTGCGTCAACACATCCGTCACTAGGACTTAAAGTCATTACCAGGTGACATTTTTATAGTATCAGCTTTACTATTGCTATCGCTACCCCTACGTCATTCAGCATGAGTGCAAATTGAAGAGAAATTTGAGAGTAGTATTTCTAGGCATTAGACATAGTTAGTTTTCATAACCATTTAAACTAAACGTACTGGTAATATTTTAGTTGCTTTTTGAAAGTTCCGCGTTCTAGAAGAATCAGGGGGAGAAATTAGTGGTTATTGATTCAGTGCATGTGGTTGTTGAGGACTTGCGAGTTTCTGAGGAATGTTTGCACAAATTTCCAAGATAAGAGCCGGTCCAACGGGGGGGGGGGGGGGGGGGGGGTAGACATATTATAGCCTATTCTGTTAAATATTTTCTACATTCTACTTTTATTGTAATTACATGTAGATGCATGTGTTTTTTATTCAAAGTAGTTGAGCGGTGAACGATGGAATTTCCAAAATGCAATATGTTTCGGGATTTATTCGTATGTAAACATTTTTGTTCTTTAAAATAGTTGATCACTGAACGATAAGTATATAAATTGCTGCGAACAAATTGTATGAATGCTGTATATCATTTAGCCTAAAGTAGACTACGATTATTTATAAAGAATGGTTGTACAATTCATTACGAGAAATAAATGATTTCCAAGATGAACAAATGTTGTCATTGCTTCATGTAACACAGTCGTGTAGTTAAAACGTGAGTAAAATGTACTATTTCGGTGCAAGAGGCCGGGTAGCAAGGGCTGGGGTAATCTATATAACGTTTTTTAAGGTTATGTCTGGGTGTTTTAATTATTGACAACGAAATTCTATTTAACCTTTAGTTAACAGAATAAATACTTTGTTGTTTGGGACAAGGTTTTGCAGGACAATTGAACTTGGAATGTTGTTTATGATTGGATGTTGTTTTCATGATTGTTTGCAATCCTTGTTCCAGCACTCTCTGCTCATCCAGTGATAAACGTGCAACGGGCCTTGCGTATACTTTTTGAAATATTAAATTACACATCCAGTTTTATACAACAGCCAATTATTTCCAATGAGTGTTCATGTGTTTGAGCGTGGAGCGCCTAGTAAGATTTTATATTAAGTCTTTTGACACATCAATACCACAGAAAATATGTTTGCGCAACTGATGCAACTTGTCACATTTTGGAGATTTGTCTTTCGTCTCACGGTACGACCATTGCATAAAGCTATACACTGTACAAATACTAATGATAATAGCCAAAAAGTCCACATCCAAAAGTCAATCTGGGGTATCTTAGAAGCTTGATAAGTTCGGTAATGCGAACTACAGGGTGTATCAAAAAACAGTAGACAAATCTGAAATCGCTTTCTGTTTCACGAAGCTTCTCAATGCACGATATTTTTTTATTAAAATACATTGTTTTGGTACTTATAATCTAGAATAAATCGTAAAAATGAGAAATTTAAAACTTCAATACCCGGGGGGTTGTGTCTTTTACGACAAGTTAAATATGCTTTGCGCACAAAACTGAAATGCTTAAAAGTAATTTTAACTTGGTAGATGGAAAATTTGTCGGGTGTTGTATTGCTGTACAAAATTTTAGGAAATTTGCTCGAGCCTAAGCGTTCAAAACGTCGCGCGAACTTCCATATTTTTAGCCTAATTTGCACCCAACTCCCAAGGGACATTTAACAAATTTCTTGAAATTGTGAACAGCAATACAACACCTAACATTTTTTCTACCCTACCAACCCAAAATTATTTTGAAGCATTCAAATATCGCGCGGAAACCATTTTTAATGTGTTTCAAAATACGCACACCCCTGGGTTTGAAACAATATATAATATACATTAAACAATATATATATATATATATATATATATATATATATATATATATATATATATATATATATATATATATATATATATATATATATATATATATATATATATATATATATATATATATATATATATATATATATATATATATATATATATATGAAACAATATACAATATTTTTATTTACTCTACACCGTAAGTACCCAAGCAATGTATACTAATGAGAAACTTCATACTTCAAGCCGCTTGGCGAGGTTGAGAGCTGTTTAGTTCCTGGTCTCTGAACAATTGTATTATATAGTCTTGCTCCAATATACTGGATTAGCCTCAGCTTTGCTTTTAAAAAACTCCTGTCTTACTAAAAGTCTCATTGTCAATCTAAAATAATTCTGAGATCTTAGTTAAGGTGCTATGCCAGTTGAACAGGGCTTCAAAAGTTTTACTTTGTTTCACTGACGTTTTTTCGTGCTCTCGACCAGTATTCAGGCATATGAGCGGTTTATGTGTATAAAGCTTAAAAACAACCTGCTGAGCTCATGTATAAAAAGGTATTATGTTATGGTACTGGTACGCCGGATAATCGATCATTGGGGGGGGGGGGGGGGTAATTCATATATTCGCGTTCTGCCAATTAATTTCAGTTTTGAAATGAATTGTTCTCACGGTCTGCACACTCCCACTCGCATATCGATCCGCCGGCGTCCGCGCTAATTACGTGGTGATATAAAATGTGAACTAAACTTGCACTTCAGGTTATAAAGTGTTTCTAATCTTGTTTATGCATCTGTTTATAAAACAAGCTGGGTTGCTGCAGCATTTCGGTGTTTACGATTTATCTTGATCATCTTGACATCGTGGTGATCTCCGAGTGACTAAACTTGTTTAAACCTCTCTGCTCTCATCTTCTTTCTCGCCTGAAAATTAAGCAAATTCATCAATAACGAAAATAGTACATTATTATGCACTCAAATATTGTGAGTTCTGACACGGTTGCTGCCGGGCCATTTTTGCCATAAGGTTTAGCTATGCTCTAGTTCTGAATAATTAGGTACATGTATATGCCAACACGTGCAAAATAAAATTGTTGGTGCTTAGTTGTCAATTAAGATGTATTCTTACTTTAAAGCTTAAGAAAGGTACATCAATGTTTCTGTCTAACAAAGTTCTTCATCGTCACGTGTTTATTATATACTATTAGCCAAATAACCAATAGTGACGTTTTCTCTTAGAAGAGTTAGCTATCCGTTTATGAACAATTAAAGAATTTCTATCGGTGCATTTGGCAAAACACAAATCAAACGTGACGAAGAAACATATTTTTCTTATACGTCGACCAACATAGATGAGTCAATACATTATTTTAATTTCTGTGATTTCTCAAACAAGTTACCATGTTCTAATGACGTAAATATGTTAAATCTTGTCATAGATATTAAATATTTAAGGTTGAAATGACCGAACTGCACTTTGTAATCTTCTCCAGTATTATACTACAGTTCATTAGTCAATTAAACTGAATACAAGAAAAAAAGAATATGCGGATAATACATTATTATATTATTAATTTGTAATAGTACACAAGGGAATATACGCACCTCAGCATCCGTTGACAAACCGGAAGTTGGGACACCGAATCTTTCTTTTCTCTTTCTAATTTTTTCTTCTTCAACAGTCTAAAATATTATATCATTTTTTTAAAACTAAAACCGACAGTATGACTATCACCATACAAAAACAACAAATCACCGAACTTAACTTTAGGCAAAGTAACTGAGCAAGAATATTGGCTTCTCTCACGCTGTGGAACCAGGCCTTAATATCAGCCATTTTGGACGGGAAAATCTTTGTACTGCATAACGACGATAATTTTTATCAGATAAAAAAAGTCAATTTTGTTGCTCGTATTCACTCCACCTTTATTTTTATTTTGGATTTATGAACGTGTGGTTTGCCAGTTGAGGCAATAGAACATCAATGATTATGAGTAGAATCATGCTAGTCTACTAATGCCAATGCTGTTATTTGATGACTAGTCTACTCGCTATATATTGCTCGATTCAATTCAAAGAGAATTTATAATAGTTTATCTCCGATTCTAGTAAAAACAATTAGATTACTCGCTCTCAATTTCAATGCGTTGAAAGTTGTAATTGGCCGTGTTTATACGATAGACAGACGGATAATTCGTCTAGACGAACGTAGGCGAAATTGTCTGCGTATAAACACAGACAACAAACGAATTAATCGTCCAGACGAACTTAGCAGTCAGTTTGTCTTAGTAGACGAACGTAAGCTGTTAGTGCGTCAAGACGGATAATTCGTCTGCTAGTATAAACGAGACACAGAGATAGTTGGATGATCAGAAACAGCATAACAAAATTCAGTAATTTGGTGCAACATTGCAGGGGTATTTAGCGGGGGGGAATAGGGGGGAATTCCCCCCCAAAAATTCGAAATTCCCACCCACACTTAAAAAACCTAAATTTTTTGGGGGGGAGCATTTCCCCCCAGATCAGATTTGTGAATTCTTGACAAAATTCCAATTCTGCATTGAATCTATAATTAAATAAATAAAGTTAATTAACTAAAAGTTTTCTCAAGGAAATTTCAAGGAAATTCTATTCCTTTATCAAGGAAATCCAAGGAAATTAAAACACAAATATCAGGCATTTTCAGGCATTGCAAAAATTTACAATGGAAGCACTGCTTATGCTTATATTGAGTTATCAGTTGTGAGTTTTGTGTTTATGAAAGACTTATAAGAATGAGTTTTAATCAGTATACAAAATTACAAATAGAACCAAAAGGCGGAAGTCCGACGCGAAACAAACAAAGATAAGTACTTACTTTAATAAAACGTCTAAAAATGTAGAAACTGTCGACAGTAACACGGAAAAGGACACTTCCGAAACAGCACCTACATCAGACACGTGCACTGCATCAGACACATGCACCGCAACAACAGATGAAGAAATAATGGATATAACTTCAACTATATCAAATGAGAACACGATCAATGAAAGAAATGCAACGGTAGTGGATGAAAGCAGTGAAAATATCACAAAGGAAAATGAACAAATTGAGAACATTAATATTGATTCGTCAAGTGTGACTAGTATAGACACGAGTCAAAAACCCAAACATGTAAAACCAAAAAGAGGCGATAGCAGTGGTCATCAAGAAAGGTGGTTGAGTCTTTTTGAGGGATTGAAATATATTCCTGGCGAAGGCTACTATTGCGCAATTTGTCAACAGTACAGCCATTCTAAGCAAGGCATATATAGCTCAGAACCGTGCCAAAGCTACCGGATAGATAAAATAAGAAAACATTTCGGTGACACAAAAGGAAATATGAGTAATATTCATTCCAATGCACTAAAGAAAAAAAGAGAGAAAGAACATGGACAGCAACAACAAACAATTGAAATGCTTAATGATGTGCCAGAGATAGCATCTCGTACAAAAAAAAGTGAGCAAGTGATGGAAAAATACTTTAGGACACTCTACACCTGTGCAAAAAAAACATTCCACCAAATGATGGTTTGGATGCTATATTATGTTTGCAAGAAGAAAATGGACTGAATTTTGATGAAATCAAAATGACTGATGAAGAAAGAAGAAAATCAAAGAGAAATACTGGTGAAAAGGTAAAGTCATTCAGATATTGCCAACCTCAGGAAGTGAGGGAATCACTGCAACGCCTAGCCTTTACATTGAAATCTGATATGGTGAAGTGTGCCAGTGAGAGTGATGGAATTGTTTTGGTTGCTGATGAAACTACGGATGACTCAAACTGTAAACAATACAATGTAAATGTTTGTTGCCTAAAAAATGGTACACCTGAATGGTTTTTTGGAGAAATGATAGAAGTGGAAAATGGCACTGCTTCTGTTTTGGCACATGCCTTGAAATGTTTTGTTGAAACAACCCTTGAGCAGTCAATGACCAAAGTCTTAGCAATCGGTTTTGACGGTTGCAATAATAATATAGGAGAAGCTAATGGTGTGAAGTCGTGGCTGAAAAAGTGGAATCCATATATTGTGTGATTTTGGTGTTTGGCTCATCGTTGAATCTAACAGTCAAAGATGCTGCAGACAATGTTGTGGAAGTTGCTCAATTTAAAGAGTTAATGCATTCCATACACCAATATTTTAAAAACAGTTCTGTGCGTGAAAGTACATTCAAAAAGCTGCAAGAAGTTTACAAGGGCAAATCCTTAAAGATTCTGGAAAACAAAGACCAGCGTTGGTTGACTTCTGATGCAGCTTCCAAGAGAATATATGATCTCTATCCTGAGTTGGTATTAAATCTAGAAAACTTTGCTGAAATGAAGAATGATAGCGTTGCTGGTGGCTTAGCTGAAGGGTTATTATCCAGAAAGAATGTGGTTTGCTTGATGGCTTTACGTGATGTTTTGCCAGTTGTGTCCACACTGTGTCGAATGTTACAATACACCAGTGGTAAGGATTTGACAATAGAACATTTCAATGACTATTATGCAAACTGCATTGATAAGCTTGATGAATTGATAGAAAATGGAGGGCAACACATGAATAACTTGAGTAATTTCTTGGAAGTAACTTGTTCCAATCTAGATGGGAAGACTGGATTGGGATGTTTTGAAAGTGGAGATTTACAAGCCTTTTGTTGCGAATGTTAAAGCTAATATTGCTGAGCGGTTAGGCAAAATCCAACCTCTTGTAACATCATTAGCGAAGTTATTTAGCCCGGTGTTGGTACCAGGGAGTATTCAAAATCATGAAGATCATCTGAAAAATGACCTCAGAATAATATGCGATCATTACTGTGTGAGTCAGATTGGGTTTGATTCACCATTTCATCGAATAGAACTAGAAAATTATAGGAAGGAATGGATTGCATTCATGTATCGTCGTCGAGATGTCCCCCTCTGCAACTTTGTGAAGTGGATTCTAATGTCAAGACCGGATGGTATCCCAGATGTTATTTATTTTCTTGCGACAGTGTTGATTTTGCTCCCTTTGACAAGTGTTGAAGCAGAGAGAATGTTCAGTCAGCTGAAGATTATCAAAACCAAGTTAAGAACTAAGATGACACAAGCATTCTTGAATTCTCTCATGAAAATAAGATATAATGGTCCTCCATCATCTGAATACTTTGCTGAGTATTCCAGTGAGATCATCAATCATTGGAGAAATTTGAAAGGAAATGGCCAAGTTATATTTAAATAGAAATAAGAATACTGAATAGAGTAGTAAACTGAACTTTTGAACTATAGCAATGGGAAACTGAAGTTAAATGTCTATTGAACAGTTGAAGTTGAACATTCTAATATATATTAATTATATAAGTGATCAAATTGACTTTTTTTCTGACACTCCATGATAGTCACTGTAATTGTTAAATAAATTATGTTCATTGAAAAAAAAACTGTATTAATAATAGCATACCAAATGCTACCTCAGAATAAAATAGAGCAGGGGGAATTCCCCCCCAAATAAAAAATCCTTGGAAATTTGGGGGGAAGCTCCCACCCAACCCCTAAAACCTTAAATACCCCTGCATTGGTCAAAGGTTAAATTCCTCTAATTAGTTCGTCCAGCATTTATGCCGAGACGACTTCGTCGTCGAGACGAATTACCCGTCTCTAGTATAAACACAGCTACTGTTAATTGGACAGGTCATTGTACACTGCATGTTATAATTTAAGGAATTGCAAAAACTCATGTCACCTTGGTGACAGCAGGAGAGACAGCTCCAAACCGTTCAGCTCGCTTTGATAACTTCTCCATATCAGGCAAATTCTGCACAAGAAATTTTGAATAATGAATCATTACTCCACACCAATGACAAAATATAATGTGCTAATAAATTATTTACCTTTGTAATTTGTCCAAGTTTTTTATCTCCAGCATTACTTTTCCCACCAGCAGCAAATCTATTAGAATGTTATGCAGAAACTACATTTAGATGCTTGAAAATGTGAAATTCATTTCTCGTCTTGAACAGAATAGATTAAGAATGACTCTAACCTTGTACTGAACTAAAATGCTGACTCAGCATGCGCATAATCGTCTTTGGAAATGTGGTGTGGATAAAGAAATGGGGTTTTTTTGTGGTGGGCACATCAATAAAGCATATTTGTTATCAGAATTTGATTTGGGTCTTTTAGGTTGGCTGTCTGTTGCAGATTCTGTTCAAATCTGACTGGATGTTTGCCCCCATTTAAACTCATTTGATTGGTTAATGGTGAGGAATTCTATTGCAAAAAGCTTCGATTGATGATGTTTCTCAACTGGTCCCGGCTTGAATTTCAGCATGTACATGATTTTTACTCAAATTAACACACATCTACTCTTTGGAAGCTATAACTGTAGGTTTAGCTATCATGCCACTCATAAGATAATCAACAATTGACAAGCTTTAATGCCATTTTTCCATAATCGTTTTGCTAATTGCATATTACAGGTACGGCAATGAAACCGATACCCAACTACCTTTCTGCTCTAGCAAGTTTCTTTTGTTTTTCATTTAAAGGAACACCGAATCGTTGTTGTCTGTCCAATTTCCTCTGAAAAAATATAATTACAGTACAAAAAATAAAAATATTAATTGCTAAAGCGTAAAACTAAAAATCCATACAAAACTGCACAGTACCTCTTCGTCTGTTTTGGAAAAATCTAATGAAACTTTTTTGCGTTCTTCAACAGTTCTACAGCAGAAAGATGCATGTGTTAAGAACATGTTCACTAATAAAACCTGAAATGCCATCATTAACTGATATTGCAGAGGTCAATTTTTAATGATAATTTGCAAGCAAAATTAGGTTTAATGATTGACCGCCACAGCTAAAATTGAAAATTACCGATTATGTATTATTTGCCCAAAGCAGATAATGACTTTTAAATAGTATAGGCGACGTCACTCCTTTGACTGTCTCTATCATTCTTACACAAAGACAAAGATTTACAGTACAGAGTTACTGCTGCTTTCCACTGTTACGTTTTTCCAAAGCGATTGTATGCCAAGTTTATATCCTTTTAACCTTGTCTTAAAAATAATTAAGGGAAGGGGGGATTGGGGGACAGTATAACCAGCGAACTCTAAGAGACCAAATTTTCCTCTCATCAGAACTTTCCCTAGACTTTTTAATGCTCATTTCACCTACAAGGTTCATGCCATGAGCTTCAATTAGCCTTGGTTGAGTGTCTACTGATAAGGAAAAAAGCAGTCTCATAACGATGTCAATTATTACTCAACCATTAATTCAATTACAAGAAATTTGGGTTTAGCAGCCCTTTGAAGAAAAAATCATCATGAAACAATGTTCTGTGCAATCAGATAAATAGTAAAATTGAACATAATGGTGGTGTCATGACTACTTACAGACTCTCTTCAACTTTAGCAACGTCATCAGAAGTTGGTGGTATATTCTCAGTTGGAGTGTCCATCTAGGAACAGAAAAATTGGGATGTACAGTCATATAATGAAACAAAAGACAACATGTTATTTAACAACTGAAATTTCAACTAAGTAGAAATTGCTTTTCTTAAATGTGGCAGTTCTAGCTTTATCAGTATCTTGACAATCAATATAGCTATACTGTAATGCTCACTAGCTTAGTTGTAGAAGATACGGTTTTAAAAAATTTAAAACAAAACCATCTCGAAAAAAGAAAATTTGAAAGCACAGAGAAATCCGCACAAGATTTGAGTTTTAAATATTTATTTCTAAATCATACTAGGTTTATTTTACAAACAAAACAAACTCCACAAACATTAGGTAAGTTCTTAGCATAGAACACCAGCTTATCCACTTTATCGGGCTTCAGCTGTGCTTGTGCCAGACTGAGTGTACTGTCTTACTCTGCTTTGCCAAACAGTCTTCTGATGGCAAACTAGTACAGTAGCTGGAATTGCAAGATATTGTCTTGCTATAACTGACACACCAACAGTAATTTACTGGAATAACTGGTGTTTAATTTTCACCTAGATACAGGTTCGTATTTCCATCTCTTTCAAGAGACAATCAGGTAGACAACCAACAGGCAATGACTTTGTTGACTTAATTAATCTGCTTAGAGGTTCAACCTTGCACGACTTGAAGCCCTTCCATTCTTAAATCAAACCCATGTAAGTACAGCATGACAATATTTTTTGACAGTTTGATGGCAAATGGCTTATTTGAATACTAATACCCATATCAAAAACCGACGGGCTGTTTTTGGTTTACGAATAACATTGGTTTTCAAATAACAATCATGGGGTTTTTTCTGAATTTTGATAAACACAATGTTTACTGCTTCTCCCTAAAATTGAATTTTTTAATTGTCATACTACGACAATCACTTAATAATTATCATATATACTCCAAAAACATAAACTACTAGGTATTTGTCTTGGTTGCACTAACACACACCCACACACACCTTTTCATCTGACTGTTCATTTTTAGATTCTGTTCCACTGTCTTGCTCGTCAAATGTATCCTCACTAAGCCTTATTTCTTGCTCAAGATCTCCCCCAATATTTTCAATTTCACTGTCAAATACACCTACTTCAACCTCTATTTCTTCATGATCATCACCTGTACAACATAGAGCAAATAATGTCACACACAAAGTTTATTATTAATAAACCAGTGGGTATTTTACATCATGTTTACTTAGTTATCAATGTTGACAAGCTCAATAAAAGCATTGTGTGTAAAATTATGGAATATTCATGTCATATTTCATCATATAATGGCAATACTGGTACAAACAAAACTTCAACATTGCTAGTAAGTTAGTAGCATGAGTTTGGGTTTTGAAGTGTAATCCCCAACTCATTACTATTAGGCTGTTGCGGTATTGAAAAAAAATCGATATCGATATATCGAAAAAAAATACCGATAATATCGATATTTCTTTAAAATTTTTTTCGTCCTTGAAAAAATTGTGTGCGCCTAACGTCCGATCGTCCAACACAAGAATTTTTAGGTAACGGAAAATGATCGAAGTCGTCCGCGATACCTGCGCATGCTGGTTAGGGAAGCGAGCATATTTTGGCCTTTTGACGACATATGGGATCGTTATCTTTTCCCCTTTCGAAGTGATCCCAAACAGCGCTTGGCATGATAAAATATCGTAAGTTACCAGGTTATCGTCGAATCGAGATGAACTTGAAATAAACAATGTCTCAATGCTGGTGGTGACTCATACATGAAACGCGCTTGGAATGCATTACATTGAAACTTTTCATGAAAAACAACAAGGCATATTTGTAATTAGACCATTAAAGCGCGTGCGATAATAATTAAAAAGTAATCAAAAGGCGATTAAAAACCTATTAGCTACTCCAAGAAATTCGAAAATATCGAAAATACCGAATTTATTTCGATATTTTTGATATATCAAATATCGATAAACCGAAAAAAGCAATATCGATAAACCGATATTTTAAAAAAAACGATATTTGTCGATATTTCGATATACCACAACAGCCTAATTACTATGAACATCCCAACAAAGGACTTGCACAGAATTTTGAAGTTAATAAGTCAGTAACAACACTCTTTAATCTCACCATACCATGCTTTATTAGATAATCTTCAAGGCGGGCAATTAGGTCACTCTTATTTCCTGATGTAGTCAATCCCCTATCATGTAATTCTTTTTTCAATTCAATGACCTACAACAAATTGGGTAAGTCAATATAACATTCAAAAGCTGACTCATAAAAATGTTATGATCATAATCATGCCACATAATCATGACAATTAATGTATCGAAGTGACTATATGTCCGGCAGTTTTCCTGGGCCGAGTCCTTACTCGCCCTTCGGGTTCGTGCTTTAGCTAAATTTGGTGAAGTAGATACAGTCCCAGTGAGTGAGAGCAGGGAGTGAGAATAGTTTTAATAAGAAAAAATACAAGAACATAAGAAAAAAAAATATTCAAAAAATTAAGAAGAAAAAAAAAGAATAAAGGAAAAGCACGTGACCGGGCTCGAACCCGAAACACAGAGGTCAAAAGCGCGCGACCTAGACCACTGAGCAATTGCGGCCAATCGAAAGTTTATCGTTAAAAACTAAATTTATACTGCTTATGTAACCCAGGGTGCATTTGAAGTCCCGTACGCCGAAGATCTTCGGCGTGGGGTTCCAAAAATCATAATATAATTTATAATAAAAGTCGGCGTACAATCATGAATCTTCGGCGTGAACTTTACACAGAATGCACACTGGTATGTAACCTGAACCTGAAAACAACATGCGCAGAAAAACTGCCTGACATTTAGTTTTTTCAAACAACTGTCCGGCTGCCGGACATATAGTCACTTCGTTAATGTATTGTAATGTGGTAAGCCCATAATTCACTTCTACCACTAAATTTTCTAAATCTCTGGCATGCAACTTTCAATATTTCCCATCAGATAATAATCTAGTATACTTATTGTGTTTTTATTATGTATTTACTTACATATTTCACAGTGTCATGCTATATTTGGGTACGGTAAAGTGTAAAGTACCCTATAATTGTATAAAAAACCTACAAGGCTACAGCCATGTGTCATTGTATATTTTTCTTCAAATTCTTAGTAGTCATAATGTCACACTACTATTATACACTTCAGGAAACATTAACTCCGCTTATATATTTCAACGAAGGTACAAAAAATACACGCATATTTATCAAAAATACCTTTAAATCTTTCAGATCTTTGCCTTTCACGTGTAAATCTTCCGCCATCTTGACACAGTTTGTGGGATTCAAAGGGATATTTAGGAATGACAATGCGCTAGCCTGGCCTCGCTGAACAGAACAAAAAATCTTACTCGAGGGAAAATCATCATGTAAAATGTAAATTGTATAATGAAACTATTTTTATCAGAGGAAATTTAAAAGAAAACTAGAACGTCTTGCAAACCAACTTCTATTGCTTTTATTGTGTTTACAGTATAACCATATATATCTGATTTAAAAATGAGTGTTCTTGATTTGCTTTCATCAGCGTTCCTTATTATCCCCTAATAACCGCCTCATTATCATCAATATCCCTACATAAACAAATTAGTGGAAAAAATAATTAAGAAAAACCTCATAGTTTCATAATATATATCAATAAATAAGAGGTTATAAATACCCTACAAGACAATGAGACGTGGTCCTGGTGGTATTGGTGCTATTAACAAACAAAGATTAGCTAAGGTGGTGTAGTCTGTGTTGAAATAACTTTTTGAAGTTTTCACAATCACACAAAATTTGTTTCAGGGTGAGGGGGCAGAGTTGGGTTGATGTCTGCCTTGTTATTTATATTTCTGCTCTTGCATAACCACCTGAAGGTGAAGCCATGCTAGCCAACATGTCTGACACTTGATTGATATCCATGTTGGAACTTGCATTTACCTGCAGCACTGGCAAAGAATACCCCCAATTGCTTGCAGCAGACACAGAGGGGCACAATTGATATATTCTTAAAATCACAGGTCTGGTTTCTCTCACACATACAAAACACACAACAACAAACATTCCTTTGCAGACTTCCTATTTGATAAGTTAATTAGAATTAGTAATAATTAAAAGAATAAAGTTAGTCAAAACTATATATGGGTTATCACAGTAAATTAAACATGTAATATGTATTAATAGGCTGACTCATGAGTTTCTTTTTCCAAACTCAATCTCTGAAATACAGTCGGAACCCTGCTAATATGACCATTGTTTGGCCAAAGTATTAGTGGGGTGGTTGATTTAGGGGAGTTGGCAGCACAGATGTTTTTAATGGCATCATGTCATTTGGTTCAGTTGCATATTCAATACCAAAGATATTAATTAACATTTTAAAAGATATTTCATTCCCTCAACACAATTCGTTCAAGCAAACCAAAAAACTGAGATAGATATTGTAAAATCCTAAATAATAACTATTAATGTGGGCACAGAATAGAGGTTGCAAATATTTATAGATTTGTCAAGCTAAAAACAAAATTTTAATATAGACATGCTTAGCAAATTGCTAGGTATAACTTTATAACTTAATAACTTGAATACGCTGAATGTGGTCAGAAACGAACTACAGAAAAGAGCGTCTGGATTAAGAAGCAAAACCCTGATAAATCATAGTTCAAATAAAAGCCGGATACAGATGCAACTGTGAAAAAAACTTCAAGGTCAATTTGACACATTTCCTTGGCCACATATCATCCATTTTTCCTGTAATAGTTTTTATTTGTTTCTTTCCACATATTTATACTTTTATACATTAATGGAGCATAATTATTAGGCCTGGGGCATCAAAAGGCAAGGCCAGCAGAAGGGGAGGGAGGGGGGAGCTGAGCCCTACAAATAATTTTTATCTGTATAAGATAGAACAAAACACATTTACAACTAGTTGTACTGTTTTTAGCATGACTGTGCATGAACATTTTGTTTGGGTCAGGAAGTCCTGCTGAAAATTCTATTTCGTTCTGAAATGTCCTGACCTGTAATGTACCTTATGACTTAACTCCCAGATGTGGGAGCTTATGAATAGATGATATATAAGTAAGTAAACTTGTCCGGAATGGTTATTTTTCTTAGTGGGATGTTTTGTTTTTAGGCAAAGTATGAACAAAAAGGAATTGCTATTGCTGATGCACAGATAAGTCAGGTTGGGTGTTGGATGGAATATATGATATATATAATAAAGTTTCATCATTTCAGATAACAGTACTGTGTTGTAACATTCTGGTCCATTGTGTGTTAAAATTAGATGTCCAAACAGCTGGAATCATTTAAAACATATCTTGAAGAATTTGCTACCAAACACAAATCAGATATTAAGAAAAATGCTGAATTTCGAGGCCATTTTCAGCAAATGTGTGCAAGAATTGGAGTTGATCCTTTAGCATGTATGTATCATTAAACACTTATTGAGTTCCAGTGGGATATGAGGAATTATCAAGGCAGAGGTTTGTGTTTTTGATTTCGGGAGATAACACAAACCGAGGCTTTAATGATTCATCATATCCTACGAGAACCGAATTCAATAATTGTTTTATTACTTATTTTTATTTATATTGGACTCAGAATAAACACTTGCCTAGTAAACAAGATGCAAGCTACTGAAGAAGCCATTAGTTTTTTTTCCTGCATTTGGAATAAGCAAATTAGTGTAACGTCATGTCGAAATTGTGTTTTCAATATCCGAACAAATTATGTCTTAATCTCGAATATGCGTTTTCAATATTCTATAGTGATGTAATAACTCCAAATTTGGGCAACTAGTGAACTGGTATGACGATTTCATCCACCGCTCTGAACCAATCAAAACCTTTTGAATTACTTTCAATAAATAATAAAATTAATTATTATTTATTGAAAGTAATTCAAAGTTTTGAATGGTTAAGCATCTGATTCTCAGTTTTCTTTCATTCTCAGGTTTCCGCGTTCTTAGATACTGTACATCTTACTTGTACCGGTGTCAAATGAAAATTATGATCCTTGCAACATCATGCATAATGGTCAGGAATTTCGCGCATGCGAGGGGCGAAATACATGATAATTGCAAAATTTATGACTTGACTGTTGGCCGATGTATAATTTACAAGGCTGCTGTGGCCCTGCCTACGTTGATATATTGTGATGAGTAAAAGTCATAAACCCAACATGACAGTACCGAAATGATCGATTAAGCGCCGCAGCGGTTATTACAAATTTCGACTAGTTGAAGAGGCGGCGTTTATTCGATCATTTACGGTGTTTGTTACTTCGTCATTGCATCTGGAATTATTAAATTACATGAATCAATTAGATGCATTAAAACAATCATTCTTTAAACAACATCTATGACAGCTGCATTGTGTGCACACAAAAAGTTAATGACTATATCACTATATACCAGTATTTTTTCTATTTTAGCAAGCAAAGGTTTCTGGGCAGAAATGTTAGGCGTAGGTGATTTTTATTATGAGGTAAGCGGCAGAGATTATTTTAGATTCGTAGTATATACGGCAACAAAATGCGCGCAATTATTTGGTGAATGCACTTGTAATTCTGACTGGTGATGCATTTATTTAAAAAAATTTAATTCTAATTTCACATGACTCAAACAGCTTGGAGTGCAAGCTATTGAAATCTGTATGGCTACAAGAACAAGGAACGGAGGTACACTTATCACATAACAGTTACACATTCTACATTTTACCACAACTGCACGACTACAGTAAGTTTGTTGCCTTGGTGCTAATTGCAGAAACTATAGGCTGTTTTACGGTGCTTTATGATGATTTTGATTAGAAATTCTGTTCAAAAGTGGTAGGATCAAAACCAAAATAAAGTTAATTTCGATATTTAATTTGAATGATAAGTTTCGTAGTTCAAACGTGTCTGAACATGTACATGTAAATTCCAGACAGTAATGTATTTCACAGTAAATTATCTAAGCCTGGTTCACACTTGTCGTAAGAATCGGAAGACTTCTTTTGGCCGATGTGATTAAGTGAATACTATGCCATTGCAAAAGTAATATAATGTTTGTCCCATGGCCATACTTTAGTTTGTTCAAATATTCATTTACATACGTAAAAAGGGGAAAATCTTCGATTCATGCGACAAGCGAGAATTAGGCTTTATGCACATGACGCACTGAATTTGCTCAACGCATGCAGGTCTTCTGGCTCTCGACGAGCTTCATCGTTTACTGTTGAAAGGAGGAGGCAAATCCAGACAAGATGTAACTGAGTAAGTCTTCTTACAATTCATAAGTTACCCCAATATCAGGTTGCGTTAGTAAAAATAATCAGGAACAACAATTATGAGTTTTGTTGCATACAAACTGATGAGATTTGAACGCATGTGCTATTCAGGGACTTTGATCTGATCGCCAGCTTGCTAAGAGCTTGTAAATGTTAGGGATATGAACGGAGCAGACAAAAGAAGTGTTTTTATCCTTTTTATTTTTACCAAATGCATTGTTCAGTTTTAGTACTACTAAATGGTAACTAAACATTTGTGTATGTACCTAATCTTGTTCCTTGAATTGTTTCAGAGATGATTTAGCGCGGGCAATTAAAAAACTTCACACACTAGGGAGTGGATTTCAAATTATTCCTGTGGGCCAAAATCGTATTGTTCAGTCTGTTCCTGGTGAATTAAATATGGACCACACTACAGTTCTACAGTTAGCACAGGTAAGTGCACGTGCATCGGCAGAAAAAAATTGAGTTCCGTATCCGTTTAAATTAAAATCATACAGTCACTTTATCCTGTAAACAAGTATATAAAAAGGATAAACCTGGCCATTTTCGGTCATAAACAGGTGGAGAGGGAAATGACTCAAGACCTTTGTCGGAACTCTGGATATTCTGGCGAAACGTTTCTTAAAGATATACCATCAATCTGCAGTATATTAATTATTATTATTTGTGAATTGTGTATTATTATTAAAATAAAAATCATCGTCAGCTCCATTTTGAAAAGCGGTAAAAAATACGTTTGTTTCAGTTTCAGCTGATTATTTACAGCTTCTGTAGCCTTCCTTCTGCTTGTGTTTATTTTTTTTATCAGAGACGACTGGGTATGATTCATATTATTTAATGATTCTTCCGTATTTATTATTTATGTGCTATTATTTATTGAAAATATTTTAGGAGTTTTGATTGGTCAAGAGCTAAAAGTGAAATCGTCATATCCGCTTGGTAGTTGCTTAAATTTGCAGGATATGAGGAATTATTAAGGCCTCGGTTTGTGTTATCTGCCTCAGCCTTCGGCAGATAACACAAACCTCTACCTTAATAATTCCTCATATCCTGCTCGATCTCATTCAATAATTGTTTAATTATATTAACTCACCTTTGTATAGGCTACTTCGTATATTTCACTATCAGCTATAACATCGCAGTTAGGATGGGAAGTGAAACGTGCTGAACGTGTCCTGGTACGTATAATATATGCAGTCTTGTTAATGATCTATTATGTGTGATGATCTATTAAGTGTACGATTCACTACGGCAGTGACCCGAAAATGGCAGCGTGGAAAGGCTAATTCTGCTACTGCTATCATAATGAATATAGTGGCATTAACTTATTATGCATTTTCAAACAAAATTGGTGAAATGTTCAAGACTTTTTTAAATATACCTTTTAGGATCACATGGTTCAAGAAGGAATGATTTGGATTGATGAACAAAATCCGAAAGAACGTTTATGTTGGTTTCCGGGATTGTTTAGAGAAACTTAGGATTGGCCACTAGCCAATATCGTCTTAATTTTATGTCGGAAAATATATAGTCGGCCGGCCAAGTTCTGAAATACATCGTTTGATGGCAACTTTGTGTTAGAAAAGTACATTCGCGATATTTGTCTTTGTATTGCTTGTGTGATATAGGTTTGGGGTGTTACCAAGTCTAATTCGGGATTTTTATGGGAAAAATCGAGAGACTGTGGCTATCTACTATTAAATTGTATTACAGCAACAAATGTAAAATTTTATATTTAACAATCGTAAAAACGACTGCTAGCATCAGAAAGATCAGAAAAAACTGCATATAAGACTCTTAAACCGTTTTTTACTCTCCAAATAGTTCTCAAGTTATTTGTTCTCAAACCCTCATTTTTAAGCTAGTTTTATTGCGCGATTTCGGGTCAATTTTCCCCTTTAAAACACAAATAACACGAAAAGGATAAGCAGGTTTTTGTGCTCTTTCTGATGATGCCAGTCGTTTTTTCTTATCGTTGAGCACGAAATTTCATGTTTTTTACTGTAATACAATTTAATAGTAGATAGTCACAATCTCTTGATTTCCCCCATAAAAATCCCGAATCAGCCTTGGTAACAACCCAAACCTTGCTAACTAGACTATAACCTATATCTTTCCACTTGTTACCGGCTTCTAACACGAAGTAGCCATCAAGCTATTTTAGAAGCACTTTTTGATATCGTGGCCAGCCGACTAATAAGAATGGACGTACTCTGGAATGTAACATTGATGGGGTCGGTTACTTAAACTTTGTTTAATAATATTTTGGGGTCGGTTACTTAAACTTTGGATCAATATACAGGGGTGGACAAAAAAAGCACCCAATCAAAACTGGCCTAGCTGTCTCATAATGGTTGTAAATTAATATGAAATATGTTAACGAAAGTTATGCTTTTGTACTGGTATGGATAGCTGTTTGCATGCAAGGACAAGCAATAATTGCAATTCTTAGTGAAATACTTGAAAAACAGATGGATTTAGTGAGTTTTGACTTATTAACTATTTAGTCTTTTCCGTAAAAAGTGTGTTAATTTAAAAAAAAATCAGTAATTTGGGTCGAAATGCTGCGAAAGTACATTGTGCGCTAAAAGCTAATGTGGTGGTTATTTCATGTACACACAGTGGTGTCTTTAGGAGACTAGGAGTTGCTTAGTGTATCTCTCAATGTATTCGTTGACTTCCAATGATCTTAATTATTTGTTTCCACAGAGCCCCCCCCCCCCCCCCGCTTGCACTTTATTAACGCGGATTTTTAAAATTCGCGTTAATTTAATTGTCTCAATTTACGTTGTCGTTCATTGTAAATACGCAATTTTTATTTATCGTTAATTAAAAAGACCTTGATTTTTTATACACCAACTCTTTTAACATTAAAGTTTTCAGGCAGCAAAACGAGGTAGAGTTTTATGCTGGAATCTCTACCAGAAACCAAACTGTGGAGACTTTTTTCTTCACAGTGCACACTACCTTTTTAAAACTAAAATTAATAAGATAAATTAAAATGCAAACAGTTTTCTTTCTCACAAATCAAATTCCTCGCTTACGCTCCCAAACACGTTGTCTGTTCGTCCTTGCATAAATTAACATATATCACCGCGAGAGGAGTGCCTGCAATTTGCCCGGTCGGCACAGTATGCTCTCGTGCTGATTTTAAATAGTTGACTAAAAATTACAACTATTGCTTGCACTTACCCAGCTAGATGCCTATGCAAGTACAAAAACATAACTTACAAAAACATAAAAATCATGAACTAGCGTATGGTTTTTGTCCATGTGATAATGTAACGAGATTTAGTTTTAGTTTTTTAGCTTTGAAATATAATTCGACGTTTTGAATACAGAAACTATAACAATGGTTTAAACTTTAACACAGGGTGGTTAGCGCTAACTCAGCTATAACTACCCTCTGAGCTGTACAATAATTTATACTTATCTGTAGGGAACAGATTTGCATACAGGATACAATAGTCAGGTGCACGTAAGCTGATAATGTGGCACCCACGGGCATTTTTTTTCCTGAAATTTGGCAACATATGTGTTTTTACTATTTTGAGTACGCTGATTTTGAAACGAAATTGAACGGAAATTATAGGATAGGGCCTATCTGTGAAGCGCTGAAGGGGTCTTAGTAATCCCAACTATACTGCCACTCTTTTTTCCAGTTGCATTCAGCCATTCTTGGGCTTGATCTGGGCTTACTTGATTGAATTTAGCGTTTCATCTTTTGACTACAAAATTACCTCGTTTAAAATCTACTTCTACTTGTGCAGGAAGTTGATGCATACCCGCTAAATATATAACACCCCATTTGGCATAATTGTGGTGGTCGTATCTCATGAAGTAAGGCAACATGCATGTACAAAATGCAAGTAAAAACGCTCGTGAATAGAGCGAAAGTAAAATTGAGTTTGTTTTCAAATATCACATTCCTTACCTGAACGAATATAGATGAAGGTCCCAAAGTCCTTCACGTGTTGCATTTGTAAACATTAGCAAGATTGAAACCATATCCACATATTGCCACCAAAAAGCAAAGTTGACATCTGCTGACGTCTTTTTATCCACGTACTCCTTCTGAACCAATGTTGAATCTGAATGTTAGAATAAAGATAAGTCCGCGTCCACTATCTCTTTATCATACCAAAGTGTAACACTGCTAAGTTATATTTAACTTTTTTTAGTTAAAGATTTTTTCTTTTTCTAGTTCATATCTTGTTTGCAAGGTAAATCGCCTTTCACAATAACATAAAACATTAAATGATTTAAACTGCACTTACTCTGAGCTCTTTAATAGTTGTACTAGTTCTTCTGTACGTTCATCAGCGGACAATGAATCCAATTTCTCTGTGAATGTAGCATCTTTTGCTTTGATGTAATCAGCCAATATGGGCAGCAGTATCCACCAAAGAGCTTCGAAAGTTAACTTGTGGGTCCGCATTCCTTCGCTATAATCTTTCCCCGTCACAGTATCCTCCAAAGAGCTTAGTAAGTTAACTTGTGGGTCCGCATTCCTTTAATATAATCTTTCCCCGTCATGACGTGTTTGGCAGTACCAGATCCCAAAACAGTTGCATCTACCCAGGCTTCACAAAGACCAGAGTCTTTCATGTGTTGGCCAATGACCTTGAGAAGATTCATGGATATGTGAAGGCCACCCAATCGGAGAATCAACTTGTCCCTATATTCCGGAATGCTCCATTTTAAGTCCATTAACTCGTAGTACAATGCCTGACCACTGTCAGAACAGTATAGTGTTGTCCTAATTTAGATGTGACGCACATGCAGCGTCGAACGACAGTGCTTAACGTATCCATATCATGAGCAGGAGCCTGAATTATCGGCATGTATCCAACTGTTGTGATTTCTTGGTTTGCATTGGTTAAGCGCTGGTTAAATGACGACCAACTGGCACGGGTTTCTTTATTTTGCCTTTATAATGAGTGTCATGTCTGCCTCTTGCCTCGATAGCGACATCGGAATCATCTTCGTTTACGGTATACCACTCCGTTTGTACAGAGTCTGCAAATAAAGGGACACTTTTACCTTCCACAATGTTGACTGGATCTAATTGCTGCATTCCATCTGGAATATCGAGAGATGCCATGACGGAAGATCTCAAGCTGCTCAAATGTGCCGCTGTTTCAGGTCCTCTCTGCCATGCTGCTACCTGTGGTGCGTGAAAAGTGTTCTTTCCATCGACGGACGAATCATTGATGTCGATGTTTTCAGCAGTGAAGTACGTGAAAATGGAAGGATTTAAATTCGGTGGAACGACAGGACCGCTTTCGTTATTCATGAAGGCAAGTGTCTCTTGCGCCAAATGAATGCAGTATCTATTTTAAGGATCTGTTTGTAGCTCAGAATGTGTCCTGCCTTGTTAAACAAATCGACAAGCTGTTTGGAACGCGTCACTTGAAGAAGTGTGCTTCCTAAGCCAATGTGCTTCGGTGTCCACTTAGCTCCATTGCTAACTGCATAGACAACATCTTGTCCAAGGCTCAAAATACGTTTATGGTGGCTTCGGCTGTCGCAGTCCTCATCTCTAGGTTCTAGCTGCTTTTCTCCCCCCAATAGAACGTTCAAAAACATTTACAAGCTGTCCGGTAAACATGACACCGCGACCTCGTCGCTGACTTCAAATCCCTGGTGCCCTGGTGTATCTATAAGCTCTCTTCTGATTTTTAATGCGACATGGATCAGCGATAAAAAATCATCTTCCGGTGGCTCATAGTGCCCAAAACCGGACATTTCCTCATCACTACTAGCATGTGTACTCTGGTAAAAACTGTCAGCAATTAACCCATTGGAATGTTTATCTGGCACAAGTAGCGGTTCTCTCTCGGAAGTGTCCCGGGTGAGTGGCTGCACAAACTGAGATAAATCTCCAACTCTTTGCATAAGCTTTTCTTTGCACGACGATCTTCCGCTGATAAATGATTGTGGAATTTCGATATTAGTTTCCTCAGCCAGTTCCGTATATCGCGTCCACACATCACTCAGTTGGATTATTTGATTGGACTTTGCAGCGTAGCGAAGGTCAGAACAAAGAAAAATCAAAGCAATGTCAGTGTTTTTAGATTCTTATCTGTTTTTACCTGTGTGGTACTGGTAAGATGACAGGCATCGCTTGTGGTACTTTCCCTCTGCTGCCATAAGATCGCCGACACCTGCAAGACGAACTCTCATGGTATTATCCAGGTAGGATTTCTCAAGTATTGAACTGCTAACGTTGAATGTTGTCACTGATATGAGTGCTTCGCGAGGTTTCATTTATTGGCAAAACATACAGAGACTCCAGTCTACTTGTGGTACAATTCTTCTACAAGTTTTTCCAGTTCCGACTGTTGATGTCGAGGCAGCTAATCCTGCTTCAGACTCAGTACTTTTTCTTCATTTGGAATTCGCATTATATTGTTGCTTTTCTTTCAAGCGCTCAATCTTCACCTTGTGTG
The DNA here is from genome assembly GCA_963855995.1 of Muricea muricata. NCBI lineage: Eukaryota > Metazoa > Cnidaria > Anthozoa > Malacalcyonacea > Plexauridae > Muricea > Muricea muricata. Next base: position 66,849,860 of record OY979717.1, read on the forward strand.
TGAATTGGGAGTAACACTGTCTGTGCCAGTGTAAGCCATGTGAAATTGAAATACTTTCTTCATGGTCTGTTTTATCATTTATACGTCGAATCACTTCACGATATTGTTCATCTCCAACAATTTTCCGTGCATTAGCAGCTTCAGACAGCTTTTGAACACCCCTTTCAGTAGCTTTGGGGAAACTGTTTCCTTTCTGATTACAGATTACAGAAACTTCCATAGTTTCTTCGTCTTCGAGCAGAGAATCACACTTTCGCTTTTTATTTAATGCTGCCATAGCGATCGCACAAGCATTCGTTGCGTATTTCTATGCAGGAGTTGGAATAATTCACAAAGAGAAATCGCTTTTGCATGCAATGTTTGCATGACAACTAAATGATACATTGTCGCGTTTGAGAAAAACTATTTTTATTATATTGAACCTTAAGCCAGATATGTTTGTTAATGACTTTGAAAGCATAATATTGAATTCCTTGACAAACTCTACTGCTGTTTGACAATATTACAATGTTGTTATGTTTAAACTTTGCAACATTGTTCTTAAAACATTTTGAGAAGCATCCCATATTCTTTATATTTGGGTTCAAAATTAATATTGGGACATTTCTTGCTAAGTGAACTTCAAATTCCGGAACGACAGAGAAAATCCTTATTTGGGCAATGACGTCATTTTAGATAGGCAAAACACAGTTTTAATGCGCGAACTATTGTCTGGCAACAATAATTTTCAAAATCAGCGTACTCAAAATAGTAAAAACATATAGGTTGCCAAATTTCAGAAAAAAATGCCCATGGGTGTCATATTATCAGCTTACGTGCATGCACTTGACTACAAGAGGCACAGTTATAACCACCTTGTGTGATCCTGATAGCGCTCTCGGTATTTGATATTGTGCTACATTGTAAACCTTTGACGAAATTACGATTCTTTATACAGCCAAATCAAACAGGGTTATCCACTGAAAGTCAATACTGAAACACAAAAAACCTCGAACCTTGAGTGTGGCATACAGTATGTCGTAATTCAAAGTTGTATCATTATTATTAATTTAATATCAATTTTTGAACGTATTTCAAATTACAAAACAGACAATAAAAAAGCTGGTAATTCGACGTATTTTTAGTGTGATTGCATGCCTTACATTTACATAATTTTAAAATTGTGCAATTCGTGTAAATTTCTACAAAATTTTGAATCCAACTACCCCTTAAAAAAGTCAATTATAATAATAAAATTCATCTTCCAAAGGTTGCACGTTTCAATTCAATGATAAACAGTCGGGACAGTCCCGTTCAGTATTGGCGTAGTAACAAACTCCACATAACACGAGGATGACGTTAAACATGGCGCTTTATCAATCTCGAAGACTACAATATCATTAGGACTATTATTATGAAGGATATTTGCTGGAACATATAGAGTTATCTGAGGACCTTCAACTGGCCAATAACGGCCCAAATTAAAGCCATTGATATAGACTTGGCCCTGAAAAAAAAAAGGTTAGCTATAAATCGCGTTCAGTATCACTCAAATTTAGTATGCGGGAACAACATGCACCTTACCCTTTATTGCATTTTTACCTATGACTTTAACCACTGGCCTCATTTTTCATATTTGATTTATAAAATCCATCGATTGTAACAATGCAATAAACAGTGATATCTATTATTTAATAACTCATTAGTGACCCCCCCCCCCCCCCTTGTGGGTTTGAGGAGTAAAAAAATGTTGTACCAAACATAATACGAGATGAAAATTGTTGGGCGGTAACGAACCTCACAATTAGTTGAAGAAACTGTGAATACAGAGCCGTGGATACGGGGTTAGTGAAATATTGCTCGTCTTCAAAGGGAATAAAACAGGCAACAGTTTTGATTTCCCTGCCAGGAATCAGTACGTAAATATTGTCCCGGAACACTGTTCAGCAAAGTACTCAAATTTGTTATTATATGTAGAAGTAAAAATAGCGACGAAAAGGTGAATGTATTGACTGAAAATTTTACTCAAGTAAACGACTGAAAGTGTTGCTTAAAAATTTTACTTAATCAAAACGTACTGTGGAAATATACTTAAGTGGAAGTACTAAAGAAATAAAATTTAACAGAACATTTATTTGGGCGCTAGCAAGCCAGAGGGAACAGGCCTGAGCCATAGTCTGACTCAGCCAAACACATTATCACCAATCTGCTCACCGACTGGCATAACAAAAGCAACGAAATAAAAAAGTAAATAATAAAAAAATCGTACTTTGTTGTCAAACAACTACATTAAAGCAATATAATTATGTACCTTGCTCCATCCTTTCAATAAAAGATAAGAATCTTGAGGCGTTTGCAACTGAGGAATATTACCAGTATAAACTCCTTGTGGACCATCGTCGTGAAAAAATTCTATTTTGTTGCTTTTAGAAAACGCCAAAGGTAAAAATGGCGCAACTTCCCAGTTGACTATAATTTCTTTATTTAGAGTAGCATTTTGGATCAGTCCCTTGGGATCTGTCATTTTACTACCAGCATTGATCCGTCCTTGGTTTTCGACAAGAATAATTAGATTTTCACAATTCTTAAAATCTATTTCCAACGCTGTTGGTCCATTGCGATCAATCAGACCTTGTCGCGCCTGGAAAAACAGAGAAAATAAACGGCTTATGCTGTGACATGGTACAGTACCGTCAGTACTACAAAGTCTGCTCTTTTATGTTGGTGTAGCATGCGGTGCTATGGTATGGGTATGGTACACGTATGATATTGTAATACATATGCCCAGTATGGTGTAGTATGCTTTTGTGGCACTTCACTCGATGCTGCAACTCAACTGACTGAGCGATACCGATGTACTGCGCTCACCAAAAAGGTACAGAGGGGTAGTTGACAAGAGCAAGCATAATAGCTCTGCGCGAACAAATTAATATTACATGAAATTTTAATGGCTCGACATTTTTCCCGAGAAAGTGATCATGTTGATGTCAGCTACCCTAATAAATACTTTAAGAATTCTTCTCCAATGTTATGGTTGAAATTTCAACATGAGTATGTTTTACACATTTACCAGCATGACACTAAAGCATACCATACTGTATTTATTGACATTGTATTACTTAATTAATGTATATTATTGGATTGCATATATTTATATCATGTTAGGTTTATTGACCTGTATTTACTTTTGAATTGTAAGCTAGCATCATTTCCTGATGATGACTGAAACTTAGTGGAAAAATGTTCATCTTCGGAGTTACCGTTGTTTTATATTTTTTGTTTCATATATTGTTTTATATGTTATCGACAAAGGTTTTTAAACAAAAATCTTACCCTATTACAGTAGACGACCCCTCTGTCACGGATGCCAGGGACATTCAATGTAGCAACGTCTTGCACAGATATCACAGTTTTATAAACAACAAAACCGTAGTAATGTCCAAGTTGTTCCATAGAAATGGGATATTTTGATTTCGTCCAGGAGAAAGATTGAAAATCATTAAGAATTTCTTGAAGGGAAGTAACCTAAATACGTAACGTCACAATAATTTACTAATAAAACTTGGTAGTCTTTCCCAAAACGTTCCACAATCAAACATTGAACGGTAGCTTGACGTACCAAGAGAACATATCGATAACGATTCAGACCAGTGATGGATTTACTGAGGGATGCAGGGGCTAGCCCTGGATAGGAGATGAAGGGGAGGGGTGCTATTTTTTATGATAAAGCAATAAAAACTAGCAGAAACAAAGTAAGATACAGTAATTTCAGTAGTAAGTAATATTTTAAACTACCACAATGTCAAATACTGCCGACAGATGGACTACGGCAGAGCGGAATGCACAACGAGTAATGATATTGGGCACAACCAGATCATAAGGGTCCATCCCTGCAGTTCAAGATGTCCAAAATTATCCCGTTAGGTACCCAGACAATTCTAGAGTTCTATTGTCTACCGTTTTTAAAAGTCGAAAAGAAATAAAATTGGATGATTGTGCTAACCATCCTAGTGATAAAAAGCAGTGAATAAACTACCGACCTGGTCCATAGAGACCTTGCCATACGCATATTTAGGGGTAGACGGTGGAACAGGACCCGGAGGGACAGGTAGATACTTCCCAATGACTTTCCTCACAGCGTAATATTTATCTGTTATATCTCCAGCCTCAGATAACGGTGCGTCGTAATCATAGCTGGTTGGCTGAGCTTGATAACGGCTTGGGTGGTAGTTGTAATTCGCACCTTAACACAAACACTGTCAGTGAATTTCAATATTGCTAGCAATATTCAGGGCCTGTTTAGATGACGAGCTATACAGAAAGGGCAGGCGCTACTAGGCAAGACGTATTTAAAATTTACCATTCATAAAGCCAAAATTAGTCCCTCCATGAAACATATACATGTTCACTGATGCATTTCTTTTTAAAATGTCTTCTAACATTCCAGCAACGACTTGAGGAGATCTGGTTTCATGAGGCTTGCCCCAGTTATCTAACCATCCTGAGTAGAACTCAGTGTTAACCAACGGACCATGAGCTTGATACTTCCTCATTACTTCAAACGCAGCTGTAACATTATCACCTAATAAAGACGAAAAGGGTTTTATAATGACCTGGGTTAGTCGTTAGTGTTATCATTAGGTGATCGTTTCAGTTTGTGCATACAACCAATTCAGAAGGGTTGTTCTTTGCAAACATAAAACTCCAAATCACGCAAAGCGTAATGGAAGCTAAAGTTTCAAGCTTCATAGTTGAATATTGCAGGCATACGTGCATGGATTGTTCTCGTCCCATCACTCTAAGAAACGAGCTCTAAACATGATTTCCATAAACTGATCACAATCATCACATGATGCTCCTATTATGATTTGCATGTGTTTATTGTTTAGAGTTTAAGGTTTGCAAAGGACAACGCTTTTGCATTAGCTGTATCCATACGGGTGTAATTCGCAAAGCTTTGCAAAGAGAATAACAAGTTAAAAGCATGCAACGTATCAAACAAGGAAGTAAAAAGTGCTACACAGATGTAGACGAGCAGTTGTTTTTTTTAAATTTTGAACCAAATTGAAATAAACTGCAATTGAACACATTCGATTTTAAACATACAGCCAGATTGTAAATCAAAGATGAAAATATACAACTCAAGTCACTTACCTGGTCCAAAGTCAACTGTATTAAACAAAGTCGGAATTGTTCCACATTCCATGACACGGTCTACTGCAGGGTTCACAGTAAACAAAATTACTTTATCTTTTCCGAGAACTTTCTCAAAGAGATCTTGTAGATATTTCATATACTCATGATCACAGATAGGATATATACCATACTCATTCTCAACCTGCAAAAGAAAAAATGAACAATACAGAACAAATATACAGGCGCCAGTTTTAAAAAACCCCGAAACTACGCGTAATTAAACTATTATTTTTTACATTTATACTTAGAGAACGATATAGCTTTTAGCTGTTGAATGACACAATTGTTGCACGAGAAGACAAGACATGCGTGAATACGGGTTGAATGAAAAATCGTAGTGAAACTCCGCTGGGAATTTTGTGTAAGTAATCAAGCCTCTTTGAGGTTACGCAAACGCACTTCATTTAAACCATTTAAACATCATCAAAAACTACACCTATTAAAATAACTACACCTTAAAGCGAAGCTTCTCCTATAGAGGAGCTGTCTTATAGAACAAACTTTTAACAGAAAAACTCCCATCAACAAAAATACCCGAAACGTCAATCCGTTCTTATAAGAAACTGATCGAAGGCTTGTGTATTTAAATGGTGAGATAATTATGCTTTTCTTCTATATGCTTTTATATGTTAGCGTATACATTATGTAAGCCTATATTAGTCAATTATGTCTGCAGTTTTTATAAGACAGATTTTTGTCAATATCCTGTAAATATCCACGGCCCTTTGAAAATGAGATGGCATGGTTTGCGCCCGGCTGACTCACTACAAACGAAACACCAGCGAAGACTGTGGCTGAAAGAATAATAATGATATAATAAACTCCAAACGTAAGCAATGTAGCTAGAACAAAAGCAAACTGAAAGGAAAATTATTTTTGAAACATTAATGCTTTGTTTTCTTGTCTGTCTCGCCAGCGTAAACCAGAATTTACTTCGCAGTTGCATGCGAATAGTTATAAAAAATGGTTCCGGATAATTATAAAAAATGGTTTTGTTCGAATATTTTTTGTCAAAACGTTTCTTGACACTGGAATGAAACACTGTGAATGTTTATACGTTTAAGTGCTCCCTTGTTCTTTTCATTCGCAAAGCATTAATCAATCGAAAAAGTGCAAAAATGCAATTTTCACCACAGTTTTTCATTCAACCCGCATTCGCTCATTTCGTCTATACGTATTACCCAAAAATTGTGTCAATCAATGGCTAGAAGTGTTATCTTTATTAATATACAAAATTAACCGTGTTTGCGACTTATTTCACACGTAATTGCGTTTGAAATTGAATTCGAGAGGTTTTTTGCATGTGTCTTATATTTTTTACATGTAAAATTAGATAGATGCAACAAACTTTCAGTTGTTATTTTAAATACGCTACGCACATTAATCAGATAGTAAAACATTCTTGAGAAAGATATGTGCCCGGACGACCAGTCATGGTACAAATAGCGTACGTGTAGGAAATTACGCTGCTAAGAAATTACAGTATCCATGTAAAAAAGTGTAACAAATAATGATCGACTTCAAATTTTTGCTCAGTTTTTTCTTCTGTCGATATTTTCAAGAAAAAACTAAAAAGAAATATTGAATAAACAGTTGAATGCTGGTAGTTTTATCTTGTGACTAGATTAATGTTAGTCAAGCTCACAGAAAAGACAAAAAATTTGAAAAAATAATTTATTTATACCTGGACAGAAATTATTGGCCCACCATTTGCATAAAGATAAGGTTTTATTTTACCAAGTAGTAGTGTCATCCATGATGTCACTGCGTTCATGTACACTTTGAAAATACATCAAGGAAAACAGAAAATTAAACTTTTACACATCTATAATAACATTATTTACAGCAGTTTCGAATGATATCAGATTTTATTTCCGCTACAACCACCGCTGCCTCAATTTATCCTTTTGCTCTTAAGATGTATGGCAAGCTCTCAACTAGCCAAGCAGTGTCCTTGTGACTCAGGAAAAGGTAGTGGCACTGGAAGCCGAATCTAAACCTGGTTAATGCAAAATGCTTGACAGCAATGGATGTTTTTGAGATTTGAGCACGCGATCGCTAATTCAAAACGTCATCAGTAATAATCCGCCAAAGTCGATTTGACAAGCGTACGAATATTTCATAACAGTGACAAAGTAAACATGATGTCACATTCATCCAGTCCCCAAATCACGTCTTATTGTCAAATTATCGAGCGCTCTAAAATATTAGAAACAGATATTGCCTTATATTGGTGTTTCTGTTGCTGCGTAAGGGGGTCGCAAATCACTCGGAACTGCAGTTTTGCGATTGACCATAACCAAAAAGATGGCAGCACGTACATTTTATCAGAATGCATGGCGAGCATCAAGCAAGAAATGGCCGAAAAAGATGCAATGAAAAACACGTACAGTAGGTAATGAAACTTTGACAAAACACAGAAAATAACCTCCTCTCGTATGCTTGTCCTTCAACATGTCCTTCAACAGACTTCAATTTGCTTTTTCGAACGATTTACGATCGCAATGCATTCTGGTAAAACGTAGATCCGCCATCTTTCCAACGCACAACTGGAATCTGGAAGACTAAATTATACGCATAAAAAATTGACCGTGCAACGCACTTTAGTTCATCAAAACATTGATTTTCTCCATACAATACGCTTATAAAGATAGTATTTTAAAATAGAAAAAGGGGCTTGACGTGTTACCTTTGTCATGAGACGAGCGCAAGACAATAGATTTATTCTTTAGAAGCCATGCCGGAAAACCTCCCTATAATCAAATTAAAACGTAGAAAAAGGATCTTTGTTTTTTCTTCATTGAAATGACAAATCTCAGATAATAATGAGCTACATTTCAATAATTAACTTACAAAGTCCCATTCAGAACATATATATGGACCTATGTGATGAGAAAATCGAAATTTAGTTTATAGCAGTGTGATGATGGCTCACTATGCTGAGTCTACGAGGAATCAACAAATTCTCATTTCGTTAAATCAAAGTGTGAAACGCAAATTTGTGAAGTATTTTCTTAGTTTGCATTGCAAGACCACTTGAAATCACAATATGACTTCTTTTGTAGAATTTTTGAAACCTTTTTGAGATATTCAGCTTTACGGATTTTACTATGCAAATATTACAACGTGAGTAGTCCATCCCGCCCGTATGGCGCCGGAAGTAATTAGTATGCAGGATGGTAGCGCTCCAGACGAAAGTATTGAGTATGCAAGGTTCTGACGTCAATAGGGTAACATTACCGGGGAAACGTTACTGGGTAATAACGTTTTGCTAACTGTTTTGCAATGTCGGCAACTTTTCTTAAGGGACGCATGGACTGTCTTACGGGACACGCCGGACTTTACTGCGGGAGTTTTTATGTGTCCCGCTTTTTGTTATATTGCAATAGTCGTGCAGCTATACATTGCGGTGTCGGGGAAAACTTCGTTCCAACGTTAACGAGTATAGCTCTAACCTATGGAGTTATGTAGGGGACAAAATTGACTTCACTTGTTGGCATGGCGGTTCGAAATATGTTGTGGCGTTGCAATATGGCTTCGTGTCGTGTGCTTTTTGCCGGAATCTTTACTTTGTCAAGTTGTTTTCTAAACTCGTGAGGAGTTTTACTCCTTCGAGGTATGCTATTTTTCTTCTTAGTTTCGCAATTCACAATTGTGCGTGGCGCTTCAACTCTCTGTGTGCCGCTTCAAATCTTCGCGTGGGGCGCCTCAAGTCTTCGCGTGGCGCTTCAAGTCTTCGTGTGGCGCTTCGAGTCCTTTTAGTTCGTTGCGGCAACATCGGTTCCAATGAACAGCAGTTAGAGACTTAAAGTTAGTGCTTCCATTTTTAAGGAATTCGTGTGAAGGAATTTTGAAGGCAATTTGAGGAATTTTAAAGGAAAGAATTTTTTAATAATACTATAAGTCTAAAATCGGGATTTACTTTCAGTTCAGGCAAAAATATATAGTCACTAATAAGAACGACCAATCAAATTCGTCGACACTTCTTATAAGAACGACTAATCAATTACTTTCATGACTGTTTATTGCGAGAATCGAGATGGAAAAAGAATTTTTAAATTTTTGAAAGTGGAAGCACTACAGTATTTTGTTTCCCGCGCTTCGAAACGTGTTGGTGTGTCATGGCTGACCCTGTGAAGCACGTTGTTTCTGTTTTTAAAAGCGCACTAGATCAAATCCAGTCTTGCAATTTTTGTTAACGACTGGGGTCCTGGAACAGAATAACGCCTTCTTTGCACTAAATTTAGTTGCATTGTTCTCATTAGTATGCCCTCGAGATCAATCCGCCATAAAGATGCCCGTACTCGCTCCCATTGGATGCGTATACCTTTAGCATTAAGGAATCCCTTCATTCGACGAATAACGCAATTGGGAAATTCATGATAGATCTCAGCCACAACAGTATCAAGGTTTTCATTTGATATTTCAGTATATCTGGGAACTTCCTCTAACAACCCAAATTGTCTTATTCTTCTACTTATTGTTTTCTGGCTGACACCCAACATTTCAGATGTTTTAATTAACGAAAATCCAAAGTTAAGGTACATCTTTAAGGTCTGTCTTGGTATATCAATTGAAGGGCGACCAGCAGCTCGGGTATAAACAACTGATGGTTGACGTGTTCCATCAATAGGCTGAGATTCTTCCTCCAAAAGTTTATTATAAGCAACAATAAGATCATTTAGAAATTCGTTTAGAATTTCACAAGCCTTGTACCTCACTACAGACGCCAATTTGAATAACCTGTTCCAATTTGTAAACAGCATGATCATACTCCTTTCGATCATGACTTAGATTTTCTAGTATTCGAATTATCTCATTTACGTTATTACAAATATACTGCTTTAAATTCAATTCAGGAGAAGTCAAAGAGCTCACAGCACCTGACATTTTTAACAATTTTACTTTTGAGTCTGACAGAATGACAGTGATGTTTTAACTTTTGGATTGTTAATATTTATCATTAAAGAGAGGTTACAGTCAGTAATGTAAACAAACGCTTTGTTTACATTTTGAACTGCTACATTTGTAAAATATGATTTACTAACTAAATATCTGACACTGTTCTGGCTTGCTGTGCTCGTAAATGAAATCTGCGTTTCAATTCAAAAAAGTTCGAAAAATGCGAAATTTGGGCAATGTTTATATTCGGGAGCCTCGCCTTTGTTATGAGTAGAACCGATACGCAGAACGGACTGTAACCCCTCTTTAAGTGAAGTATAAGTATTAGTGAATCATACGTCCGCTGTGCATCGCAGGATTGGAGCCGATGTTGCCACAACGAACTAAAAGGACTTGGAGCGCCACGCGAAGACTTGAAGCGCCACGCGAAGACTTGAAGCGCCACGCGAAGACTTGAAGCGCCACGCGAAGACTTGAGGTGCCCCACGCGAATATTTAAAGCGGCACACGAAGAGTTGAAGCGCCACACACAATTGTGAATTGCGAAACTAAGAAGAAAAATAGCATACCTCGAAGGAGTAAAACTCCTCTTGAGTTTAGAAAAAAACTTGAAAAAGTAAAGATTCCGGCAAAAAGTACACGACACGAAGCCATATTGCAACGCCACAACATTTCGAACCGCCATGCCAACAAGTGAAGTCAATTTTGTCCCCTACATAACTCCATACTAACCCAGGGTCTCTTCTCTACGCTTCTCGTTGACACTAATATGTTTGAATCTGGATCTCCCAGCAGTGGCGGATCTAGCGTAGGTCAAAATAAATTACTACAGCTCATTCTTGGATATATTTACATTTTAAAACACCTTCAAAGCAATTTCATTGGTAAGATTTTATTCTTTGGAAATTCATAACCAATGACATTGCTATAAAGTTATTTTGAATTTAAAATTGGGTTGCTATAATTTATTTTGACCTACGCTGGATCCGCCACTGTTTCCCAGAATGTGAATCAAAGTTTGGAAGTTGAGACACGGGGAGTTGGGCAGTGCAGGGTGGGCAATGTAAAGTATGGGTGGGACAATGCAGACGTATCTAGAGGCAGACGTTTCTTAATCTTACGAGAGAAATTTTTTTAGGACGAAAGTTACGCAAAAAACTTCACCAAACCCTTTCGTTGAGAATACTTACGTTGAGAATACTTTCGTTAAATACACTTTCGCTGAAAAGCTTGAGTCTAGGGTGGTAATTGCTAAATTGCGCAACATTACGAAATTAATGGAGCAACTGATTTTCACTGTTGGCGCTCAAGCGACGCAGTGTTATAACGTTAAGCAATTATGGCGACCACGACGCCATCGTGGACATGCTGGTTCAAAGCACGAACGTTCTTGAGATTTTTAACTCTAACAAACAATTTTGCAAAATCAGTATTGAGAGACCACTGTCCTTACCATATTGCACTATTATGCTTGGCAGAAATTGTAATTCCCACAAGTGAACCACGTACCTGGCCTTAAAACCAGCAAGAGTCCAGTTTCTTGAATCAATTGAATAAAACTCAGAAGATCTTCATCTCCATTAAAGTTATAACTTCCTGGCACTGGTTCATGAATATTCCATGGCACATAGCTACACAGCAGAATCTTATAAGTACTCATGTTATATTAAATCATCCAAAAGAGTTCGTTGCATAACATGAAATATAATTTACTTAATTATTTTTAGAATCTCTGTCAGATTATAAGTTCAAGAAGCTAATATTACACACAAGATATACTTAAAACGATAAAATAGAATTAAACATTTTGAGAGAGGAGGCCTTTCGTCAGGCATTACTACTAAATTACTAGCAATTAATATTGTTTCAGGTAGTGAAAAACTAATTAGCATGTTTTTCTAGTATTTTTGGCTGTACTTCCTGCACTGGCAACAAACTGATACCATAGGATTCATAAGAGAATTTACAGAAAACTTACCTTTAAATAAATGTTATAATTCTTAATACCAGGTATAAAAGTAATTTTTATGCAATCTAATTTTTTTTATATAATAATCAGAGTTTATTCTGGATTTTCATTGGTCGGGAACTGTGACCTATTACAGGACAGACGCACGCTGACGTCATTTCAGCGACAAGCCTATCACAGCAATTTTAGAATTATCGACAACCAATGCCGTGCTTTGTTTTGTACTGATCATGATCACGTCAAATGGCGTGCTAAAGTCTTTTCGTCGCACTACAAAGCTTATTTTGGCAGAATTTTCCCGATCTATATTATATAAAACAAATAGATAACATTTTGCCGTTGTCTGTTCAGTTATAGATACACGGTAGACGTCATAATGTGGTAAGAACATCAGTGACCCACTCGCCTAGGCGGCTCGTGGGCCACTTTTTTGTTCTTAACATATTATGACGTCATACCGTGTATCTATAACTGAACAGACAACGGCAAAAAGTTATCTATTTGTTTTATATAATAAAGATGTGAAAAATTTTGCCAAAAAAAGCTTTGTGGTGCGACGAGAAGCCTTCAGCACGCCATTTGACGTGATCATGATCTATACAAAACAAAGCACGCCATTGGCTGTCGATAATTCTAAAATTGCTGTGATTGGCTTGTCGCTGAAATGGCATCAGCGTGCGTCTGTCCTCTAATAGATCACAGTTCTCGACCAATGAAAATCCAGAATGAAATCTGATTATTATATAATTGTTAAATAAGCAGCTCGTGGGCCACTTTTTTGTTCTTACCACATCATGACGTCATACCCTGTATCTATAACTGAACAGACAACTGCAAAATGTTATCTATTTGTTAAATATAAATGTTGAGTTATGAAGTCTTAAGAATAATTGCAAACTTTAAAAAAATCAGTGCGATTTGGGGAAACTAATTTATTGTCGACAATAAGCCTTCAAAAGTCATTTCTACTCCTTTCTTTGGGTCGCAACCTTTTCATTGGGTCTTTTTCATGGCTGCACATATTTAATTTTTAATATTAAGCAGAGAAAGCAGTCATCACGCTACAAGACTTTAGGCTCTCTTCTGATAGGAAAATAGGAATTATATTAACTTTACATTTTCAATTTGAAGGGCCATCAAATTTTAATTAAAATTTCGCTTGTTTTAAAATGGCCTGCTTTCAGGTCACTGTCCTCAATTTAAGTGGGTGCATTTTGTGAGATCTTTTGGCTTCTTTGCATTCTTTTGCTATAATATGTCCGACATTGCTATGATAATATATATCTGTGAGAACCAGTGAAAATATTTTTGAAAAATGTGAGATACTGGTACTAACAAGCCCCAAAGTTTCTGTGAGGAACTATAAAAATCTGTGGAGCTCATGGTGGATCTGTGACAGTAACATCAAGTGTAGACTCTGGCTGGGACTCTACATAGCTTTAAGTATATTTCTTTTGCATTTGATAATTTATCTAGTTTCTGTTTGAAACAGCCGAGTGGTGTCAGAGTATCAATAAATTAAGGCATGCAGCAACATATTGAAATTATATTAGTATTCAGAATGCGAAAACAACCAATGGATGCAATTTTAATTGAAATGTAAAATACTTTTGATTTCAAAAGATATTAATTATATGAACATATGTCCAATATATCCCACCAATTAACAAACTTCTGGCACCCTTGTTGGGCAATCTCGTAGCCAGAGCCTGTGATCCTCTGTGGAGGATATAAAACAAGCCATCTTCTACTCACAGTTCAAATATTGCAGGCCAGCCTAACACACTGGATCTGACAATAATGGAATGCTCAGAATTTAGTGCATTCTTTTGTGCTTTTTCCCAGAGCCTTACGATTCTTCCACAGCAAATCGCCGGCTCTGGCCACAAGATTACCCCAGTAGTGCCCTTGGTGCTTAAAGTGGCTCAATATAGTAATGCTGGTAAATAATATAACAAAGATGGCATGCACTACATTCATATAACTTTAAATTTAACATGTGAGATGCTGATACTATTTCAAGAGTAAAAACAGGCAAACTGCATGTAAATTCTCTTATTACTGATGTCATCAAAACAATCAATTTTAGAAAATGAATGTGCCGTTATATCTTCTTATTTTGCAAGGTGACTTGTATTCATATTTTCCATGCAGCATTGTGCCACAAAAATCTTGTATTATACAAATAAAAAAATTCTGTACTGCCAAAAAATGTTTTTCAAGACAGCATAACAACATTAAAAAATTGGCATGATTGCGGTTATAGAATCCTTTTAAATTTTGCACAATGTCATCATGCTTCATTTTGACTTACACTGCATAATACAGCATATATATTTGAATGAATCTCACCTGCAAGTACTGCCACAGCAATGGGGCATTGAACATCAAATTGCCATAATCTGGGTTTTTTTTCATAATGTAGTTTTTTAAGTATTCCGAATATTCAGTTACCTGTATTATTTTTTTCATATTTTTAAAAAGTTCCTCGGTTTGTGACATCATGATGCAAAAGGTATCATAATGATTGTAATTGTTTTGTACATGTATCGTTCTAATTTTTTCGAACTTTTAATAGCTCTTCAAAATCTAATGCTATCATTCTATCAAACAAACAAAACAAATAGAATCTTGAAGATAGCGCTCACCTCTGCACAGCATTAAGGCCTGCAGCTTTGATTTTCAATAGCCTATCTCTCCAATAATATCTTGGCACTCGGAAATAATGAAATCCACCGGAAATATACCGAAATTCTTTGCCATCCTTCAGAAAACAATCTCGCTCGTAGTCAACAGTAAAAGATCTGCATTTTGCGAGATGCAATACCGCTGAGAGCAGGAATAGTGCACAAAATATTGTTGTTGATACTTTCATATTGTTTTGAAACGGTAGCTGTCGGTTGTCTAAAGTCGAAATCAAACAACGGGAAATCACATGCGCAAAAATACACATAGATATCATATGATGCGACGGAAATCACAGGCCGGAACATGAGGCTCGACTGTTAAAGTTTAACCACTGGCACTGAGATACCCAGACTGAGAGTAAAATCATTGAAATAATAGATATCTATTATTTCTATGAGTAAAATGAAGACTTAATTAACTTAATTAAAACAGAGTATAACTGTTTATATAATAACTACAGAAAAACACGCAATCTAAAATAAAACAAATTCCGAAAATAGACATCTTGTATTCCTGATATTCAAGAAAGAACAAGAAAACGACGGAGTCGGTGATATTTCGTCTTTATTCCAAAGACATTGTCAAACCAATAGATTATATTACAAACAGGCTGTGCTATATATCTACAAAGTTGGCAAGCTGTAGTTAGCCAATCAGGTGAAGAACATTGATGCTAGCCAACTTTGTAGATATATAGCACAGCCTGTTTGTAATATAATCTATTGGTTTGACAATGTCTTTGGAATAAAGACGAAATATCACCGACTCCGTCGTTTTCTTGTTCTTTCTTGAATATCAGGAATACAAGATGTCTATTTTCGGAACACGCAATCTGATTGGTCAATACCCGTGCAGGATGAGACAATTCAGAACCTTTACCGGCCAATAGTTTCAGCAAATATAAGACTAAAGTAATAGACGATTTGCATGTTAGACTAACTTTCAATCTAGGCAAGACGAACAAAATCTTTTTCTATAGTTAAAAAGAGCATTCTAAAATTAGTAGAATTGCCAAGTTTGGTGGCGAAATGTTGTAAAACATGGAAAATATGGCCTCGCAAAGTTTGCAAATTTGTATACATTTGTATTACGCGAGGAAAAAGTTACCACTTTTGATACAATTTTAGCTGAAAAGTGGAAACTTTTTCCTCGCGTAATACAAATGTATACAAATTTGCAAACTTTGCGACGCCATATTCTACATACTTTACAACATTTCGCCACCAAACTTGGCAATTCTACTAATTTTAGGATGCTCTTTTTAACTATAGTAAAAGATTTTGTTTGTCTTGGCTAGACTGAAAGTTATTCTAACATGCAAATTGTCCATTCTGAATAAAGTGTGCATAATTAAAGTAAAACTGACAATGAACTGACAGATAAGTAAAACAGAAAAGTGTGTAAAGTCTAATTATGCACACTTTATTCGGAATTACTTTAGTCTTATATGAGACAATCCTGCACGGGAAATTTGAAAGTTGACATCGCTTCGCATTTTACGAGCTTGTTACGGGATTAGAATTGCCGACAAAAAACCATTTCAACTTCTGAAATTAGCAGAGAATAAAGATAAAGTCAAATCATAGGCAGCTCAAAACTTGGTGTAGAACGTTCTAAATGTCGATCTGTTGTTAAAACTCTCCCCATTCCTCTGAACTTGTCGCGCGCCATATTGAAAATCAATTCATATATTATGAACAAAGGAGACTTTTGTCTGATTGGTCGATTCTTTTAAGAGTTTTCTTTGATGAAATTTACTTCCGGTTCGGGAAGCCGTGAAGGAGCGGGCAAAAGTTCTTAAAATGATTAGTCGACAATTGAAACAGCGTTTACAAATAGTATTTGCTTCTGATCTTTCTGAAATCAACGTTAATTGATGCAGCAAGTGTTTATCTTAGGCAGCCGTTAAACTTGGGAATTTTGATGCAGTATTTCAAAGTTTTAATGCCGTTCGTTCTGGAGCAGTGAAAATATACACGCACGTAATGATACAATGTTCATAACAGGCTTCACGTTTTATTATTTTTATGCTCAATCAAAGGAGGTTAGAACGGCTAACTCGGCAAGTAATATTAATGATACATGGTCAGTTAAATGACTATAAAGTAAAGTTATGGAAACTAGTATTATAGGAAAAACAAAGCCTTGTTTATATGTGTAATATTCTAGCCAAAAACAAGCAAAGAAGATGCATAGCCTTCAACCATGGTAATTTCAAGGCTTGATATACAACTGATCATCTCAAAACCTTGTATGCTCAGACTTCAAAGATATATTATCTCAGAAGTGAGTTTTCACATTATGACAATATTTCTTTGGAAAGTTATTACCTTTTGTTTTGAACATTAAATTTAAACGACAAGGCTGTTTCGTTTTTCAGTTGCTCGAACAAAAATGCCTGGACTAATGTAACGAGCTCGTGTGACGGGAATTCCCTTTAAACACACTAAAATTATACACTCCTTTTTCAGTAATTACAGTTATTTTTTCAATGCAAGCTGTTCCACATGTAGTTTTAATAGTTTCAATCGTGCGGACTGTCGTTCAGGTTTAATGAAAGGACAAGATTACAAGCAGTGTTTGACTGCTTAGTAATTACATGTATTTGTATGTTTTAGATGCAGAATATTTGCAGATAAGTTTGTTTTTACCTAAACTTTTATGATCCCAAGCTCTTGAAAATGGTAAAGCATACGTTCATACGCTTTTTACTGTTTTCTTAAAATTTTTTCCTAGACAAAAATTGGAGAGGAAATGAGTAGGTTGAAACTTATGAGTTTTTTGCCGCTTGTAAACAAACGAAAGCGTGTGACGGGAAAAGGCTAACAGGCTGAGTTGTTTATGTGAAACTACTGTTTAAAACGACTTTTATTTTTTTGTCGACCCTGCACTGCATTCGTGGTGGGTAAAAAACTGGCCAAATAGACTCCATTACGAAAAAGCTAAAATTACTATCACGATAAATGTTGAAAACAAAAGCCGATAACTTTCAGACAAAATACTGTTATAACACGAAAATTGATAATCAAAGTAACTTACCTTATTAGTTTAAGCAAGTAAAATTTGGAGTTAATCAGATGCATATAAAACTGTCAATTGAGCACAATAGAAGGTAGCTACATGTCGAGGTATACATGTTCTTTGCCAGCTCATGTCAAGGAAACCGAACACGATAAACAGGTCTTCTTTTCTTATTATATTCGCTTTCGTAACTTAATTCTTTCATCACTCCACAACTCGTATAGTCTTTGAATGCTATACCTTGAATTAGCGCTGTTTTAATATTATCCCTTTGAAGGTAGAAACATCAAACGTCAAATCATGTATTAACGTAGTTGTATTCGTGTGGAAGTGTTTTTTAAGACTGACGCACTGATCGGGATTAAAACGTTTAAAATCTGTATCCAAAGTCTCAAAAGTGAGTATGTCGAAGATAAATACCCGTATATTTACCAGCGTTAAATTCAGGAGCAACAAAGATAATTTCGAACTGTGATTGCTCATTTAGTTAGGCTAGTTGACCTTGTTGTTTTTTAAAATCTTCGTCTGCTTTTTCGAGCCTTCCCGAACCGGAAGTGAAATTGATCAGTGAAAGCCTTAGGAAAAATTGACCAATCAGACAAAAGTCTCCTTTGTTTTATATTATGGTAATATGAATTGATTTTCAATATGGCGCGCGACAAGTTCAGAGGAATAGGGAGAGTTTTAACAACAAATCCCATACTGTAAAGTTTGATTTATGCGCGGGGAACGTTAGAGTTGTTCCTAATAACTGCGCGGAAATCAAGGGGGAACGCACTGCCGCTGAGACAACGACAGCTTGCAATAGTCCTGTGCACGTTGAAATTGCCTGTTAACCCACGTTGGCGTGTTATATAATATATATGTTTATCAAGAAATTAAGTAATTACAACAAAAATGTATGCGAGACGTCTAGAGCTTATAGTTGGTTTAGAATGTTTGAACTTTCGTACATTGTAGATTGGTTGTTTTACCGTAAAGTCCCGCTAAACATTGAAGTTAAATGCCATAATCTTTTAAAACTACCAGCTGGATTTAAACGAACGTAATTGTTTTAGTCAAAATATCCGCGCGGATTACGAAAGCTTTCTCAAAACTGCGCGGACAGAATTTGTGTTAAAAAATCGCGTTCTCCGCGCAGGCCAAACTTTACAGTCTGGAACAAATCGACATTAGTTCGACATTTAGAACGTTCTACACCAAGTTTTGGGCCACCTATGGTCAAATACTAAAGCACAAGGTACAAAAACTATAATCTTTTTTGTTGTCAAACTTCTATAATGTTTTGCATACTTGTATTTTTGTTTTGTTTACGTTATAAATTTAACTGAAATACGATTTTTGGCACTCGCATATTTTTGTTTCAGTTTATGCTGTAGCGATAAATGTACAACCGTTCGAATCAGCATACAATAGTGCCTATAAAGGACTAAATTTTATTTTCCCTGCAATGCTTTCTTACACACATACTGCACGTCAAATGCCGATAAGTTTTTAGTTTTTTGTTTACGAAAAAATACAAAATTACAAAATGAAACTAGCATATCTGCCACTTTTGGCCGTTAATAACATCGGTTTAGTACCAGTCTATGTCTCTGTTAAAATACTATATTTTTGTGCCATATATGGAAGTGTCACTGCATCCAGCCTTTGACGAAACACGCCCACATTGTTCCTACCCTCTTATTTTTCTATTTTTCTTCGCCGTCTTATTATTTTGCCAGGGGGGATGGAAATTGGTGATTGTTCAATATGACGACGATCTGTAACAGAACAAGGATTTGTATTTCACTACTTCCGAACGAAATAACGACGTTTAGAACACTCCCATCATTTGAACGTCTAAATAATTCATGAGTAAGTACAATACGGTTTATAACATTTCAATAATTTTCTTATTTACGTACGTAAACAGTATCGCAATGCGCCTGTCCTATAGCCCGTGATCCCGCGTGCATGGATCACGCTATCCTGCACGGAAAACCATTCAGTAATCCTTTACTCATGGGACAATTGAATTTTGGGATTTACTTGTACCTTTAGGTCTAACAAACGCATTTGCAGATGTTGGACGCGTTTCTTGTGGGCTCGTGCCATCAAGATTTTTAAGCAGTAATGCTGCTTATATTTCGAACACAGAAGCTCGATGTGATATAACAATGCTTTCTGGTTATTATATGGCTTTGAAGAATCCTGCATTCTGATTGGTCGACGTGCGTTCCGTAAAAAACTGTATCCGAACCGTAGTCCGCAAATTTCCGTATTCGGACCTCCCAGTGTTTTTAATCGCACTATTTACCGCTTGCAATATACTTATTAATGAAATTAATGTTTTAATGATACGTTAGAAAACTTTATGTGTAAAAAATAAAGCTTTGCCGTGTTCAAATTTTTTTGTATTCTAATTAACGAAACCACGAACGACGTCATTTAAATACAAAATGTCACACTCTGAAAATGACTGTGAGCCATATCATAAACAGTTTATTGACCTCGCTTGTTCGGTCTGTACCGTGAAAGATCAGACCACGGTTTTTTTTAAAAACCTCAGTCCGACATTTCACGGTACAGACCTCACGCTTGGTCAATAATCCTTTCAGTATTACTCTCAAGTCAGTTCCTCATCACCAGATCAGCTCCCTTTGCACAGAAACGTTTTGTCCAGTGAAAGCCGAAAGTATATTCTTGTTATTAACCATGCAAATTTATGTGCTTTGGTATAGCTTGGTAATGGGTTCCGACGGGGTAGTAGTAGCTAGTACACCTGAAGAGCCCCAGCCAATTTCACGATCTGTGTCGTGCGTGCGAAAAAGAGCCGGTTTCAGAACCGAGAAAAAATCACTCGAAGCCCGCTGGGTGGCCGGGAAAAAATGTCGATATACTCATGCTTGGATGCTAGTGAAACCTCGAGTTCAGATGATGAATCTAGCTCGTCTTTATCAAGAATATTTGGTGATTTGTTTGATAGCGAACTAAGCTTCAACTTGTTTGAACCACTGATCTGGAAATTTGAACTAAAGTTCAGGATCCAAAGGCCAAAATCGCGACGATGGCGTTGAGGTCGTATTCGAAGTCTCCGAAATCTCGGTCGAAGACGAGGCCGGATCCATCGTGAATTCGATGTTCATCGCGGTCCCCAATTTAGTGCACGTTTCCCAAGTTTTAATCGATTGTATATTCATTGAAAGCTTGTGCTTCGTTAAGTTATCAGGGAATACATATTTAAGCGATAACAGATTGTTTTAATGGAAATAATTTGTTTGGGAAAAGTCGTATATATCGTACGGATTGGAAGGAACTGCGAAGATATGTGTTTTACCTGCTTTCGATCACTGAAACGGCCGCGGGCGTCAAAAATGGCGAAAAAACATTCAAACGTATTTCCCAGCGGAATGTGTGACAGAAACCAAATGACTCAGTCGCATTTATTAACAGACCTATGCGAATCGAATTATTGACTAATGTTACCTACAATTAACACCACACAAACGCGTTTTATCCTCTCTCTTTCTTTTTAGTATTCAAAGGTAAGATTGGTATTTTAAATTAGAGCTAACTAGTGTTTTAATAGTTAGTCAGCCATTGTAATTTTTAGTCTCTTGGTTGGAGACTAGTGGCATGTCTTTTTGCATTCATTTATAAATTTTACCTTCCTGGCTTTTTAAAATGTCGAGGCCTTTCTGCATGGGTTTTGTAACTATACACATTAACCATACACATGGAATTGGCAGGGACAACTGCAATATATGTTAAAACCCAAATACAATGAGGCAAACTTACATGCACGTGACAATAAATGATCATTTACAATATTTATTCGTTAAAAATTATCTAAATATTTATTGACTTCACTTAATTCAGTAATAAAATCAATAGCAGCATGATACGAGATTAGCTTGTGTTTCTGCTGACGTAGCTAAGAGTCTTGTTGGCTCTAGTTTGTCCTGTTTGGTCATACATGTCATCTGATCATTCACAGAAGAAACAGAGCTGGTATGAGGATCGAGCTGTGTGAAACGCCTGAACTGACTGGTAGTGGAGCTGAGGTCACACCAACTACAGCTACTCGTTCGCGATGGTCGAAGTACGATTGGGACCATTTTAAGAGTTACCAATACCAGATTCAGCTTGTTCCTGTAGCCATCTTCTATGATCTAATTGGTCAAATGCTTTTGACCTGTCAAGATCATAGGCTATATATAGATCAACTTGACCTCTCTTGTCCGGACACTTACCAATGTAATCTAGGGCTTCGAGCAAGTTTGCTTTTTTTACCTAATAATGTTACACAAGATTTCCCTTGAAAAAAGCCATGCTGATATTCCTGGATTAGATGGTAAAAGTATATCATTCTAAAACCTTTGAAACAACTGGCAATAAAGAAATTGCTCGATATTCATCTTCACTTACTTTATACACTTGGATGATATAATTAGCTAATTTCAATTTGGGAGGTAACGTTCCGTCTTGAAGTGCGGAACGTCGTCATTGAAGAGTGGCTCACAAAGTGACGGGGTAGTGACTGGAGCAGATATTCCATCTGATCCTGATGGAACATCAGAACGTTACGTTGGAATGATTTTACTCAAGCCTTTTGTAAAAATTTTGTATTCCCTTACGTACTATTTTTTCATTTTTAAGCGTGTCGTCTGAACGATTAATGATATTTGTACTAGGCTAAATTTCTCCGTTGTGTTTTAGTTCGCTGCGAATGTTTAGATCTAAAATTTTGAAATTATCTTGAGTATGTCGTAAAATGAGTTTAGCTTTCTGACAATTCGATGCAAAGGCAAGAATTCAATAGTTTCTGCCAATGTGCATGCAGTTTCATGTGGTGGAACATGGCAAAGACGAAGAAATAGTTCCATGAAGTGTGACTACTCTGCCAATGGAGAACGAGAAGTACTTTGATATTGAAGTTAATTTTAAGCAAAGTGTGTCAAGGTTGTCAGAGAATGGAAACGGAAAATGACCCGATTAAGAGAGCTGTCAAGCACTAAAAGCATGTTAGAATGTCCAAAGTAAATCACATTGGTTTTTCTGGAAATTTAAGGTTTGAAGCGCATATTTCAGAGATCGAAGTGAAAGCGAGCGTAATCTTCAATACAGAGTACTTCGGAGATGGTGATAGTAAAGCTTATGCTGCAGTAGAGAATGTGTATGACGGCATACATGTGGTTCTAAAAGAATGTGTTGGATACGTTCAAAACGGGTTGGTACGGTATTGCGCAAATTGAAAAAAAGAAAATAAAGGTAGTGGTGGACAAAGGTATAACAAATGTTATGATCGATAAACTTCTGAATTACTGTCATGACATTGCTATCCGAAGTAATTCTGCTGATTTGGAAGCAATTAAATCAGTCATTTATGTATCTTTGTTCCATTGTGCTTCGTCAAAAAAGTGAAACTTCATTTGGCATCACCACTGATGGTGGCATCATCACTGCCCTGATGGAGCTAACAGTTGGTGTCGTTACAAGCAAGACAAAGCAAATCAGACAAGCAATTTATGGCCCTTAGGACAGGCAGGTAAACAGAAAGTAACTTCTCATGTATGCGCCTTTTTGAACAGCAATGGAGGATATCTTGTTATAGCTTTTTCCAGCCAGAAGTATGAGACTAAAGATTTAGATCAACCTGTGAGGACAATTGAACAGTGGATCAACAGCTTGATTGGTATAGTAACCATGTGGAAAAAGATCAAAATTGCAGTAGATACTGATCAAAAGGCATACGAGAAGCCAAACAGTGCTGTTCAGTGGCAACGACCCATACGCCGTTTACAGTGGAGTTCGATTGAAATTGGAAAGAAATACTATAAAGTAAACGGATTCCTGATTCAACTAATTAATAAAGGTTCGTGGAAGAAATTTTGGGCTTGTTTGGAGATGGAGAAAGCGAATTGTAACGCTAACCGCTAAATTCAAACTGGGGAACTTTAAGCAAGCAGAACGTGGGATTGCTGAATATCGAAGAGGATTAAGCCAATCAGAAGACAGGAGAGGACCATCAGGGAAACAAGAGAATTTCTTTTTAATTCAGTTTTGGAACGCAGCAGAGGAAACATGCAAGATAGTTATCAGTATGCAATTAACGGTTTGGAATTGGTAGAGCAGATCCCTACTGGAATACTATAGCTAGTCGTTCAATAGTATTGAAATCTTGCTACAGTCATCACAGTTCTCCTGGAAATAGAAAGTGATAGAAAAAAGAGGGAACTCTTGAAACAACAAGCAATTTATTTTTTCCAGAAAGCAATTGACCACTTTGGAGACGCCAATGATCATCTACCATCCAAATCTGACCAAAAACAAAAGGTGCACATCAATTTGGCATTTTTATACTTGAGAAGTTCATTTGCAAGTGGAGTAAGAGCTGAAGAAAGAGTAGAAGACTCTGAAGTCGAACAAGCAAAGAAGCACTTAGAAGCAACTGATCATCAGTCTGTATATGAGGGTTGTAAGATGACAAATTACCGTAACTGTCAATATCTATTGGCACGCTCAGTTTGGTTCTACCGCCGATCGCAGAATGTTAAAGCAAATGAAATAAAAGCAAGAAATAATCTTTTAAATTACTCGTTCCAGTATTCAAATGAAGCAAGACAAATTGCAATTGGATGCAAATTTGTTGAAATGTTGCAGAGCACTTCCAGGCATTTACAAATCTTTCATCTTCCGTGATGTGAACTCTTACAAATGTTATATCTATGATTTCAGTTTACGAAAAATGTCTGATGGCCACATGGGACAAAAGTAGAACGAGATATAGGTATATTATTTATTAGTAGAATCAAACTAGAATGGTGAAAATACGGTCATTCGATTGGCTACTTTACTCGCTATGCATTCTTGGATAGATAGCGAGTAGTAAAACAATAATTTTCCTGGTGTATTTGTTTTAATCAAAGACAATTTGTAGTATTATTTTTAACAGAATGGCTTAAAAATCGATTTTTTATCTAGAATTCTACCGAAACAGTTACATTACTTGCTCTCAGTTTCTTTTTGGAATAGTCTATTTTGGCTTCGCCCCCATCACTATATCAACACACAGAAATCTCGAGCTGGTCATCTATTAATTAACAATTAGATTACGAGCTCAGTGGCGGATCCAGGGTAAGTCAAAATAAATTATAGCAGCTCAATTTTAAATTCAAAATAGCTTTATAACAATGTCATAGGTTATGAATTTCAAAAGAATAAAATCTAACCAATGAAGTTGCTTTGAAGGTATTTTAAAATGTAAATATATCCTAGAATGAGCTGTGGTAATTTATTTTGACTTACGCTAGATCCGCCACTGTACGAGCTCGAGTTTTTTATGCGTTGATAGTTGATGAGTGCGAAGCCCAAAATTGAGTGCGAGTAATCTAATTGTTTTAGTAGAATCTGAGATTAATAATTGATTTTTTAGTCAGTTACCTAAAAAAACTATTACAAATTGTCTTTGAATTGAAAAAATACACCAGAAAAATTATTGTTTTGCTACGCGCTATCTATCGAGCAATAGATAACGTGTAGAGTAGCCAATCAAATTACAGCATTTCATTAGTATGCTAGTATGATTCTACTAATTGTTAATTAGTGTACATAAGACATGGACATATAACCGGACAGATGAATGAGACGATGAAACATTATCTCTTTGTTTTTCATTACTCTATAATACTGATATTTGTATTATAAATTCTTCGTTTATTGCACAATATATTATTTGCTAGTGTGTATATTTATAAAAAAAATTTTGGGCATTGTGAAAGAGTCCGTAAAAGGTGTTCCGCTCAAATCAATTAACGGTGGCTAAGCGAAAATTTAAAAACACGTTTATTATT
Organism: Muricea muricata; assembly: GCA_963855995.1. NCBI lineage: Eukaryota > Metazoa > Cnidaria > Anthozoa > Malacalcyonacea > Plexauridae > Muricea > Muricea muricata. The sequence continues at coordinate 66,875,450 of OY979717.1, forward strand.
GATTATTCATCTTGTGAATGATAGGAAATACATTTTATCGACTAAATGTATAGCTTAATGCATAATTGTTATGTTTAGACAGATATTCTTTGCTTATCCACCCTTTAATTAAGCTAAACGGCTTTGATCGTCCCAGGAGAAGAAATATACTATTCAACGGGTAAATACCAACCAAAGATGATCAGGCTTTGTGACTGGCCTTTTCAAATAAAAGTTATCATTGTGTGTGATTAGTTCTTTGTTAAGTTGTGCTCTTATGTGACTTATATATCACATACTTGATTAATAATTATTTATGTTACTTTAAATATATTATTGTTATTGATATCAAATTACATATAAATAGGGAGCAGAGACTCATTACCCTATTTCGCGATAAACTGACCAATCATAGTAAAACGTTATGTATGTAAATAGTGTATACTCAAAAAGTGTTGGTTGTATTCTATCTGTCCATAGGCCGCCTAAAAAGTGCGTGTAAAATTTTTCGCGAGCCGCAAGCGCTATTCAGCCGGGAATTTAATTACTGGGAATATGGAATATATGATGCTTATACCGAGATATTGATCTCTGTTACAGCTAGCATAGTAGATAGATGAGTTTATAGGAACTCATTAGAATATTATCTATGCTGGTCAACTTTATGCAAAAAAATAGTTCTTTGTCGTCACGTGTATATTGTGTATTTAGCAAATCTACCAATAACCATTCCAGAATTGCCTAATTGTTCATGTCGCGGATGGCTAAGTTTCCTAAAACATTGAGTATTGGTTAGTTGAACGTGGATACAATGCGTACGTGACGATGAAGAACTTTATTTCTGCATAAACCAGAACAAAAACATCGATAATGACTTGTATACTGTAGTTCTAATGAGTTTCCAAACCATCTCTTCTATCTATCTATATCTTATCAGAATGGCTCAAGGCTGGCTATACATAATGAAATAAATTATTAATATAGTATATTTCTATTTCTAGAGCCGGTTGCTCAAAGCTCGATTAAACCTAACTCTGGTTTAAACCAGTATTTTAGTTATACTGAAATTATTCTTAGGTTGAAGGCCAGTGCGACGCGAGGGGAATGGCGCTGAACTATCTATTGTCTGGAAGGTAAGTGCTACAGTTACACTCTTTGTCTTGGCGTACAGGGGGTTCGTCAGTGACAAGCAGTGCAACATTACGTTTGTCTGTTCGCATCTCTTCTCATCTGGAGTGGCTTAATTACAGTGTATTACATTGTACTTAACAAATAATAAAATAACTACATTTTTAAGTCCTTAAAATAAATTAAAAACTATTTTTTTAACAAACTGAGATAGTTGTTTGCAACAAAACATCCCATTTTGTCAACAATGGAAAAGTTCCCTCCTGTCATAGTGACTGTGTAACAAAACTGCGATAACAATTATACTGCGGTTATCAATTAACTTTGTAATTGAAGTATCAGAATAAGGTACACAGCGTAATTTCATGGTAATAATGTGGAGCAAAATGGTCATATCTCTCAACATCCTAAATCTCTTTCCTTATACTCCCCGCGAATTGCTTACACTACTGGACTTAATGTACCAATCGTTTAAAGTTTCACTTGGTAATATTTCAACAGAGCCATTAATATGTTGTAGTCTTCCAAGATTGCTAATAATCCGAGAAGAGAGTTTTAAAACTCTCTCGAGAGGTAACCATATTAATATCAAATTGAATCCTCTTGCAGTCCAACCGTGGTTGGAAATCTTTGGGACGTCACAGACGTAAATATTGATAAATTCACTACAAATGGGCTGCGACTGTGGTTTAAAGAAACTCTGTCACTCATGCAATATGTTGTAAAGTCCCGTCAGGCTTGTCACATGAAGTATGCTAATGGTGCGGCACCAATAGTCTGCGGTATGCCTGTGTACACACGAACTGTTAAAGAAATAGTTAAAGAGTAAAGCTGTTCATGTGCAGCTAACAATGTTGCTTGGTGTTTAACAAAAATTTAAATGAAGTCAAACTAGATCCATCATTGTCAAACAGAGCATTTGAAACAAGTCCAATATACGTTACGCCCAACAATCACTGGACCAACATGTTGGCTTGGTTTTGATAGAAAATAAACATAGCAAATCAGTATAGTCAAACAAAAACTGATTTCGAGTGCGAGTACAGTAGCGAAGCCAGCATGACTACTTGGTCATGCTATGCAAATTTAAATCTTTATCATTATTCATTTCTTAAGAAATTGATTCCTTATATGGTCTATAAATTGCATGACCAAAAGTCGGGCTGGCTTCGCCACTGTACGAGTAAAACATCGTTTCAGTAGTAGTTAGTACTCTTGATATGGCAAGAGGGTAAGAGATGTCACGTTTTGAAGTCAACATTGTAAATGAAGAAGACAGTCAGGTGTATTTTAGTCTTTTTGATAGAAAAATATTTCAATGATGGTCTGAAGATCGTAATTATGACATGATACAGAGACCCCTCTTAGGATCGTAATTATGGCACAATACCAAGGACCCCCCTTGAGGAAGATCGAGGAATTGTCAATGTTACCAGCGAGGAAATTTCATTGACAACAATTATTCAATCTAACTATTTGGCTTATATGCAACTAAGCATGAGTTAAAATTAGCCCTAATAGGCATTCTTGTAGAGTAAGATCCAAGAGTAAATGTTTGGTCGTTTGTAAAATTTGCAGCACAATATTTCTCCATCCGATGCAGGTCATAAGGCAGGTGGCTGTGTTAAATATTGCCAGAAAATACTTATAAAAGTGCTAAAATAATCGCTGGGCTTACGTAAAGCTATGGAGTGTTCGAAAGAGGAAAAGCACACGTGCCAATGAAAAGCAGTATCGTTGGAAATACGAATTTTGTATTGCAACTGTAACTAAGAGAAAACAGTCTCACGACTAAAGTTAAGAAACTTACGTATTTAATTAATCCGGCACTACCTTCTGTTGGCTTTTTGTGGCTTGTTGAGTAGAAGGTATATGTATTAGCAAACGAATATTAGTGTTAAACTCAGCCTGGTGGAAAGTGATGACTGCGTGCTTTGTTAAGTAATAGTGGAAACAACTTTCTGTTTAAGTATTACCGGAATATGTATATAATTCTACTGTTCAAAGGTGAAGCATCTTAAATGGCCAAACTGAAGAGATGGTGGAAAAGGGTGAAGCAGATGGCTAATTTGGTACCCACAACAGGTTTCGATGACCTAAACAGGTATAGTCCATCTTTTTTAAATAGTATCGAGAATATTCAACGCCTAGACATTGCGAATCTCATTATTAGTGCCGTCTTAATGGACCCATTGAATTCCTTTAATCTATACTTTATTCAAACCTCCCCCCCCCCCCCTTTTGATTTTGTTCTGCTTTTCAAGTCAAGTATACTAAAGATAAGCGATTTAGAGATTTGTGATTTCTCGAAGTGGAAGTTTGTCAATGACACGACAGTGGTCAAAGCAGTCAGCAGGGGCACAAATAGCCTGTTTCATGAGCGGTAACTGAAGTGGATGATTGGTTGACAGCTAATAGGCTACTTCTAAACGCTGCATGAGAAGCATGCATGAACTAAGAATCAATTTGAACTAATGTTTTAAAGCAATCCTTTGCTCCTGTACTGGTGAATAGCGAAGTTCGTCCGTAGTTAAGAAGGCAAAAATACTAGCTCTTAATTGTTATGACAAGCATATTCAATGATGGCATGATAACATTAGGGAAAGAATACGGAAGGCTAATAAACGTCTTTATTTTATAGTACTATTGAGACGTGCGGGTATGAATAGTGAACATGTCTTGAATTTCTACAGTACAGTGATCAGACCTACACTTGAGTATTGTGCATGCAGAAGCCTTCCATCATCCCTCTCAAAGTACTTGGCAGGTGATCTTAAAGTTGTACAGAAACGTGTGTTGAAAATCTTGTCTCCTGAAATGGCATATCGCAAAGTCTTTACTCCCTACTTTATGTCAGAGAATAAACTCCTCACGAAAATCATTGAGGACTCGATCCATAATCCCTGCTATGTGTAGGACTGTATTTAGATAGATTTTACACGTGATTGCATTTGATTCAATTTTGGTATGAGGGTACGGTTTAGAAATGCTTGTGTTAACAGTATATATAGTGACGTATGTAAACCACGCAATTTACCAAGTCAAAAATAATGATTTATATTGTAATTTTGTAAAATGAGTTTCCAAGTCATGTCTTTTTTTTGTCTTCTATTTTTGCCAAAACAGGTAATGTTGACGGGCAATTAATAGAAAGTGGCTTGTAAATCTAACAATAAATTGACGTGGACTGTTGAGGAACGACCATATACATATATATACATGTATATACATATATATACACCTGCCATTCACCCCTGCATCGCAATAATAAAACATGCTTGAGAATCATGCTTGTTACTCTCCTTTCCTTAACGCAGTAAAACTCCGGTAATCATGCACAGCGTTTTCGATCTGAATCTATAATTACGAAGTTGCGTTACAATGTCAGATTTTATTCAAATTAAGCCACTATAACTTTAACTTTGTACTATATATACGAGAAAAATACGCTAAGAATAATAATGAAGTTTTGAATCATCTTAACACTGTGCTCCTTTTGGAATACAAGCGAAGTCAGTCCAACACCATGAGCTACAAAATAGAACGAAGAGAAAAAACCAGTTTTAAAATCAACAACTAAAGCAACAAAATGTTATTTTGCATAAAACCTATATCTGATAATACTGTAGGACTGTAGGTAATGGAATTATGTAAGATAGCCTACTGAGAGAAGCCCGTCTTCTAAGCTTTTGACAGGGATAAAAAATGATTTATTACTCGTTTTCATTTCAATAGCCATGAGCACATATTGCCCTACAATGTTTATTGCCTCGTCAGTTTAAAGGCCGTTTTCCACTTCAGCCGTATCATAAAGAAACTAGAGTTGAAGTAAATGAAGTGGAAACTGGCTATACGTTATATAGCGTCAAATTATGTCACGCCAAACATAATTTTTATATCAAGCAGTAAACAACTAACCCCAGCAAATCTTAAGTAAATGCATGACTCACCACCAACATTCATCTGAACATCCTGTATTTAGACAACCAGCGTTGGAACCAGGTGTGCCAGGAGCTCCGGGTAACGTATAACATAAGGGTAAGGGTGGGGGGCGGGGGGGACTTTCCCGGGGAAGTCTCCGATTGATTTTACCCTGTTCAAAGAATGACATAAAATATACTGCATGTTAGCAAACACTGTTTTTTATAATGCTAAGACTCTTCTCTCATATCTACAAAATGAATACATTAATTATTACAATATCTGTTGACTTGTATCTCAACAACCAATCGTAAGCTAATTAACAAATGACATATTTACATTTACTAACTTGTGTACAATCTCTGATGTTTTTGCAAAAAAAATTAAAGAATCATTTATAGAGCGGCACATTTTGTCGAATGACACAACGTGTAGTGCATGAACTGCATTTCCTTTCATCTTACGCGCACAAATGTCCCGTTCTTTGATCCCAGTACCAAATTTCTGATGAGATCAAGGTGGCACATTCGTGACTCGTAACATGAAAAAATTATAACGCATTTTAGCAAAGATCAGTTATAATCAAAGTAAAACTTCTTTTGTATAACTCTGTTTCTTGTCGAGATATTTAACTTCATTGAATATATGTGCAAATAGCTTTTGAAAAAGTTTCATTTATTTAGAAGTAGTCATGATATTGCAGTAATCGTCTAGGCCAAATCGATTATACTCATACGCACGCACATACAAGTGCAGTTTCAGTTATTTTCTATTGTTACATGATACAAAATAATGATAATGATAAAAATTCATGAATCTCATAGAAACTCATTAAGCAGTGTTGTGTCACACGTATATTTGCATATCCAAAAAATTTGAAAATCTCGGTAACTGACAAAAATTCTACACAATTCTAGTCATCATCAGGAATTGAGTGGTAGTATCATGTGATATTTAATACACGAGAAGAAGCGTTTTATCATACTTCCAGAAAAATCCTCAAAAGGAACCATGGGCAGAAAAACAATGTGCGCAATATTTTATCATACAAACCAAAACAATTCGTGCAAAACTTTTTTGCTCCCACGTCAACGTCTTATGCAAAATAGACCAAATGTAGTTAAATACAGTCCCATAACGTAAGGTAGAAACTGACCTTGCCAGGCAGCAGAGGATTTGAAGATGCCAAACACAGAAATGTGACTACTGTGGCAATAATCAGGATCTTCATTTCTGCAAAGAAAACACGAGTATAAAAACTATAAGATCAAGAAGCTTGTTTTCAGATAAAGGATTTAAGCTCTAAAATGATACTGCAAATAACATTTGAGTTAAATGTTTTAAGTTAAAAGGTCGAATTATCATGTTTGCTTATATTATCATGCATGCGCGGAAGGACTTGTCAAACAAGCAGTCATAAAATACGAGACTCTAGTTACAAAACATAATAAAAGAATTTAAAGCCTATCACATAGGTCTAAAATGAAGCCGAAAATTTTACCCTATTGGGTTGTTTTTAAATGTTTGCTCCACTTACGTCCCAAAGCATCGAGCAGTGTATAAATTAATACCCACAATACATAACTTTACTAAAGATACTATAATTTTGATTCCATTCTTACCTCAATTTATCACTTTGACTCCAAATTTCAGTTTGTACAAGATTCACCAGTTTTCACCGTTGTGTGCAACAATCAGTGAATCTTTAGCCAACTTCTGTGCCTTTTATATTCTTTGATGCGTGAGCTATGCGTGCATGCATGTTATGTGCAAACATTTGTTGAGGCATGAATTATTCCTTAATCTTGGTGCTAAGTGCCGACATATTTCCCAAACCGTTGAACAATTTGAAAGACCCGCTGACCGTTGGTGACCATAGACTTAATCCGCACTTTGCTGCATGGTTTAACAAAAGTCGTTATGAGCAATCATGCACTTGATGCACTTGACATTTATAGCATTCTTTATCAACGGTTTCTTGTGTGGGGGAAATAACTCATGCAGAGAAACGTTAGGGGAATAATTAAATTAGAGCCTATGTTCAACTCAGCAGGTATTTGTTAGTCCAGCGTCTGGTTATAGAGCATGAACGTTTTGGTTTTTGAGCATTAATTTAAACGTTTGGCTCATCCGCGGTACCAGATGTATCAGTATATTAGGCCCGGTTTACACGGTACCAGATCCGTATGATCACAATATCAAATTGAACAGTTTCAAGACGAGTGTGAGTCTGAAATTTATGATCATATGAGAGAATTCAACAACAACTGATCATAGAAAAAGTGGTAAGAGTAAATAAAACCGAAAACTGACTGAACTCGTTGTCTTGACTACATGAATCCGGTACCGTGTAAACGGGGTCTCAGACGTCGCAATTTTAGTTAGGTTGTACAACAGTGCACTGATGAGTGACAGGCTTCTACATATCATTCTCAAACGACCGTTAACTTGACATCCTCAACGTTCATCAAGTGCCTATTGTAAATATCAACGATCAGTTATGCTGTCCACTCTTCAGTCTACATTAAAATTTCTGCCATCTATCAGTCCAGGCTCGTCATGTATGTAGTTATGTCTTGCATTAATGCTAAGTTGTCTTACAGTACTTTATTACAATTGCCAGGAATTTTCAGCGCATGCAAACAGAAGCGCATGGAGGACAACGTGAGGCAGATAAAATATTCTAGCTGTATAAAGAAACTGTATATTTCGCTAACATAAGGAAATAGAAAAAGATCTGTTCATCCCTAAAGATATTTCTATGGACTGAAAATCCTTAACAAAGGCTGCCATGAAGAAGCAGGATATCGTACAGTACGGAGAATGAAGGCGGATACTTAAACCACCCCCTTGTCCTTTAAGTGCTTTTTCAACGATGATGTTTTACCTATGCACCTTGAAAAAATTGCCAGATTTTTTATAAAATGATAAGGCTTTATACACTTTATGTGCCTTAATACTTCACGTCATGTAGTTGAAATGGCTTACTTTTCTTGGCCATTTAGCAATCGTGTAATTTGAGATAAGTGAATTAACACATGAGGAGGTGTACTGTACAGCCCATTGACTGCAGTTTTAAATTATGCAAAAATATTAAACAATTATTGTATGAGGTCGAGATGGATACCAGGAATTATTAAGGCAGAGTTTGCCTTAATAATTCCTCATATCCTGCGAGAACCGAATTCAATAATTGTTTTATTTTTTTTGAAAATATTTTAAACTCATTCGTGTCTATCCCCTCATCCGTGTTTTATCCCCTCATCCGGGTTTTATCCCTTATTCGGGTTTTATCCCCCCATCCGTATTTGTGCCACCCGTATCCGTATCCGTGCTTTATCCTAGCTCATACACGACTAGCAGTGAATTTGCATTCGGAAGAACCGATTACGATGCGAACCAGTTCGAAGCTTTGAACTGTTTGAACAACTGATAAAAGTTTTTTCAAAGATTGTTACTCATTAAGATCTGTAGTGATTCTGCCTGTAAATTAGGTGGTGTAAAGTTATTCATGATAACGGGGAAAACGAAACCATGCCAGTTTATTTGTCAGGCGACTGCGAATATACAGGGTGTGCCAAAAAAACCGGAACCCGCATAAATCAATTATGTTTGCACTTAAAACGAAACCCACATAAATTAATGTTGTATGCATTATGATCCACAAATTGACAGCTATAAAAGTTTTAAAAGCTGTGTCATACACGCTGATTTTGTCCTCGTTCGTCAAAACATTTATAGGAAACATGATTGCGTTTGTTGTTGCTATAACTCAGTTAATGTCGCTTTGTTTTTACTACACTTTTGAGTGAAAAATTAGCAGTAGCTACGGATAGATGTAAGACATTACTTTAAACTTGTTTTGCTTTGACATATGCTGCACAAAAATATGAAATCCCAGAGGTACAGAAATGTCAAGTCATTACTCTACTGTGAATAATAATTACATTATTGTGAATAATATTTTTAACAACTGATTAATTAATTTTTTGCGGGTTCCGTTTTTTTTGGGACACCCTGTATACTATAATCGAATATATAATCGAATATATAATCGACATCAACGTAATCAAGTATGTCAAGTATGACACTTGCAACAATTTCCCGTGTTTTTTTCACAAATATGAGGTTATAGTTAATACGACGAATTGAATGTTTCATGTCTGTCTATTTTTATATCTGAGAAATTAAATTTCAACGTTTAGTACCTGTTTATCGTGTTGCCTGCAGGCTCTAGCTACTATTATATTATTTGTATACGTACATCACTACATGCAAGTCACAGATTTCAAGAAGTCAAACTGAACTAAACTCTAACAAAGCTATTCTCATATTGTGACAAATTCTTTGTCTCAAAGTATATCAATAAAATTTGAAAACCAGTTAAAACCAGGTTAGTGTCCAAATGACACGAGTGTGTAGAATCGCAATGTTATTTACACCATTACGTCATTACCATTGATATGTACTTGTACGTCATTACTCATAAAAATTAAAAATCGGTACGCACAATTGTGTACATGCGTCTACGTGGTAAAGATTCGAAAGTATATTTTAAATGAACAAGACGCCTGCTAAGGCGTTCACAGAAGCGAACTGCAAAACGTGGCAACGTGCACGTAAAAGTAAATGAATGACCGGCTTATAAATACAGTTGACAATGGAATATATGAAAATTTGTCATTTAAAACATTTCCGCTGGGGCATTTTGGATTTAAATTCTTGTTGCTTTTTTGTTCACCATATCATGTATACATGTTATGATGTTACTGTAAAAAGTGTGTTTTGTCTATAGGTAGTCCAATAATTGATGGAAAATATATGTTTGGTTCAATAAATATGTGTATTTAGTGTAATATGTGTGTAATGACTAATCTTACTCAGTCTACAACTGTTGTGTTGTTGTCAAGACGATAAACGATCAGTCAATAAACTATAAGTTATGCAGGGTTTTTAAGAAAAACTGAACAAATCTGAAATCGCTCTCTACTTCGCTAAACGCCTCAATGTACGAATTTTTATTGAAATTGATTGTTTGGGTGCTTATAATGTAGAATAAACAGAAAAATTAAAAAATCTAAAACCTTTAAAACCCGGGGGGTTGTGTCTTTTACAACATGTTAAATACGGCTCGCGCACAAAACTTCAAGGCTAAAAAGTAATTTTGACTAGGTAGATGGAAAATATGTCGGGGCTTGTATTGCTGTTCATAATTTCAGAAAATTTTCTTGAGTGTAAACCGTTTAAAATGTCGCGCAAAGCTCCATATTTTGAGCACAGTTAGCTCTGTGCATGCTTCTTTATGCATACAACTCCCAAGATAAATTTAATTAACAATTAGATTACGAGCTCGAGATTTAACGAGCCGAATCAGCTATAACCGCATAGAAATCGAGAGCGAGTATCTAATTGTTTTAGTAGAATCAGAGGTTGAACATGGAATATTCAACAAAAAATTTGATTTTTAAGCAATTTTTTTAAAAGAAATTTCTATAGGAAGGTGATTGTTTCGCTACTCGCTATCTATCGAGGAATAGATAGCGAGTACAGTAACCAATCAAATTACAGCATTTGCAATAGAATACTAGTATGATTCTACTAATTAAAATTAGAACTTTTCTTAAGAAGAAGCGCGTGACGTTTTGAAGGACTTCAAACTCGAGCAAATCTCTTGAAATTTTGAACAGCAATAACACAGCTGACAAATTTTATACCCACCGACTCAAAATTGCTTCCAACATCACACAAAAATAATATTTCAAGCCGCTTCGCAACGTTAAGAGCGATCGATTTTATTTTTGTTCAGTTTTTTATACACCCTGTATAAATGAAATTTAATAATTAAAGATACTGTATGTGTACAAATCTTTGGTAATTTGGACGATATAACTGTCCGACTGACAACCCGAAATATTCCTAAGAACTAGAATAACGTCCTGTATATATTCCGAGCGGTTCCGACTGCGAACCGTTGTCGCTGACGTAAACATCCCCCTTTCCAACACTGAGGAATGAAAAATTATTTAAAACAAAGTAGTAGAAACAAAAACCTGCTCTTGAACAAAGTAGTGGGAATAAACCGCTGAACACACTGGAGAATGGTAGTGCGAACGCTAAAGAGGGGAAAGCGAGAAAAAAATAACTTAGCGAATATTTATTCACTCATAGACAACGAGGCCGAGTTGTCTAATTGTTTTAGTATACACTCTGAACTGCAAGAAAAAAGCCACAAATAAATTTAATTTAATTTAATTATTTACACACGCGCGAGATCACGCGACGCCATTTTGATCGAAGCTTTGCTTTGTTGTTTTTCTCAACCATTACGAATGACTATCTATGGTTGAGAAGCCAATCAAACCTCTGGATTTGTAATAGTCCATGGTCGAGTATATACTAATGCTAAATAACCTCTGAAGAGGAGAGAGAAGTGTGACTAACTTTACAAAAACAAGTAAAGCGGCGGTCTAGTAACCCGAAGATGCGAGAAGATACTAATTAACACTTATTTACTGGGCGCGAGGGAAACAATCTGTTTTGTGATCCCGTATGTTTTGTAATGCTATCGCAAACCTCATGCGGTCAACAGTTGAATTTCGTGGCTTTCACGTGATCCTCTTTTAACCAATAAGATACTAGAATGAATGAACTTTGACGCTTGATATTTAATACTGTTAAATAGCCTCTGATAAGAGGAGAGAGAAGTGTGACTAACTTTACAAAAACAAGACGCTCCGTAGAGCGCTAACTCGCTGGGCTTCACAAATAGGACTTGAACAGGAAGTACAATGACATTAAGTAAGAAATGCTGTTATTACGTTGTTTACGACGTGAGGAATATAAAATACAAGCGGACAGTAAAAAGGCAAACATGTTAAGAGAGAACGTTTTTATATACGTGGCTACTCAACGGCTTTTTACGTCTCGTGAGTCGTACAAGGAAACATCAAAATGCACCTTGTGCACATTCTCTTCTAGGCAGACGGATGCCTAAGTAGGTGTCTTGTATAATTTTCAATATTTTCAAAGGTTACTATTTTTATACACCGTATCAATATAAGGCCGCATCAGTCCTTCGCCCGCGTCGGCTGAAACTGGCCGCATGATTTGTCCATTATTGCTATGTTCTTTCCATTATTTGACCCTTTTGTACAAATTATCACCGAAATTCATAATTTTTAAATATCTATATTGTTTAGAGGGTACTAATATGTATCGCTTAAAAAAATCGTATATAAATATATAATGAATTTCAATGTTTGTTTCGATTGTTAGCTTTACTGGCATTGACCTGAAAGTTTCTCACTCGACGCATCATCGATGATCGCGTTAACTTTAATATTTTGCTTTTTTATTTTAACCATACAGGTAAAATGCGCAACGAGTAAGTTTCCATTTTATTGGCTTTGTTCACAGATGAATGCGTGTGCTAAGTTTCCGCCCCCTCCCCTGGGATCATACCGGGATGCTCTTCACACTGCTTTGCCAGAGATTTATCGTGTAAGAGAGTATAGAGATTCCTCCTACAGCCATCAATACTACACATCTTCGATCTTGAACACAACCTACCTTGATGGTCTGTTCCTAACTCCTGAGCACCTAAAGCACAAATGCTTCTCTTTGGTAATGTACCGTCTGGCTTCAGTAGCTTGTCAATCCTTGAAACTTTCTACCCGCCCAAACTCCATGATTCCCCGCACAAAACGAACACGGCAGCTTGTCATCACCACTTCTTTCTCCTGAAACACCAAAATACACCCAACCATTGAAATTACCTCCAAATCTACTTTTACCTCCGTCCACCTTTCCATCATTTCTGTCAACAATCCCATGCACCATCTCAGCTACTTCCACCCTAGTCAGAACATTTTCCTTAAGCCAATTCCTCAAATCCAATACCGACCGCTCAAGCTTCTACTCGCTTCTTAACTAACAAACTGTTAAAAGTACCAGCTCCAAGTTCCGAATCTCTACCTTTTGCATGCAAATCTACAACGGGTACACGAACGAGATCGCAAAATTTCTCGAAACCCTTAATATCACTGTTTTTCAAAGGCACCCTGCTCTCTGCTTGATCCATATAGGCCTGCTGCTTTGCTTTCAATATTTCCTTCGCTTCTTCGTATTCTGATTGTGACAGTTCAACCTTGAAAGGCCTGTAACGCAACGTCTGTGAGTCTGTCTAAGCCTTGTCATTTTGACATTTCGCGCTTCAGAATTTTCATTAACCAAACTCATAAATAATGCCCAAAAATTCTCGAATTTTGTTTTACTTCTATCGAATACAGGCATTTTCGAGTGGTTTTGGACGATTCTGAAACTGTCAAGTGTTTCTGACATGCTGGATCAATTTAATAGACGTTAGACGTGCTTACGTCACGCCAATGAATTGCAATGCAATGTGGGAAACACGTGGGAAAAAATTACCTTGTATTTATATGCATTGAAAACCGCGTGACGTAAGCACTTCTAAAGTCTATTCACTTGCTTGTTATACAGGAGTAAACTTTCTTTCACCAACACTTTGATTTACTTTAGCATATATACTTTCCTTAATTACAATTCGGGCTTTATTAATACATTCGTCTATTTCAACTTCAAAGGAGTCAGCTTCAGCTGCGATTGCCTTTTTTCCATCTTCAACGTAATATATAATAAACTCAATTCGTCAAGGATCCCCAAAACATATTAACCTCCACAGTACATCGATATCCTTCTTTATCTTCTCGACGTTCGCCTATCTTTTGAAGCACATAATTTTTCCACATTGTATCGAACTTATGCAGTCGCAATCATGCTAGCTCATTTCTGTTTTCCTTTTCAAATCCAGTGTTTTGGACTGGTTTCTTTCGGATTAACACCTTCATCCCCTGAATCCGCTTCCTTGATTTGTTCGGTGCTTCTGTCACTGTTCGACTTATTTTGTACTCCTCGTAGCACGAAAATAGTAACTATGTCGTTTTATTCTTTGTAGTTTTAATGCTTAATTTCACAATGAATGAACAATAATGTGATTACAGATTATGACACTGCAGTGATTGCAGATTATGGCACTGTGAGTGCAGATTATGGCACTGTGATTGCAATTTGTTGCACTGTTATTAAGAATGTATGTAAAAAATAGAACAATCACCACATCTAGAAAGAGCATAGTTACCATTTTTAGCCAAAATGGTAACAATTACCACGCGTAATACAATTATAGTTATACAAAATTTGCAAACTATGCACCACTAGATTTTCCACATGGAGGGTTTTGTTACCAAGTTTTGTAACTTATTTCATTATGTTCTTTCCGAAAGTTTCTTCTTCATCACCCATGCAGATCAACGTTTAAATTGCCTATGGCACTCGGACTGATCAATTAAATTTGAAAAACATACCGGGTGACTTAAAAAAAGTATCGATGTCTGATTTGTTATACCATTAAAACTGGACGAGCTGTTTCGCTGAAATAGATTTCACTGAATTCCAAAAGGCCTAACTTAAATTTTGATACAAAACGTGATGATATTTAAGCAATATTGAATGAGATATTACAGTTTCATTTCGCAGAAGCAATTTTGAAAATACTTAAATTACCATAAATCGGTCTATCAAATTAACATTTAATTTAATTTTGGCATGTCAACACAACGCAGGATAAAAAATATTTACACATTATATATACTAATGGTGATGTTGTACTCGGGTAAATATGATATTATGATATTGTGATGCTACTTCGAGTGTAAGCCACACTGGGCAGGCGGAAAAGTTTGCCTGGCCACAGCGGGATTCGAACCAGCGACCTTTGGAATACTAGCCCCAACGCTCTACCAACTGAGCTACACGGTCAGGACGGTTCGATAAGTGATATTTCGGAACAGACTCTAGTTCCTTCAATACCTAATACTCTAATTATATTATATATACTAATGGTGATGTTGTACTCGGGTAAATATGATATTATGATATTGTGATGCTACTCCGAGTGTAAGCCACACTGGGCAGGCTGAAAAGTTTGCCTGGCCACAGCGGGATTTGAACCAGCGACCTTTGGAATACTAACCTTGTCGAACCGTCCTGACCGTCTAGCTCAGTTGATAGAGCGTTGGGGCTAGTATTCCAAAGGTCGCTGGCTCGAATCCCGCTGTGGCCAGGCAAACTTTTCAGCCTGCCCAGTGTGGCTTACACTCGGAGTAGCATCACAATATCACAATATCATATTTACCAGAGTACAACATCACCATTAGTATATATAATATAATTAGAATATTAGGTATTGAAGGAACTAGAATCTGTTCCGAAATATCACTTATCGAACCGTCCTGACCGTGTAGCTCAGTTGGTAGAGCGTTGGGGCTAGTATTCCAAAGGTCGCTGGTTCGAATCCCGCTGTGACCAGGCAAATTTTTCAGCCTGCCCAGTGTGGCTTACACTCGGAGTAGCATCACAATATCATAATATTTACACATTAGATGATTTATTCATCTGAAAAAGCTGCCCTTGAACATATATACAACGTGGTGTTTCGTTAACTATGCCATCAAGAGAGTTCTGGATTATTTGTGCATGCAGTCTTCGGCGCGCTAAAATAATTGCCTGGCGGAGCTGTCTCCAATTCATTGGCTGGTGCTCATATGTGGAGCGTTTTTGATTTTTTGCTTGAAATAACCCTAAAGAAACAAGTTGCAAATCGCCAGATCAGGAAATCGAAGCGGCCAGGGCGAATCGCCTTGAGACTAAAGGTAGCTTCTTCAAAATTCTCCGTACTCGCGGAAAAATAGCAAAATGTCTTCGAATAAAGTTAATAGGCCGATTTAGTCATTTTTTCGCCAATTTTCAACCGGACTTCAGCTTAAAACATTTATATCTCGTTCAATATTGAATGAAGTTCAAGTACCCTATACCAAAATTTAGGTTAGCGTTTTCTTCATACCATAAAACCTATTTGAAAGCCATGCTTGTGTAGTTTTTACATTATATTAAATTAAACACCGATACTTTTTTGAGACACTCGGTATTTTCTATCATCATGTGAGTTTGAGCAAGCTATAGAACAACTAGATGTATATTTTCATGTTTTCTCTTTTCTCCCGATTTTCCTTGGTCAACCTAATTTAATCCAATAATTCAATCTAATCCAATCTTTCTATCCCTAAACTTCTATACATAACATATTACTCTATTTTAGCTGCGTTTGCCATACTTTTCAGATGTTCCCCCACTTCCCGATCATCTACGTGATACTATCAATTAATGTTTCCTGGGAGAAACATCGACAGTCTCGGGTCCACAAAATGTATATACAGTTACACTCGTGCACAGTAAATACGTGTTACATGTAAATATCCATTTCAGGTGCGTGGCTGCTTGTTAGCGAGTCTCATTGCTTCACTATCACGTGACGCGTTTTTACCATTTTGTGTATTAGTAAGAAGCACCGACAAATTTAGTACATAACAAATACATTTACTATATTGGTGTATTTATTGTATTGACCATAGTTATGATGCAGGTACCCCCCAGCCTCCTTTCGAGAGGTATAATATTATTTGTGTTTTAAATAATGAACTAAATTTCATTCATTTCTCAAGGTATTTGGCATAAAATCGTAAAAGCAAGCCAACGCTATGATGTAATCATGTAAAGACATGGAAATATCCACAAGCACAGGACAGCTGATTGTCATTACCTTCTTGTCTCCAACTGAGTTAGCTGGATCTGGCTTATCAGATGACATAATTAAATTGGTAAAACCAATCTTTATATGACTCAGCAGTAATGAGCTCCTGAGCAAGTGCCCGGATGGGAAGATACAAAATCAAAACGAATCAATTAATGGTATGATTTGGAACAGAATTCTAAAGAATTTTATTGGATTTGATATTTTGGAGTTTGGTGTGTAAGATGCTCTGACACATTTTAATGCTTGTGCTGAAGCTGCTGTCAACATGCACAAAGAAGTAAACTTGCATCCTGGAGAGTTTTTTTTAAAGGGATGAGAAAAATCAATGAAGAGTGGATTGCCAAGGCTGATTGCAAGGGAAAGGAAGCTAACAAAAAGAAAAGAAAGATGTTTGACGGGGCTTGAAGAAGAAGCAAAAGGATAAACTGAAACAGGAGGAGGGTACTTTATACCAGCCAGAAGCATAAAATTCAAAGCTGTGGACACCTATTAATGCTATATAAACTTCAACTTAACTTTAATAAAGCATTTTCTTAATTGCGAAATTTTACTCATTTTTTGATAATAAAAACATGATATCTAGAAACGTATTTAAGCTGTTGGTTTGAAAGTTCTTAACTACCAAAAGATGCGCCTATTGCGAGCGACATTTGCTTAAACTAGGTTTGCGCAGACTCACTTGGAATTTGGTGTCATTTTACTTGCGCAATTATCTTGCCAGATTGGAAAGCTTGTGTCTATGCGGCTGAGCTAGTAGCCGCACAATTTTGATGTATCTTTACATTTTCTATTACATTTTTTTATAAATCTTGGGCGCGAATTGTCAACCGAAATAGATCGTAAAATCGTAACTAAATATAATGTAGACAAGCATTCATGGTTTATGTGTGTTGATCTCGTGTTCTGCGCTGTTAAATTAATATATAGCTGATCATGAAACCGAATACAGTCGAGCGTGAATACTGTATAAACTCGACAGAGATTAGCATGTTGAATACATCTAAACCGTATGACACATATATACACTTGATAACAACAGATCTTTAAGGGCTACAATGCTAATTTCTCTCTGTGTGCAAGTTGCTGCTTAAAATCTTAATAATGTGAATAAAATCATACCATGTATAATTAAATTATCCATGATCATACTAAGTATTGTCTGATATGCAAATGCAACACTTACTGGTTTATACAGACTTCAAAGAAAGGATTCCCGGACGATTTCTCATAGCCATACTGCTTCTTATTATTTTCTCCGTTTGCTGCATCGACAGTAACAAGTATATAAACTAAGGTAATGCCAATCAGCAGCCAAAACCTTACAAACGCAAAAGACGAGATCATTGTCAAATCTTTCATGCGCAAAATGACGGGGTTTGATTTGCGCGAAAATTTAAAATTTTCCCACCAAAATGACCGCAAAGACCCAGGCTTTCTGAATCCGAGTGTGGATTTTGACATTACGCATGACAAAACGGTGTAACACGCTTTAAACGCGAGTCGCTGGCGCATTTACGATATTTTTTAATTTATAGTAAACAATGCAAAGTCACGCAACTTCAAGGCGAAAGTGACAGTGTTTTTTTGCAACTTCTGAAGTAAGGTTTACGGCAAGAAATACTGCTATATCATTTGGTGTCTAAAGCCGAGTGTGAGTTTTTAGAAAGTTGCATATGTACCGAGAAATAAGTAATTTTAGGAAAAAAAGCCATGACCTAATGTCATTACATCTTTTGCCATGCGCTTCTATCATTCTCCAGGAGGTGAACTAGAATGGTGCTACTTGGTTACATTCTCGCAAAGAAATTGCGATAAATGTAATTTGACGTCTTGATGAAAACGGATAATTAACCATTGTGGCCATCCTTTCTGCCGGAGCCAAATAGTTCTATTTTTAAGTGACGTAATAAAAGTTTTTTGTAAATAAATAGATCTTACTTTTTTAGATATCATGTTCTAAAAAGCACGAAATGTTCTTTGCTGGGGGCTAATATTTTGCCAAGATACATTTTGGAATTGGTTACTGGTATGAAACTGTTAATGTAATAAAATCCTAACATTTATCACCGCCGGGAATTAGTACGCGGGTATTAGTACTTTTAATGCCCTCGCAGACCTCATGCGGTTAATAATGGTAATTGCACTTAGTGGAGTGCAATTTGGTCTGAAATCAAACGCGTGATTACAATTGCGATTTGCAATCACAAGTTTGATTTCAGACCAAAATTGCACGACACGAAGTGCAATTTCCACTTTATTACATTCATTTTAAAATCTAAAACAAGACACACCTCCCGCCTTTTTTCCGGTTCTTCTTCGGCGCGGTAGCATAGCAACAAGCGAACAAAATCGAAGGACATATTTGTACAGGTATTTAACAAATGGAGAAGATAATGAACTTGTTTGCGCATAAAATCTTGGCCAAAGGAATAGCAAGGTTAGTTTAAACATTCTATCAGCTTTATTCGCGATTTGACAGGATTCAACAACGGATTTTTGAGCTAAAACATATTAAATTTATCTGGACTTACTTGTCGCTGCCATATTGCATTTCGGGCTTGTACTAGTTAGTCAATGTTATTCACAAAGGTTTTATTTCTGTGATGTGTAGCATTGTTTGATTTGTTTGGCAACTTAGCTAGTGTTTTATCTGTTTTTCAGTGCTTGTGTACTAGCCTTTGACTGCCTGAGAAAATAGTATAGGTGATATGAAATTTGTTTATTTTGCTCTTTTGTCACCGTGATCAGATGTTTTTAAAATTTATTTGGTAAATTGAATTCATGCAGTTTGATTTGTTTTGTTGGCTAGACTCGGCAGCCATATGCAATTGGGACCAAAAAAGATGCGATTAATGAGCAGTTTTTTAATCGCACCCAAAATGATGCGATTTGGGAATTAATCGCACTATTTTTGACCAATCAGAATGCTGGAAATACCATTGATTTCAAAATGAATGTAATAAATAGTTTAATTTCGTGACTGTCATCTTTGACACTTTTAATTTTCATTTGTTGGGGATTGCCTCCCTTTTTGTTCGCCCAACAAATCACTAAATCACTCGCAATAAGTTTTAAAATTGTATTAAAATAAAAGTTCACAAATCACGTCACCGTTCACTCGCTTAGTCGCTTATAAATAATGCATAAGAGTGCACCGGCTTTTATACTAACCGTTGCACCAACTTATGACCTAATTTTCTATAACTATGTTATGAGGTAATGCTGAGCAATACTGTGTGACCAAGCAAATTCCATTAAGAACCAATCGCTAGCTACAGCGTGTTGGATTACATCAGATTACATCATCGCGTAGGCGCAAGGTATTTGCATTCTCATGCAAGTCTCAAGTGGTATAGTTTCTGGTTACATGCAACATAATAATAATATTAAGATTGTCTCTTCATAAAAGATGAGTTAATTTTAGAGTATACACAGCAAAAAACGCGCAACCTGTTCTGGCCTGATGAAAACTGCATTGAACAATGTTGTGCTGCCCACATTGTTCAAGGTTGTCAACAATATTGTACAACATTGTTACACCTGACTGCAGGCTAATTCAGGCTCATCAACTTGTACAGTATTGTTGACAACCTTGAACAATGTGGGCAGCAAAACATTGTTCATGGCTGTTTTCATCAGGACAGAACAGGTTGTGCGTTTTTTGCTGTGTATATATATTGTTTATCATACCTACAGCGGTATTTCGTTGTCCCTATAATGAACCTATAATATATAATAAGTAATACGATATATGACTAATAAGACAGTCTCCAACACACTGATACACGTACGAACACAACAATGCTACTGTATTTTTACCATAGACTCGTCGTTGGCCGACGAGTCAAGACGTGTTGTTTCTGTCTTTAGGTATCTTGCACAGATTTACGTATGGTCGGTATGGACATCTTTTTTACTGTCGAAAATGTTTCCGACGTTTTGGAAAATGGTTTCCGACTTTTCTGTTGTATATACGTATTTAATTTCCTTTTTCGGCAACTCGACGCTAGTTTCCGTCTCTTTTGCGTCAAGCACTTGAGGCCAGATAAAGCGAGGATGAGAGTTGTGAGTTAGCATTAACGAATTGTGATGCAAAGAGGGCATATTGAAACAATAAAATAACGAATGGTTTGACTCTGTTTTCAATACAATAAAATATATGCCTGAGCACGATGTATCATATCAGTCTTTTCATCACAAGTTGCATCTAGTGATGTATTCAATGTACATGTATATTCAATATATCAGTGACTGCAGGTACATCAAAGAAATGCAATACTAATTAGGATTTCACAACGACCTCCAGTGAAAAACACAGTATAGGTATATTTAGTCATGCACATAGAAATCTGCAATACAAAAACGTAATGCTTCGAATTAATGATACGAAACATAAGCTTGTACGCCATAACATAAAGTCTGCTATACATGGGAGTTTCTGGGCGCTATTGTAAATTTCCTCTATTGTATTGACTTCGGAGTTTGGATGTTTACCTATCGTGACCTTTTTGACTTCA
This sequence comes from Muricea muricata, assembly GCA_963855995.1. NCBI lineage: Eukaryota > Metazoa > Cnidaria > Anthozoa > Malacalcyonacea > Plexauridae > Muricea > Muricea muricata. The sequence continues at coordinate 66,896,666 of OY979717.1, forward strand.
TTGACTTTAATGTTGGTACAGGAAGCCACGCATTGTGTTCCTCAAGCTCTTCACGTTGTGACTTAGGTAGGTAGTTACGTAAGCATTACAAGTGCAACAGTTAAGCAGTTAAGCCAGTGTGCACTAACGACCAGACAAATCACAAGGTATTATACCATAACAAGAGCTAGTGTGAGTACCTGTATACCATGATTAAGACAAGTCAATCTTGTGTATTTCTATTGGCGTTTATCTGCACAGTTAAGTTAAGTTTCCAATGTAAACCACCACTTGGCTGGACTTTTCCGACAATAGAAGAACGAACTAAAAAAGCTCCGTTGGTTGTTCTTGCGAGCATGATTAAAAAGGTTCCTGACTTGAGCGTCGGCTTGCCGGGCTCAGAATCGTTTGGTGCCAGAGGCGGTTCATACACCGCATGTTTAAATGTAATGCATGTTTTCAAAGGTACTCTCCCGGACGGTGATGTTTGTGCAACTGGATTTGGTGAACCTGTGTTTTGCAAAACGGATTTGGCATTTGATGTTACCTACGTCGTTTTCCTGAACACTGAGCCTCTCAGCGCACGATATGAATTCATCGCTCCAGCTGCTGTGCCGTCCTCCGAGACAGTTCTTACGCAAGTTGAAAGAGGTGTTTATTTGTAATTTATTAGAGAACAAATATGCAGCCCAGATATGAACATTTAAGCCCCTTTTACACAACCAAACTTTCTTTGGCAAACTTCATGTGTCAAATGTTTTTTGACCGTATGAATTAGGAATTTTTGACCTATTCATCCAATATTCATTATTCACACGGTCAAAAAAATTGACGGTTCATTATCAATTTTTTTCCATTAGATACGACGCGACTGAAGTGCGATGTATAAAACAGGCCTTATCTTGCAGCACTGTACACGACAATATCTGCATCGTCATTCTCGCATCTTTCGTAAAAATAACTGATTACCGAATTAAAATTCATTTGCAGGGTGTCGCCAAAAATAATCCCCTCGCTCGAAACTTTGGAGCTTTATTCATCCCTTATAGCTCAGTTTCATCGTTTAGGGAAAATTTTCCGACAAAAGCGTTGAAATGCGTTGTTATTTTTGTATTAGTGATCTATGGAGGTGCGTGACAACGATGACACCATTTCTATTACAATAAACATAGCTCAAGACAGAGTCTAGTGTCGAGGGTTTTAAAACATTAATTCGGAAACTGTTTATATTTCATCTAAAGAATATTGTTTTGAGACATTTTCACCTAAAGAATATTGGTCAGTTGAGGCCTTAATATTTTTTATCTTCTAGGCAATCAATTCTTATATTTTCTCTTCTATTTTAGGGTGCACTAGTTCTTTTGTTTGTCAGGAGTCACCGAATTCATGTAAATGCAGCATCTGAATGATTTGTACTAGAAGAAATCAAAAATCAAATATATTGTAGGCAACTCAAAATATAAACGATCCAAATATTGTTAGCTTTAATATCAAGGGTAAGAATTGAAAGAAGAATGTAGAGATGGCTATTACTAGTGTACTATTTTCTAGTTAGCATGCCAAGTAGTTTTGTGCTGACGATGTTCCGGCACACTTGAAAAGCTTTGCTTTGCAGTTAACACAAATACCCTTTGTTTACATCATACCGGATCTGCATGATCACAACACTAAATTAAATTTTTTGAAAAGGAATGTGCTTTTAAACTTACGTTATTATTACAGCTAATCATACAAAAATTGGCATATATTTACCACAAAGTGACTGACTCGATGTCGTGACCAGTCGAATCCGGTAGCGTGTAAACGGGGTTGCAGTGTAATAAAGCAAACATGAATAAAATTCTGACAAAGCACTCACTCTTGCAAGTGACAATAGTATAAGTCTACATTCTTACATTCCTTTACACATAGGGCGGAAAATGTGCTGTTTTACGGCTGGAGTCTTTTTACGGCTGAAGTGCATGAGAGCTTAACATATCTTCACATATTAGAGTCAGTGCACTTAAAACAGGATCTTGTTAGAGTAGGGCTTGATAAATATACGCAAACAGCTAACAAGGGGGAGGGGTGTTGGAGTGGTTGTGGTGTTCACTAAACTAGGCGCTTATTTAATATGCAAGCGAGTTGCGAACTGTACTGCAAGCTACAGATCTTAAGAGTTAAGACAACAGCACGAGCGCACTACTTGTTATTCGCGACAAGCTGGATCGACGGAATCTCGTGTTCGGAAAACATCTAAGACATTTTAGATGTTCTCAATGTGCACATTCCAGTTCAAATTATTATACAGCACTGTCATTTGTAAAATCTAATTTAACAACGTCTACTTTCTTACCATTAATGATAAAATTTTCATATTGTTAGGTTTTTGTAAGATTCTCAATTGTTTTGAGTGGATTTGGCATGATATTGTCCTTAAGCTTAGACGTACAAGAGATGCCTTGTCAGCCAATAACTGCATTGAACGTGATTTATCTTTTTGTAGCTACTATTTTGAGTTGCGTCGTCAATTATATTACGTTTCCATCTGCGCCGGATATTTTCAAGTTGTTAATCATTGAGGACGCCAGCTAAGGCGTTCACCCCACCGTTTTGTTACACACATAGATATAGGAGAACTATAATACTCACGTATACCTAGCGCGCGTGACCCCAAATAGAAGAATCCAAAATAACGTCGCAACCGAGCAAAAACATCAGGAATAGTATTACGAAAAACAGGTTTTTGGGCTTTTTTGATGATTTAAATTTAGCGGTTGCCGAATTTTATGAAAAATCTCGTGCGTTAACTTAACTTACTCCTTGCGTCGGCTATTATGACTGCATATCCACCCCAGTTAGAAGGTAGAATTTAGTTTGTTTGTTAAATGTGGTTTTTATAAATTTTTGAGAAATGATCGTTTGTGTAAAATATAACAACACCTGATTTAAAAAAGTATGAAAGAAACCCATGTTTCCAATCTTTCCATTGTGTTTTTATTGATTTCTGATTATTGATATTAATAATTTGTGTAAATCTGAGAAGCTAAACATAGTTTTAGAGACTCATAATATTATTAAAGTGTAGATGTGCATGTACGGGGCTTGATAACATTTATGAATCAAATTAACATTTAATATACTTGAAGCAAAGATCTGTTAAAGGGTTTTTTGTTATCAAAATTCAGAAAGTGTCTGGCATAATAAATTATAGATGTACAGCTTACTGCTTACAATAATGTTACAAAACAAATTGCGGGTTGCCAATGTAATTCTGATTTTACTCAAAATCAATTACAATATTGAAATCTACGCAGGAAAATCTCACCATTTGTCAACAAGCTGTGCCTGTGACGAATGTGTTGCAAAGATGAAAATAAGTTGTGAAATACTGTAATTTTATAAAGCTCCTCCGACTGCGGGCTTGTTAACAAGACATTTATATAAATGGTTGAAAATTTGTGGAAATGTAAACACAGTTTTTGCAAGACAGTCTATTATAAAATCAGTGGCGGATCCAGGGTAAGTCAAAATAAATTATAGCAGCTCAATTTTAAATTCAAAATAACTTTATAACAATGTCATAGGTTATGAATTTCAAAAGAATAAAATCTAACCAATGAAGTTGCTTTGAAGGTATTTTAAAAGGTAAATATATCCTAGGATGAGCTCCTATAATTTATTTTGACTTACCCTGGATCCGCCACTGTATAAAATCAGATATTCTTCAAGATTGCTACAGAGATATTTAAGCAATATAACTTGTAGTATTGACTTCTACCTATAGGTATGAATTTTTGTAATAGATATGACATCCCTGCAAGCACAAGCAGAACTGCTGCATATCTATTATTAGCTTATTCCAACTTAAAGTCAATCATGATGCCTCCTGCAAAACGTGGAATGTGCGAAGTGTGCATGTGCTGAAGGACAAATTTTGTGCAGTTTTTTAATTTCACATTCAATACTACACACGTAAAATTTTAAAATCTCACAACTTGTAACAAGTCTGCACACAAGCCGTCAACAAGATGTGTTCGCACTGCTTGTTCCAAAGTTGTCAACAAGTTGTTCCAAACTTGTTGACAACTTGTAACAAGCTTGACGAAAATATCAGACTTGTTACAAGGTTGTTCTAACAACTCTGATACAATCCTGTTGTAGCAAGTTTGTTACTAGATTGATAACACAAGGCTGTAACAATATTGTTATATTATGCTATATCAGTCTTGTTGGAACAATCTTGTAACAGGTCTGATAGTCCCATCAAGCTTGTTACAATTTGTCAACAGCTTGTTACAAACTTGTTCTAACAAATTCGGAACAAGCAGCGCGAATACATCTTGTCAACAACTTGTGAACAGACTTGTTACAACTTGTTTGCAGGTTTGTAGCAACTTGTGCGTTTTTACGTGTGTAAGTAAAAATCCCCAAATCACTCAAAATCACTAAAAGTAATAATTTGTAAAAGAGTTTGATTTACTACAGGAACGTGTACTCCAGCGCCTTTGACGAACGATATTTAAAAAATTCGGCAACCACTTTCCAGTTCACATCTAAAACATCCATGATAAACATCGTTTCTTGAATATATGCAATCGATCGTGATTCGAAGTGTTAAAAGTCCAATAATCCACGCAATATGACGACTCCTTGAAATTTTTATCGAACGATAATTTTGTGAGAATCTAACCCACTTTTCTCATTTTACATTCAAAAACTCCGGAAAAGTGAACTATTTTAAAAAAATCCATTTGAACGTGATTTACAGCAGTTACACTATCAAAAAAGCCCCCAAATCTGTTTTATTATATGAGTATAGAGATTTATTCATCGATATGGCTGTGCGTAATAATCGTTCCGAATTAGCAATAGCCAATCGGTATCAAGAACGATAATATTTCACGGCCTTTGATTGAACGAACGATGTTTTTTCACTGGTGAATTGGCTGACCCGAGTGTGCAGCACCTGCTCGCAGGCTAATGTAAACATGGAGTCTGATAATACAAGTATTTTTTTAACTCACCGAAAAGAGGGATTTAAGACAATTTCACTGATAAAACAACCACCTAAAATCATAAAGACAACATTAGTGCCCTCATTAACTTGAAATTAACCTCACGGTGTCATTTTCAGCAAGAAAACAAAGCAAAAAATGGTAAGAAATTCCATTTTGGTATTTTGCTTGTGTGTTTGTTTTTGTCAGTGTCATATATCCGTATCTCTATACAATCATCTTTATACTCATATAATAAACAAATTACTTTATGGTTGGTTCGTTTGTACGATTTTTATTATTCACTCGTTGTGAAGGCTCGCTAAACTCACTCGTTCGCTGCGTTCACTCGTTCGTTTAACGATCCTTCGCAACTCGTGAATAAAAATCGTACGCACTCACCAACCATGAAGTAATCTCTATTTTTGCAATACAGTTTCTAATGCTTTTGTCCGGTTGCGACGCCATCTTGGATGCTTATATTTGGAGTCACGCGCGCTAGGTATATAATTATGCTTCAGCAATCTAGGTCTCCTACTCCTATATCTATGGTTACGCATCTGTTGTTTTAAACTTTTAATGCGTCATGGGCCCACATTTTTCGGATGAAGGCATATTGGAAGTACTTTATTGCATAGTGAGCTATATACAATTATACAAACTGCTAGACTCGCAGACGAATCTTTGATTAGTTATCCGATTTTTACGTTCAAATAAACATATTTGTCCTTAAGATAGATAATTATAAAAAATAAAGACGTCCTACGGGAATCAGTAAACTGACTTAGTGTGACATTTATGCTTTTTAAGATATTTTGAAGGAGTTTTCAGCGATATTCGCCGGTCACATCCAACAAAAGTATAAAAGAGAAGGCTCGCATGACCCATGCTCACGTTCAAACGGTGATCTCGCCATAATTGCGTTCTTTTTCGAAACAAATAGCATCAGAACAAAATTGAAAGATTTTCGACATAACCAATTTGATTCTTCTTTTGGCCAACCGAACTTTCTCTGCGTTTTGCGAAGCGATTTGAGGCCATTTCAACGATGTTTCTGTTCATATATATAAAATCTGCATATCGCTTCTTTGCTCATTTTCAGTTGATAAATTGCCTACCTCGTCCCCAGGCTCCTGCTGATAGAACGCTTACTTCATGTAAACTGTTTATATATGCTTGGTTCTATATCAGCAAGCGCGGGGGGACGAGGCAGTTCACCAAACACGCTCGATGTGCAAATTAGGTCAGGAACGTATTTGAGGAAAATCGAAAATATCACTGAAATTTTTTAAAATTGTTGCGTATAACACAGGAGAAGTTCGGCTGGACAAAAAAAAACAGCACACTGATCATGTACAGAAATCATTCTACTTTGTTTTCATGCCATTTGTTTCAAAAAAGAACAAATTTAAGGCGAGATATGACCGCTATGAGCTTTCCCTATTTAATTTGTGGGATGTGGGCGGCAAATAGCGCTGAAAAACTACTTCAAAATAACATTAAGAGACTTCACTGATGCCAAGTAAGTTTTTATTTTTTAACATTAGCCATCTTAACAACAAATATATTGATTTACATATCAAAAATCGGATAACAAATAAAAGAGTACCATTAGCTTGGAGCGTGAGTCAAGCATTGTATAGCACAATATGAAATGAAGTACTTCAATATGCCTTCATTCGATAAAATGTGGACGCATGACGCATAGAACAACACAGGTACGTAACAAAACAATTAAACTTCAAAACAAAATAACATCACATATGAAATGAACTACATAAAGTCATATATGAACTACATAATTGAGCTATGATCAATTTTGGCACTGATCACCCCTCATACACACAATGTGCGAATTTTTTTTTGTATCGTGCTACTTTTTGCGGTCTCCCGAGGTACCAGATGCGGTATTTACGGTATTTACTAGCTACTCCTAATGAAAATGAATGTAGGGGTTTAAAGAATATGGGTAGACGAGTGAATTATGGACAAACGCCAAGCAGAGAACTATTGCTTTGTCTGTGGGAACATTAAACATTTCGAATGGGAATGTCAGTTTCGGTTCCAGTCTTCTATTGATGCTCGAACGCGTCAGGGAAACGGCTATAAGAGCCGAACCATTACTAGGCCGGAGTCTGTCCATAATGATACGGCCTTGCCCATAAACCAGATCCAGCCCATCAAGGCGAGGGTGGGTGAACATGAACAAAACCCTTTGAAGCCGTGAGGGATTGGCGGGGAATAGATCACGTTTTCGAGAACACGAATATATTGATATATAGATAGTTTAATAATCAAACATCGCAACCAAAATCGCTGAATTACAAATGATTTATAATATAGTTAATATAGCGTTAAAATAAGATTATACTATTATATTATTATAAATATAAATATATACTATTTTCAAAAACTAAAATTCATAGTACCTAAATTTCTGCTACTTTCGAAATTGTAACTTTACTTTAGATGCTTGACTAGATACAAAAGAAATTTTAAACGCTCTATCTTAATTAAGGAAAGGGCATACTTTCTTACAGTTCGAAGGCTTTGAACACCCGTATTTATTGGGTAGAAAAGTTTTCAATTTGTTACAGTGATTTTGTTCAATCTGTCGGAAAAGCTTTGTACATATATATTCTCGTCTGTCGTAAAGTGACTGTAGAAGTCCCTGTTCTAAGACTAAGGCTTCTTGGTATTTCAACCCAGGAAAAATTATCATCATTGCTCGTCTTTGTATACGTTCTACTTCATGGGAAGATTCGAATGAAAAACTTTTCAAGCATATTCAACAACTGATCTGATGCACGCGTTATAAAAATCAATTAGATGTTTCTCATCGAAACCAGCACATTGTAGCTGCTCTAAAAGATAAAGTCTTTTAGAAGCTTTAAGAACCACTGTTCCAAGATGTGTTTCTTTCAATTTATTTCCAACTTTAAATGTGCGACCTTCTCCGTCAGTGTCTATGCTCACTCTGCCAAGGTTTCTCATATTTCGCTATATGTTCCGATTAACTAACACAACTGTATATTACAACATAAAATAACATGTTACACTATTCTTCAACAATGAATTCTTGCCCACAAGAATTACACTATTACATATACTAAGAATTACAACTGTGAGAGTTCCGTTTTGGCGGATTGATATTTTGCCTGAGATTCCTAGGCCTAAACTTTGGGGCATGCGGAGGATTATCGAAAATAGGTTGAACGTTGTTCGTGAGAACATTGTAAACCACCTTGTCTTCCCAAGTTCTTTCGCAGGACAAACAACGTTACCGCTGTTCAATGGTGCATAGCCACGTTTCAACCGATCGTGATGAACCAACGTAATCTTACCTTTACTTGATTTGATTTTTTAGTCAACACCCAACCTAAAAACAACCTCCAATGGGCCAATCCATTTGACTTCCAATTTCCATCCTTTGGGTCTCCGCAAGTACATTGCCTCCTCTGGCGCGAATGGGTGCCATTTCTGAGTTCTCTCCTTATCAAATTATCTTTGGTTCTTCCTTGCGCTCTCTAAGTTTACCTTGGCTACCTCTCTCACCTCCTTAAACACTTTCCTGAGAGACTGATCGAGTTTATTCTGATTGCGTGCTTGGATCCTTTAGTGGAAGACCTAATTCTAATTCTAAAGGTAATCTAGGCGATCGCCCAAAAACTATTTCATAAGGGGAGGTTCGTATCGACTCTACTGGTATTGTAAGCGAAAACTACTCCATATACTCGGTATAGCCATAAATCCTAATCGTTGTCATGCTTTGCATAAAAGACCGCTAACATATCTTGCAATGTTCTATTTTGCCTCTCTACTTACCCGTCACACTGAGGGTGATATGCAGCTGTGTGGGTCTTGGTAATCAGGGACGTAGCCAGGGGGGAGCCGAGGGAGCCGCGGCTCCCCCCCTTTCGTTAATAGAGAGGTAGAGCAAAGACGACACAACGCCTTTGACAACGCCAAAGCGAGGTAAAAACGATGTGGAAATGCCGTGAGCAAATCTGGAGATGGGCAATCGCGGCATGTTACGTCGCATTGACGTCACGTCTCTTTGATAAAAACCTCCTTAGTATTTAACGCGATAGGCGCGTCAAACCTATCATAATTATTAGTATCTGCAGGGCTCCCCCCCCCCCCCTTTGAAAGTTCTGGCTACGTCCCTGTTGGTAATCCCCATTATATCACACACTTCTTGCATTAATGTGCTTACGAAGTTGGCTCCTTGACGAACCGGCTAAAAACTCTATCAACAAGTATTTTAGTTACCATGGATGCCTTTTGGTCTGCGGTAGGAAAGGCTTCACATCATTTTGTGAAGTGGTCCATCAGAACCAATATATGCTTGTTACCACGCCTAGATTCTGGCAATAATCTAAAGCCCAAAATGGAAAGGGTTCGCTTACTTCTAAGCTTTGCAGTGGGGTTGGGCCATTGTTGGCCGCCAGTACTGGTGTTTTCCTTTTAACCCATGTGTCGCATTGACGAATATAAGTCTCAATAGATTTCCGCATTTGTGACAAAAAGAATCGTTTTCTAATGCGGTCTAATGTTTTTGACTTCTTGTAACGCCCAAGTGTCCAGTAAATGGGCTATCGTAGATACTTTTCAGTATGGCTGATGCTAGTGTTTTAGGTACCACTACCGCTGGGTCAGGATGCCTGTTTTTGGTCTTCAGTGACCGGTAAAGTAACCCAATTCGAATAAACAACCTATCGTAATGTTGCCACGATGTTACTAGATCGCGATCGTGTCTCCATGTTACTAATTTGTGTTTTGGCGTGCCGACTTTTTTCATCTGTTTAACTTGAGAGATAATTGGGTCTTCTTGTTAAGCTTACCTTAACTGTTGGGAAGTGCCCATTTGTTCCTCAAGCGCTTTCTGTCGAGTAGTCAGCTCAGTCATTAAACCTACGAGCTGGTCGATGTCTGCTGACGGTTTTTACGTTTCCGTGCTCGCGCTGCTGGAGGGGTTGTGGTCCTCGATCGCTCGATAACGTTGAACAATATTTAGCATTTCGGTAATAGTTGGTATGGGGTTGTGGGCCAAAAGTTTTCTTCGTATGCTAGACGGCAGACCACGCATAAATTGCCAGGACAAAATGGCAGATTTGGCTTCTTTGGCGAGTGACGGGTCAGCCTTTTCAAGCAATTGTTCCAACTCTCATTTGTAAGCGGACGGGTCTTCGCCTGTACGGAGTATCCTGGCTTCGAATTCAACGTAATAATTTACTCTCTGAACTGGTGGGCACAATGCTTCTTCTTCTTCTGCATGTACATACATACCTGAACATACGCGCATACATACCTGTGCATACATACATATATACACACACACATACCTGTACATACATACATACACACATACATACATGCAATATTGTTTCAGCAAGCTAGCCCCAACAGCATCAATATGCTGATTTCCATGGAGGGCGTGTAGTAAAATGCATATAAGAGGGATAACTATTTACAAAATTATTATGACTTCACTTGGATCTTATTATTTTTCAACGCGGTCAATGTTAAAATTGAGCATTTGTCTAATTTACACTGTTCATAAAAAGCAATCCATAATAGTCTATTAAAAAGTGAAACTGGAGATACCAAGCGATCCGCAAATGAGATAACTCTTGCTGCTCGCTTCTGTAATCTTAGTATTCTATTCAAAAGTCTTTCTCACACTCCGACCAGATCACATTGCTGAAAGTAACTCATCACAGGTCGAATAACAGCATTGTGATACTGCAAGCGCTGACTTAGAAAGAGAAATCCTCTAATTTTAACTGCTATTTGTGAAGCTAGCTTTTTACGCACTTTCTCTACATGTTCATTGAAGGATAGTTTGCTGTCAATTTCTAAACCCAACAACGTTACACGTTCGACAACTTTAAGTATCCTTTTTTGTCCAATATTGACCATATGCTTTTCAGTTAACTTTGACGCAAGCCTTTTGCCAGCTATTATTAATAACTTTCGCCTCATTTGCTTCATATTTCAGAGGATCTGCTTATGCTGAATTTGACATTAAGAGTATGACAAGAAAAGTCACAACTCCATGACAGAGAACTGTTTGCTAACGCCGCCATCGTGCAGTTCTAAAGTTAATCAGTATAGAAAAAAAGCAGAATTTTAATTAGAATGTATTTAAAAACGAACACATGAATATATAGCTAGTTCAATAAAGGTTGTCCTTTGAAACTTCAAACTCTATGCACGCAAAGCATAATGGAAGCACGACTTAAGCAGCTCAGAAAGCATGCATGCACGTTACTAAGGTACTATGGTAAAGACTAAGGTTAAGGTTAAATTAGGGTTAGGTTTAAATTTAAGAATCTTACCCTAGTATCTCAATGAAAATATCACCAAGGCGAAGCTATAGGTGTTCACCATATAGTCTCGTTTTAACTTTTGAGATACTAGTCTGTTGACAGTGTTGAAATGGTATAACATGATAACAGGTATTAAATTAAGGCTAGGACAACCACTAAAACGAGATAAGGATATATTAATCACACAAAGCTTTTCTAAAGAAAGACGAGTCTCATTGTTAAATGAAATTCAAACAACTCAATCAAAATTTTTCTCAGACCCCCTCCTAATATAACATATGCAAAAATCTAATTAAATGTTTTCCAGGCGCTCTTGTATAACGGCTTTCATTAACTAGATAGCAACAAAGAAGGGGCGAAGTTATTGGCTTTGATCTTGCCATTTTTGGTGAAACTGCAGAATTCCTAGACTGCAGAGGCGAAAGATCAACGAAATCATCGATTATTTGAAGATATTAGGGACAAGAAGAAGATATGGTAATGTTATGTTAAATTGACTTTACATTACATTTTATCCGAACATATATATAGAGGCAGACAGCCCGGTAAGCTTGCGATCTAGCTGAGTAATTGGGTATTATAATATGGATAGCTAGGGTACATAGATTCATATCTCTGATGATAGTTCTGAAATAGGGTAGCTAGCTTGTCTAGACCTGGGTTGAAGGAGACAAGATCTTGCTCAAATTGGCGTGTATAAACTCTTTTATCACTCTCATGTTTTAATCACTCTTTTGCAAAAACAGTATTAAGTACGAAATACGTTGATCTGGATGGTTGACGTTTCCACTATTCCACTGACCTGTAATGATAAGTTTTTTTTAAAAAGAAAATTAAAATAAAATATATTTATTTATACGCAATCAATCAACAAACGAATGTAACTTTTTACTAAATTCAGCCAAATTATGATCAAGAATTTTCGTACTGACCACGTTCATTACGTTCAAGCTGTATGACTTCAAGGTCTTCAGCTATACGTCTTCAACTATAATTAAAAAATTGCGCATTTATAATTGCCGATTATTAAAACATGTTTTAACCTCATGGTAGGTAGGTACGTGCGCACACTAAGGGGTCCAAAAAAGCTGCTTCCCATTTATGCGGTTTATTGCACGTTTACGCAAAAAAGATTAAACTCTTCAAAGTAATTCCTATTCATTCTACGAGGGCGTTATACAGGGTAAGTAATAGAAACTTGTGTCCTTTCATATTCAAATCCGCCTCATAACGGCTGTAATTTAACACTGAGAAGTTATGAAGTGACTACAGATTTTTTTAGACGAACAGGTAAACCACTAAACTGACAAGTTGACCAGCGCAAGCCGCTATTAAATCGGATCAGTTCAACTCACCGCCTAAGTGTATTCATTGTACTCAGAGCAACTTTTTAAACAAACACGACAAACCACACAATCACGCAAGCAATCAACACAAGCGTTGATAATAGGAAGATATTAGCTACAAGAAGATAATGATCATGTCATTTTTCAAATAAGTCTATAACGGTTTTATTTCTTTGTCATTGTATAGAAGCTGGGCAATGACCAGCTAAAGGGAGACAGTCATGAGTAAACATGCGATTTTGCCGAGTAATTGATAAAAAGTATAATTTTATCTATAATTGTCGATGTTTAAACACTACTCTGATTATAGCTGCAAATGCCACAATTGCATCTCCTTTGTATTTGCTCTACTCACTGGAAGCAAAACGTTGATTGTTTTGTTATCACTTTAATTTTCAGTTTTTGCCCTAAGTGCATACATCAATGCATTCAAGTTTTTCAAGTGTATATTTAGGAAGAATGAACAGCTATTAAGTTTCTCTTGACGGTCTATTAGACAAAACGTCAATGAGAATCACTCTCTCAGCAAGTGCACTTACGCCAAGAATTCTTTCGAAGAATATGATTGTTTTTCTGATTGAAATTAAATGGCCTTTGCATTCACAGCATTTTATCAAATAAAACATGTGGTTAGTACTCTCTTTTAAGCTGCCTCAAAGACAAAATGTACCGCACGTTGCCCCAAAAACAATTTTTACAACACAAGGTCAACAAACCATAAAAAAAGGGATAAAAAATGAAGTAACAGATATGAAATCCAGAAAGCTACATTGGTAGCAGGTCATTGGCTAACGGATATGAAACATACATAACATTTTTGAGCGCAGCAAGGCCGTAGGAAGATGAAAAAAGTTAGGGGGGCTCTTCGACCGCTGAAGTCACAAGTGCTGCTAGGGGGTCCGGGACGCGCCCTCCAGAATTTTTTCTATTTTTAGCACGCTTAAACATATTTTTCTGCACTTTTGAGGTTAGTTTTACCATAATTATTGGATTAAGACATGTGTAAGACTGTAAACCATTAAAAACGTGTATTTACTTCTAGACTCAACGATGATTTTTAGGGGGGCTGAGCCCCCCTGCCTTTGAAGTTAGGGGGGCTCGAGCCCCCCTTGCCCCCGTGGTTCTTACGGCCATGGAGTGCAGATTATGAACGTGTGATGTAATTAGAATTTGAATTTCAAACATTTCCAATCGCGATCGGTTAATGTACCATAACTTATGACTCATTCACTCAAATTTTACAAACATGGCCCATGACTACTGCCATGCTGCTTTCAATATAAATTTTTATCAGGAAATAAACATTTCAATAATACAGCGAGACTAGATTTCACAAAGGGGAATCCATTTGCATGTTTACTTGAACTTGTTCGAATAATTTCACGTCAAGATACTTTATCCCCGAGCCAACGGTGCGAAGCGCCGTTCCGGGCGTAAGCGCGCCTCTTAGCAACAGGAAAATGTTGACAAAGTCAACAGGGAGCGTGTGGAGTGGCATTTAATGAAGACTGTGTTATAAGTTCTTGAATCCTCTGGATCAATTATATCATCAAGCAGTTTATTGTAAAATTGGCACAGATTTATCTTGAATGATGATACTGATCTGGTTGTGTCTCTCAAATCTTTAGGAAGTGTGTTCCACACACTGGGTGCTCGTACATAAAAACTGTTTTCATATGCCACAGTTCTACTTCTTGGTGTCTCTAAAAGAATACCATTCGTAATATCATTCATTCTCGTAACACGGCCATGACGTTTTATTGAAATGTTTTCGTCAGATTTATATGCTAAGCATTTGTAGATATATAACATGTCCAAATATTCTTGCCAATAACAAACCGGCAGAATATGGATAGTTTGTAGTCTTTCCTTGTAAGAGATATCAGTCTTGTAAGGGAGAGAGAGGATAAATTTTGTATTTTACACTACAATATTTTGTATTTTTGCAAAAAGATTTGGCAACTTTCACAACCAACGAAGGGTGGTCATTTCTGATCTCAGAGCCGAATATGGCGGACTATCAGGAGTAGCAAACACTTAAGGCATCCAAAAAGGCGAGCACTAAGACGAAAACGACCGCCACAAGCCCACTCTTGAAGAGAGATTAATTCGGGGAAAATACAGAGAAGCGCCAAGAATTGACTATATCGGCGTAAAACACAAGGCAAGTTTGTTGATAATGCGTATTTATGCTTGTGTTTTAATGCTTTATAAAGGCCGGCGTAGCCGTACTCATCCAGTCAATTCACTGTTTAAATTCCAGAGTAATTTCATGTTTTGTAAATGCAAGACTGTCTTCTTATTATTAATGTAATTAATAGGTCGTAATTTATACCAAATTTAAGCTTACAGTAGGCGTAATAACATACCGATGACAAATGTTGTGCCATTTAAAAAATTGTCAATAAAACAAGGATCAAAAACTGATATTTTGTCATTTTGAAAAAATATACAGAAAGAATAACAATTGCCGTGTTGGTATGACAACAACCTATTAAGTACTTCACGTAATTCCGAAAATTTAGTTGCATGCTCTTAGTGGCGAGGGGTTGCTGCATGCATTTCTAGTTTAATACGTGAGAGCCACTTTGTCTGAGAATTTTTGTGTAATTTGATTGTTCAACTGCCAGGAAACAATTAATAACAGCTAGATAAGTGAATTCTTTGTGCACTTATCAGAAGCTTCCATAGAATTCAGGGTTTTAATTATAATAAAGACTATAATTATTTAAAGTTAAATTAGGATTAGCCATTCCACTGCTTTGCTGAAATTGTATTAGCATCTACACAGCCAAAAAACGAAAAATCTGTAAGGGTGATGAAAACAACTTGACTAAAGTTTTGCCGCTGCATTGTTCAATGTTGTCAAAAATATTGCTCAGTATATTGTTGAGCTTGAATTAGGTGTAAAAATGCTGAAGAATATTGTGGACAACATTGAACAATGTTGGCAAAAAAACAATGTTAATTCAATCTTGTTCCCTGAACAGGTTCTTGGTCGTTTCTTGCAGTGCACGATAGTAGCTATTCCAAACGTTACTAAGGTACTATGGTAAAGACTAAGGTTAAGGTTAAATTAGGGTTAGGTTTAAATTTAAGAAACTAACCCTGGTATCTCAATGAAAATGATCGGGAACATTGATCGGAACCAATTTTGCAAATCAGAGCCCATCTTATTTGCTTCAAACACGGCGAAGCGTGCTTTGTCCAGATGTAATAAAGCTCAAAGTGAAAGTATCACCAAGGCGAAGCAAAAGGTGTTCACCATATAGTCTCGTTTTAACTTTTGAGATACCAGTCTGTTGACAGTGTTGAAATGGTATAACACGATAACAGGTATTAAATCAAGGCTAGGACAACCACTAAAACGAGATAAGGATATATCAATCACACAAAGCTTTTCTAAAGAAAGACGAGTCTCATTGTTAAATGAAATTCAAACAACTCAATCAAAATTTTTCTCAGACCCCCTCCCAATATAACATATGCAAAAATCTAATTAAATGTTTTCCAGGCGCTCTTGTATAACGGCTTTCATTAACTAGATAGCAACAAAGAAGGGACGAAGTTATTGGCTTTGATCTTGCCATTTTTGGTGAAACTGCAGAATTCCTAGACTGCAGAGGCGAAAGATCAACGCAAACTTCGATTATTTGAAGATATTAGGGACAAGAAGAAGATATGGTAATGATTATGTTAAATTGACTTTACATTACATTTTATTCGAGCGCTACATTTATATGGAGGCCGGGCTGCCTGCTTAGCCAGACAGCCCGGTAAGTTTGCCATCTATTCTAACTGAGTAATTCGGTATTATAATATGGATAGCTAAGGTAGCTAGATTCATACCTCTGAGGATGGTTCTGAAATAGGGTAGCTAGCTTGTCTAGACCTGGGTTGAGGGAGGCGACATCTTGCTCAAATTGGCGTACTTGGCCGGTTGGATAAACTCTTTTTATCATTATCATGTTTTAATCACTCTTTTGTAATTAAATAGTATTAAGTACGAAATACGTTTATCTGGATGGTTGACGTTTCCACTATTCCACTGACCTGTAATGTTAAGTGTTTTTTAAAAAGAACTTTAAAAATACATGGCTAGGATTCTATTGTATGCATTATAAAAATTGTATACAATTTTAAAAATGTATAGATAGTACTTTAACCCGTTAATATTAACAAGAACAGAACATCAATAACGAGAAGACAAATCTCGCTACGGGTGTGCTATTTATAAACACGGTGGATTGGCCGGCTAATCAAGACAGCCAGGTATAGGAAGCCAGGTGAATTTTACTTTCATAAGGAAAATTTCATACAGATGTGATAGATATTGACTAAATTCGAGTACCAATTCGAACCAACAGTTTTTATTATTTCAAAGCCTCATTCAAATCAGCCTCATAAAGACTGCAATTTAACACTGAGAAGTTATGAAGTGACTACAGATTTTTTAGGCGAACAGGTAAACCACTAAACTGACAAGTTGACCAGCGCAAGCCGCCATTAAATTGATCAGCTCAACTCACCGCCTAAGTGTATTCATAATTCATTGTACTCAGAGCAACTTTTTAAACAAACACGATAAATCACACAATCACGCAAGCAATCAACACAAGCATTGATTATATGAAGATATTAGCGACAAGAAGATAATGATCATATTATTTTTCAAATAATATAACGGTTTTATTTCTGAGTGTTTGTATGCATAGAAGGTGGGCAATGACCGGCTAAAGGGAGACAGTCCTGAATAAGCATGCGATTTTGCCGAGTAATTGATAAAAAATATAATTTTATCTATAATTGCCGATGTTTAAACACTACTCTGATTATGGCTGCAAATGCCACAATTGCATGTCCTTTGTATTTGCTGCACTCACTGAATGATGAAATCCAGACAGTTACATTGGTAGCAGATAATTGGCTAACAGATATGAAACATAGATAAAAACTTTGAGTACAGATTATGAACCTGTGATGGAATTAAAATCTGAATTTCAAACAATTCCAATCGCGATCGGTTGATGTACCATAACTTAATATGACTCATTCACTCAAATTTTACAAACATTGCCCATGACTGTCATGCAGCTTTCAATATTAATTTTTATCAGGAAATACACATTTCAATACTACAGCAAGACTAGATTTCACAAAGGGAAATTTATTAATTTGCATGTCTATTTGAACTTGTTCGAATAATTTCACGTCAAGATACTATATTTAATACGTGAGCGCCACTTTGTCTGAAAATTTTCGTATAGTTTAATTGTTCAAGAGCCAGGAAACAATCAGTAACAGCTGGATAAGTGAATTTATTGTGGACTTATCAGAAGCCTTCATAGAATTCAGGGTTTTAATTATAGTAAAGACTATATAAGGTTAAGGTTAAGGTCCACTGTTCCACTGACCCGTAATGTTAAGTTTTTTGAAAAGAACTTTAAAAATACATGGCTAGGATTCTATTGTATGCATTATAAAAAGTTTATACATTTTAAAAAATGTGTACATAGTACTTTAACCTGTTGATAACAAGAACAGAACCAATCTCGTACCCAGAGCAATGCCTGTTCGCGGGTTAGGCTGGCATTGGCTCTGGGGAAACGGAATGAACTGCGTATGATTTCATACGCGCTCACTTAATGCGCATGCTCTCCACTAATAGGCTATGCTTTATTTATTCGGGCTCAACTGTTGTATTTATGATTATTTTGCTGGAAATAAAGCACAGCCTATTAGTGGAGAGAATGCGCATTAAGTGAGCGCGTATGAAATCATACGCAGTTCATTCCGTTTCCCCAGAGCCAATGCCAGCCTAACCCGCGAACAGGCATTGCTTGGAACAGAACATCAATAACGAGAAGAGAATCCTCGCTAAGGGTGTGCATATTTATAACGACGTTGGGTTGGCCGGCTTATGAAGACAGCCAGGTATAGTAAGCACGGTGAATTTCACTTTTACAAGAAAAATTTCATACAGATGTGTTAAATATAGACTAAGTACGAGCTCGAACCAACAGTTTTTATTATTTCACATTTTGTGACAGAAAGTGAAACAGGATCACTTTTTGCCAAAAATTCGACCAGCTGCTGAGCCTAAAGAAAAGAAAGATTCATATCCACATCCACGTTTAATGAACATACTAGAAATACATGCATGCAGCAACCCCTCGCCACTAAGAGCATGCGACTAAATTTTCGGAATTACATGAAGTACTTCTATAGGTTGTTGTCATAGCAACACGGCAATTGTTATTTTTTCTGTATATTTTTTCAAAATGACAAAATATTGAGTTTTTAATCCTTGTTTTATTGACAATTTTTTTAAATGGCACAACATTTGTCATCGGTCTGTTATTACACCTAATGTAAGCTTAAATTTGGTATAAATTACGACCTATTAATTACATTAAATAATAAGAAGACAGTCTTGCATTTACAAAACATAAACTTACTCTGGAATTTAAACAGTGAATAGACTGGATGAGTACGGCTACGCTGGCCTTTATAAAGCATTAAAACACAAGTATAAATACGCATTATCAACAAACTTGGCTTGTGTTTCACGCCATAGTCAGTTGTTGACGCTTCTCTGTATTTTCCCCGAATTAATCTCTCTTCAATCTTCTTCGGCAGTCTCCTCGAGTCGAGCCTTTGTCGTCGTCTACGCTCGTTTCGCCTTGCTAAATGTTCTGCTTCCTCGTTTTCCTTTCGCTGCCTGCTTGACTGCATATTTGTTGACCTGATAAATGCTTTTTATTTAATTTTTCAACAATAAATTGTTGTTAAAGTTCCCAAAACTTTTTGCAAAAATGCAAAATATTATAGTGCAAAAAGCTAACTAAAATTAAATATTATATACTGAATGTCAAAGTTCATTTATTCCTGTTTCTTATTGGTTAAGAACGTATCACGTGATAGTGGAGAAATTCTACTGTCTCCCTGGCCACAGATCAGGTATAGAACCAGATGTCTCACTAAGCAAAATTTATGTCCGCGATTTTGAAGAGCTCGCGTCAGCCTTCGTCAGATTTGCTCGCGTCAGATTTGCTCGCGTCAGATTTGCTCGCGTCAGACTTGCTCGCGTCAGATCGCTCGCGTCAAATTTGCTCGCGTGGCGTGAATCTTTCTTGCTAAAAAGAAGCAGCGTATCATTTATCAGTAAAATTCGTCAAGAAAAGATCAATAGGTAGTTGCGCCTAAAATCGCCGTTTAACTGCCAAAATTCTGCACTTCCCTATCTTTTTTCTGATAAAAAATGTGCATTACACTTGCCAGAGGTGTTGCGTGTCCAATTCGTGCTCTCACGTAAGCAGTATACGTCAGCGTGGCAAGTGCCATTGCGTGAGCAATTCGTGCTCTCTGGTTGCGTCATCTCGCGTGTGCAATTCGTGATCAGCCGAAAAATCGCGGACACGAAAACATTAGGAATAGATAGGAAGTGAGACATCTGGTTCTATACCTGATCTGTGCCCTGGCAACGTAGCTAAGCGGTGGACATTACTTTTATTCACCGGTAAATAACAAATCCACAGAGCCTCACGGAGCCTTGTCAGGTAAAAGGTAATCCTTTTTATACATGTTTGATTGATTTGTGGTACTTTTCTTCTGTTTTGACACTCAGTATATAATAAAATACTTATTGACTGAGACCTCGGGAAAGCAGTATGTTTAGTGGACCCTCGACTGTCGATGTTTCCCTCGGCTTCGCCTCAGGAAACATCGACAGTCTCTGGTCCACAAAACATACTGTTTCCCTCGGTCTCAGTCAATAAGTCTTAAATATTTGCTGACAGTTGAATAACTTGAATTCGTAATTAATCAATGAACAATAAATTTTAAATCTGGCCAATCAGTGTTAGCCATTCATGATAGTCCGCCATATTGTTGAGATCAGTGAGGATGACGTCATGACATACCATTTTTACTACCTAACTACCCCGAGCAACGACTTTCAACTCCCCTAATACGAAATTAGTAACCCTCGCCCCGGGCTTACGCCCGGAACGGCGTTGGCTCGGGGAATATATTTATTTATACGCCATCAATCAACGAACGAATGTAACTTTTTACTAAATTCAGCCAAATTGTGATTAATAATTTTCATATTGATCACGTTCATTACGTTCAAACTGTATGACTTCAAGGTCTTCAGCTATACGTCTTCAACTATAATTAATAAATTGCATTTATAATTGCCGATTATTAAAACATGTTTTAGCCACATGGTAGGTAGGTACGTGCGCACACTAAGGGGTCCAAAAAAGCTGCTTCCCATTTACGCGGTTTATTGCACGTTTACGCAAAAAAGATTAAACTCTTCAAAGTAATTCCTATTCATTCTACGAGGGCGTTACACAGGGTAAGTAATAGAAACTGGTGTCCTTTCATATTCAAATCCGCCTCATAACGACTGTAATTTAACACTGAGAAGTTATGAAGTGACTACAGATTTTTCTAAACGAACAGGTAAACCACTAAACTGACAAGTTGACCAGCGCAAGCCGCTATTAAATCGGATCAGTTCAACTCACCGCCTAAGTGTATTCATTGTACTCAGAGCAACTTTTTAAACAAACACGACAAACCACACAACCACGCAAGCAATCAACACAAGCGTTGATAATAGGAAGATATTAGCTACAAGAAGATAATGATCATGTCATTTTTCAAATAAGTCTACAACGGTTTTATTTCTTTGTCATTGTATAGAAGCTGGGCAATGACCAGCTAAAGGGATACAGTCCTGAGTAAGCATGCGATTTTGCCGAGTAATTGATAAAAAGTATAAATTTATCTATAATTGTCGATGTTTAAACACTGTCGCGAATATTCGTTTTACTTTTTATTGTCAGAATTACAAAAAATAACCTCTCAAACGTTTAACAAGAACTCATCTTTTTTATACTTCCGTTTCGTGTTCGTAGTTAATCTAGACTCTATATTTATTCCCACTCCCCCCGGTTCCTACGTCTAATCCCGAAGTTTAGGTTCATCGTAAATCACCGTCACTCTCCCCCTATTTGATTTATGCATATAAACAAATATTTAACCTAACAGTTTATTAACGTACTCTACAGTTCCAGGTTTAAAGTGTTCAGATTGTCTGATCAATCAATTGTCCCCATCCTCTTCTTCATTCACCACTATTTCTCGGACACGATCTTCGGCTGCGATCGCTGCAGCTCGTTTTGGAATAAACTCTCTTGCTTCAGGATCCAAACGTTCTTGTTCTACTTTCTCGATATCACAACTTAGTTCCATTGGACATAACTGCTGGATTGCCCGTTCAATATACGACTTTCCCGTTTTCAATCTCGCCGCGCGAATTTCTCCGTCTCTTCCTTTAATGAGTTTCACCACCACACCAATGTTCCATTTCCCCCGATTTCTTTGGTCACTCTGAATCAGCACCACATCACCAATCTTCAACACTAACTTCCTGCTGTTGTGTTTTAAGTTATGTCTCTCTCTCAGCCCTCTCACATATTCCGTAGTCCACCGTGACCACAACACGTTTTTACAACGACGTAGATGTTTAGCTCTCTTACGCAACTCGATGTCTTCGATATCAGCTACAACCGTTTCGGGTAAAATATTTGACTGTCCGTACATCATCAGATTTGGTGTTAAAAGAGGAAGTTGGACGTCTTCCTCCACATAAGACAACGGCCGGTTATTAACAGCAATCTCAACGTCGAGCAGAAGTTCTTCCATTTCATCCAAATACAGTGTGGCTCGACCAATCGTTTTGTAGATGGACTGTTTCATAATTCCAATTAATCGTTCAAATTGGCCGCCCCACCAAGGTGCCTTGGCCAAATTGAATTTCCACTTGATATCGCGATGAGCAAGGTAATCTTGCAACTTCTCTTCTTTCATAATATTCCTCAGCCATTTCGCAGCAGCCACAAAACTCTTCCCGTTATCAGAATAGATCGTATTTGGCCTGCCTCTCCTCGCAATAAATCGTTTCAAACAACGAATGAACCCATCAGTAGTTTGGTCTGTTATCAGCTCCAAATGTATCGCTCTCGTCAAACTACACGCAAACAGTAGGATATACATCTTGCCTTCCTTCTTCTTCGACACTCTGTAAGTCATCGGACCAGCATAATCTACGCCAATCACTTGGAAAGCCGAAGATCCTTCTGTGCGTTCAACAGGCAGATTACCGGGAGGTGGTCTATAAAATGCTGCAGTATGGAATCTCTTGCAACCATAACATCTAGTATAGACACTTCTAGTCAACTGAAGGAGACGAGGTATCCAGTAGTTACGTCGGACAAACGCCATCGTGAGCGCGACTCCCCCGTGGAGAGTCAGTTCATGAGCATCTTGCACAATTTTCTCTGACAAGGTGACTTTCGGTGGCAAATACACTGGATGATTTCCTTGAACACGACCTCTGCATTCATAGATTCCTTCGCTATTCTTCTGAAGATTCAGTCTCAATTGGTCCTCACGGAACCTTTCCGTATTGCTGTACCTCTCTTGCTCTCTTCGGATCAACCGTTTTACTTCTTGTTCTGTCTCAGATGTGGTCAGAACTCCCTTCTTCCGCAAACGTTTTGGTACTTTACAGTTGTGAATGAATCTTGCAACCCAAGCCATGACTCGAATTGTCTTCCAGTAAGGGTGTTTCACCAACAATGCATCAAAACTATCTTCGCTCTCTACGGCTTCTTGAAACGTTTCCTTGATCTTCTTAGCTTCAGCTTCCGATTCTTGGCTAGGTTCTGTCATCACAGGCGCTGGCCACTTGTCAGGGTCTGACAGCCATTCAGGACCATCCCTTATCTGTACTGCTTGACCCCGACATGCCTAAACATTTTGTCTTATCTGTACTGCTTCAACTTTTGTCTCAACTCGTGGATTCCCACCGAACTTTGGTATGTCAATTTCATCATATCTATAATTTGGATCGGAGTTGAATTAAGCCATACGATTGATATGCTTATGGCATCAAAACTATTTGAAAAGTTATGTTTTGCATGGTCTGGCGACTACGAATCGTTGAAACAGTTCGTAAAGGACGACCTAAATCTTGAAGGAACATGGTCACAGCCGGGTGGGGACAGAAAACTTTTTACTCTTGGTGATTCTACTATATTATGGAAAAAGAATAAGAATGTTTTACGTCTTGACGGAGCTAGAGCGAACCAGATCATGCAAAGTCTGTGCAAGCTGATGTGTTCTTTCGAAGCACCCACATCAGACGACCGGCAGCCAAGCATGCAATCGGCTGCCGTCTGTAATACTCTCGGAGACCTCCAACGGGGCCAGTCGGTGAATTCAGAAGCGATCCAAGCTTTATCAGGAACGATCACTCACATAACATCTGTGATGTCGCAACTCCAGAACTTTATGGATAAATATAATTCCGTCCATTGCGATATAACTTTGAATACAGCGAGAGAGGCATTTGAATATGGTAATCACGAAACCATTTGCGATGGCAACAAAGCAATATATGATAGCCCCAGTGGGTCAAACGAATTTACAAATCTTAACGTTAGCAACGCATCGGAACCAGTTAATTATATAACTGGTTCTGAACATGGTAACCAAGAAGCCACCCATGGTGCAAGCGAAGCTGTTGATGTTAGCTCTCTTGCCCCTAACGAACAGACTGACCTTAGTGCGACTGAACGGTTAAAATCTAATGATAAAGTACTAAACGTTGAGCAAACCCCAACGCAAGGATATATGTTAACGTACGCAGATATAGTGTCATCTTGCGAGACTGTTACAAGCAATACACACAAATCTATCTCTCAAAAATCACCATGCAAAACCAAGGAGATGTCTTGCGATCCAGACGGCTTTATTGGGGTGGAACGCAAGCGAAGAAAAACAAAGAAATTTTTTCTAACTGGCATCGCAGAAAATGTGAATGAAAACCAGATCCTTTCTTATCTAAATAAGAAAAACATAATTCCAACATATATATCTATTTTCCCCAGTCGTCGCAGAGGAGTACTCTCATCGAAGATTCATGTCCCTTCGGCAGCCAGTTCACTAGTGCAAGAAGAGAACTTCTGGCCTAAATATGTTACCTGTAAACCCTGGCGTGCAAAGGATGACATCAAGAACCCTTTGGTGAGGGAAATTAGTCTGACCCATAAGGGAACTCTTTCTACATTTGTATAATGGCTCACACAATCCCAGTCAGCATTTGTTACCGTAACCGTAGTCACAGACCTAAGCAAAATATGCGGAACGCATCTAACTTAATACGAGTAAGACGGTGTAACCATGTTAAAACGAACAAGGTTACGAAATCCAGGCTCCCAAAATTGGCTTTAATAAACGCACGTTCCCTTTTACCAAAGGTTGATGAACTTATCGCAAATCTATCTGTGAACTCAGTAAATTTGGTGGCTGTGACGGAAACATGGTTGAACGACGATATAGAAGATAACCTTGTTTCAATTAGGGGTTATAACATTTTCCGAAGGGATCGCCCTCATCGACGTGGAGGTGGGGTTTGTGTATATCTCTCTGAGCATATTCATGCTAAGCGTCGAATTGACCTTGAAAGCGACAATTTTGAGTGCTTGTGGCTTTGGCTACGCCCCACTCGCCTACCTAGACCCCTTTCAGGCATTGCAGTCTGTGTGGTTTACCACCCACCTGGGTTGCCCGAACATGAACATTACCTCCTAAACGAATATTTAACCAATAGCGCGGATACTCTATGCAACCAATATCCCAATTGCGGTCTTGTTATCCTAGGCGATTTTAACGATTTTCAAACAGCGAACCTTTTGTCAAGACATAACTTAAAGCAATTGGTTCAGGCACCCACGAGAGGCTCGGCTATTCTAGATCTCATAATTACCAACCTATCAAATCTTTATGAAGCCCCCCAAGTTCTAGCCCCACTTGGATCCTCGGATCACAATATTGTCACATGGTCTCCCGACTTAACAAAGTCTAACCCAAGTTTGCGCACCAAGTCTACTAAACGTTTGGTATGTCGATACCCTCGATCTTGTATTGACGCTTTTGGGAGATGGGCTACAAGCCATGATTGGTTCAGTGAACTTGGGCCTACAGCCACAGTTGACGATCTAGTAACATCTTTTACATCACAATTTGTGCAAGCAATTGACCGTATTTTTCCCCCTAAGTTGGTAAAATTGCACCATTCCGATAAACCTTGGGTAACACCAGCAGTTAAAACCCTCATAAGAGACCGTCAGAAAGCATTCCATAGCAGGAACAATCCCCTTTGGCTCTCACTAAGACGCAAGGTCCAATACGAAATAAGGGAAAGAAAAAAGTCCTTTTATAAGAATAAAGTCCAGCATCTAAGAAACACTGACAGTCGTAGATGGTGGAAAATGGTCAACAAAATGTCCGGTAAACCTGAGAAAACAAAACATTTCTCTTTAGAAAGAAACGGGGTAACTCTGAACGACGAACAACTAGCAAGTGCCCTTAACGAATTTTACGTCTCTGTCAATGCGGATATTCCGACATTTGACGTAAATTTACTGCCCGCATTCTTACCGGCTAATGACGCCTTTTTATACGTTCAACCTTACGAAGTCTGTCTGAAACTATTGGCCCTCCAACCTTATAAAGCAGCAGGACCTGATAATGTACCAAGTCGATTTCTAAAAGATTTCGCTCACGTGCTAGCCGATCCAGTTACCACCATTTTTAATGCATCCCTTTCCTCTAGCGTCGTCCCGAGAATTTGGAAAGAATCCAATATCATTCCAATCCCGAAAGTACAACAACCTGAATGTGAAGGAGATACCAGACCAATATCGTTGACCTCTTGCCTCTCCAAACTGCTAGAAGACTTTGTTGTAAGTTGGCTAATTGATGACGTCAAGGGAAAGATTGACCCCTGCCAATTTGGCTGTTTGAAAGGAACGTCGACCACCTATTGCCTCCTTGACATGCTCCACTCTTGGCTCTCCCACTTGGATTCGGACTCCAATGGTAAATACATTCGTATTAGTTTCTTGGATTTCTCGAAGGCCTTCGACCGCATTGGATACAATATTCTCATTGAAAAACTGCTAGACCTGGGCGTTAGGCGGTCTTTAATATCCTGGATTATAAACTTTCTTTGTGATCGAAGACAACGAGTTAAAATTGGAGAATCCTTTTCAAGTTGGCTCCCAGTGACAGCCGGGGTTCCTCAAGGGACTAAACTTGGTCCAATATTGTTCCTCATTATGATTAATGACTTAAGAGTAAATTCCCCAGGCACGAAAATGTGGAAATTTGTAGACGATGTCTCATCTTCTGAAAATCTTACATCGAACAGCTTCTCGGTCACTCAGTCAACTCTTGATTCTATCGATTCATGGGCAACTTACAATTGTATGAAATTGAATGCCAAAAAGTGCAAAGAACTCCGGGTTTCCTTTCTTAAAGAAACTCCGCAGCTACCATCTTTGACAATTGATGGTCACGTGGTAGAAACGGTACAATCGCACAAAGTGTTGGGTTTAATTATTCAAAATAATCTTAAATGGGACGAGAAATTCGATCAATCATCACCAAGGCCTCCAAACGGTTATACGGTCTTCGGGTATTATGCCGCGATGGTATCCCTCCTGCTGATCTTACCAACATATACTTCGCGCTTATACGTTCTATTTTGGGATACTGTTGTGAGGTATGGAATTACGCGATACCTCGCTATCTGTCTGACAAACTGGAGAGTACAAAAGCGTGCCATGCGCATTATCTTTCCTGGCCATTCGTACGACGAAGCTCTCCAATTGGCTAATTGCACAAGACTTAGCGACAGGCGAAACGAAATCTGTATAAATACCTTAAAGAAGATTGCTAAACGAGCAGGTCCCCTCGTTGAACACGTGACACAATCCAGAGCTTGCGCTCAACAATATTATATTAGAAACTTAAATAATCTGTCATTGTATAAATGCAGAACTGAACGCTTTAAAAACAGTTTCTTTCCAAGAGCAATTGTTGAACTGAATGCCATGTAATAGAGAAAGGAAAATACCTTAGATTAAATGATCAAATTTTAACAATATTTATAATTTACTATTCGATCTTAACTTTTATATTAATAATATTTGTAACTTATTTTACCTTGTAAATAACTATTAACTAAATTTCACTTTGAATGTAAACACATTGTAATTCATTGTTTATGCGAAAATGTGTAATTAAACTCCAAATGAAATGAAAAAAAAAATTCAGCCACTTAAGCGATTTGTTTCACATCCACGACTGCCTCGGTCAGCAGGGTTGAGGTCGGTACCAATATGTCGCCAGACAATGAACTCCTTGGCGTTGATCTTGCTTACTCTGTTAGTAACAAACTGTTTGTATGTTCCTGTCCCTCTAATCCAATAAAGCGCGACCAAACTATCTAGCCCCCCATACACCGCTTTGACTGGATAACCATCTAGTGCAATTCGTACGTTATCTGCTAGGTTAGCTGCCATATGCGCAGATACCAGCTCAAGCCTAGGAATGGTGAGGGTTTTCTTGGCCAACCGAGATTTTGCAGCTATCAACCCTACACTTGCTCCTGAACGTTGCTTCACCACCGCGTAAACTGCTGCAGACACCCCGGAACCACTGGCATCCCCGAAAGAGTGAAGCTCGATCTCTATACTCTGGAATACTTCTTTGAAACTGAAGCTGCTCGGGAAGGTTTTTCAAGAACTTCAACCACGTTTGTCCCAGATTATCAGACAACTTCTCATCCCAAGGTAAATGCCGGTCGCAAGCTTCACGGAAGATCATTTTCCCCACTAATGTCACCGGTGACACAATCCCTAGGGGGTCATAGATTGACGCAAGGAATCGCAGAATTTCTCTTCTCGTTGTTTCTGCAGGCTTCGTTGGAAATCCGACAGCAAGGGTATCATTGCTTTTGTTCCAGGGAAGTCCTAGCAATTTTGTTTCATCACTTCGAACTCCCAGCTGCTGCTTTGCATAACTTGGTTGATTGCTTCCCTGCAGATCACCGTCCTCCTCGCTACTCTCCAGTTTGGACTCGTTGGAGTGCCATTTATTTAGTTGGAATTTGGCTGCTTCAAACATAGATACAGTTGTTTCCTTCAGGCTCGAGACTTCGTCTGTGGTACATCCACCGGAGATTATGTCATCCACATACAAACACTTTTCGATCTCGGCGACTTCAGCTGGGTATCTTTCTCTCAAACTGTTCAAGTGTTGTTTCAAGGTCCCAGCCAACAAAAAGGGAGATTGGACTAACCCGAACAGCGCTCGTGTGAATCTCAAGACTTCAATGTCGCTTGGGTCTTTATTCTTTATCCAATGGAATCTCAAGACATCTCTGTCGTCAGGACGAATAACTACTTGCAAGAAGGCTTGTTTGAGATCAGCTGAAAGAGCAATTGGCTTCAACCTGTTTCGCACAAGAACGTTCCACAGCAGATTTTGAAGTGCAGGACCGGTTTCCAGGCAGTCATTCAAGGAGGGGCTCTGCTCATTTTCTTTCGCTGACGCGTCGAATACAATTCTAACTTTGGTGGTTTTCGCAGCCCCCTTGATTACAAGCTTGTGGGGGATATAGAATTCTCGATCTTTTGGGGTTTCTACGACTCTTTCAACAATACCTTCATCCAACTGTTCCTGAATGATGTTATCGTATTTCTCCAACAGTTCTGGATCTCTTCCTAGCTTCTTTACGAGACTATCCAATCGTTTCAAACTTCCGCTTTCATTGGTGGGTAAAGAACTATGCCCCGCTCTCCACAATAAACTGGTTTCGTAGCGACCGTCCTTGTTTCTTGTTAGCTGTTCTGCAAACTCTTCGTAAACAACATGTTGATCTCCATCTGGTCGGTCTTCCAAGCCCAATACGTCCAGGTTGCAAAGCTCTTGGTAGTCTGCTCCAGATGTTCTGGTCAGGTAAGTTTGAGCTAGGTTGGGTTCACAGCCTGAAGACATCATTGTCCACCCCAGTGTAGTGCGCTCAGCAATTGGCTCCAGAGGTTGACCAATCTTCGGTTTCGTTGCGGTTTTGATCTTCGAGTAATCACTTGCTCCCAGAATAACATGTATGGGTAAATTGCTCTTCTTGTCGTTGTCATTCATGACGACCTCATTTAGATGCGAATACTTCCTCAGGAGCTCTTCATATCTTGGAGTAGGTATTGTAAGCAGTACGCTTTTGTCCACTTTACTGAGGACTGTTGTCATTGTGAATTTCTCATCAACACTTGATATGGTCGCTTCATAACTGTTGATCTTCTGGGTAGTGGAACACACCATCATTTCGATTTGCTTATGCTCGGTACGAACTGGCTTCTTGTTCAAGTTCTCAATCAAAGTAGCTGAGGCGTAGGAACTTCCCGACCCAGTATCAAGAAGTGCTCTGCATTTGATCCCATCCACCAGCACAACCACCACAGGGTAGATCACTCCACACCCTCCCGTCGTTACAAGCAACTGATCTCTTTCTGGTTTCTTAACACATATGGAAGCTTGATCTTTCTTTGGGTTAGGTCGACTTCGACTACTGGTTTCTTTAGGGTTACGGTTACACCACTGACGAAGAGACTCCACAACTTGAGGGTAATTCCACTGTTGCCACTTGTCATCCAGACGAACAAGATCTGCTCGGATATCCGGGAGCTTATCAAGGGTACCACGAACAAACCCTCCAATCTCGTCAAGCTTTCCCAATGTTTCCAGTGTTTGGACTTGACTTGCAAGTGTCTCGTAGAATTTGTGCACTTTGCTTGGATCAGTTCCTTGAACCTTGGTTAACTCTAATGTATGTGTGTATGTGTGCATTTACCACTTCGCTAACTTGTCCGTACTTGGTTTTCAGTATTGTTTTGGCTCTCTCGTAGCCTTCCGATGTAAAAGGAAGACCCTCTATCAATACTTTGGCACTGGGTAGAAGTAATTCTCTCAAATAAGATAACTTAGCTACCTGTGTTATACTTGATTTGTCTATCTCAGTTTCATATTGGTTCCAAAATCTCATCCAGTCCAAGTGTGTGCCTTGGAATTTGGTAATAATCAATTTAGGTAGCTTAGCTCCAGCACCACCACCACTTGCCAACTTTTCTGCTTTTTCAAATTTCATTTTCACTTCATATTTTGCTTTCTCTAACTCAATCCCTTCTTCAATAGCTCGTTTACGTTTAATTTCCTGAAGTTTTTCTTCCTCTTCAGACTTTATACCACTAGCAGCAACTTTTGCCTGCTTTGCAATTTCTTCAAATGCTGCTACTTTATTTTCAAACTCTTGAGTCCAGTCTCTTACCTAGGTAGGGTCCACTTTACTCTCGATTTTAATCTCTTGTACTTGCAGTTTAAATTCATGTAATTTGTCAATAATTGATTCTAACACGCTTGCTTGCCTCTCAATTGCCTTAAGATCTCCTGATTCGATAATTTTTGATGTTTCTTCCGAGTTAAATTTCAAGAAACGAAGCTTACCTTCGATCTTTTTCTCAATTGTTTCCAAGTCCGCCATTTTGAATGTTAAATCCTTGGTTTAATCTTGTCGTTTCAGTTTAAAATTCCGCTATAATCTCTTGCTTTTCCAATCGAACGCCGTCCGGGCAGGATCGCCACTGTGTCGCGAATATTCGTTTTACTTTTTATTGTCAGAATTACAAAAAATAACCTCTCAAACGTTTAACAAGAACTCATCTTTTTTATACTTCCGTTTCGTGTTCGTAGTTAATCTAGACTCTATATTTATTCCCACTCCCCCCGGTTCCTACGTCTAATCCCGAAGTTTAGGTTCATCGTAAATCACCGTCAAACACTACTCTGATTATAGCTGCAAATGCCACAATTGCATGTCCTTTGTATTTGCTGCACTCACTGGAAGCAAAACGTTGATTGTTTTGTTATCACTTTAATTTTCAGTTTTTGCCCTAAGTGCATACATCAATGCATTCAAGTTTTTCAAGTGTATATTTAGAAAGAATGAACAGCTATTAAGTTTCTCTTGACGGTTTATTAGACAAAACGTCGATGAGAATCACTCTCTCAGCAAGTGCGCTTACGCCAAGAATTCTTTCGAAGAATATGATTGTTTTTCTGATTGAAATTAAATGGCCTTTGCATTCACAGCATTTTATCAAATAACACATGTGGTTAGTACTCTCTTTTGAGCTGTCTCAAAGACAAAATGTACCGCACGTTGCCCCAAAAACAATTTTTACAACACAAGGTCAACAAACCATAAAAAAGGGATGAAAAATGAAGTAACAGATATGAAATCCAGAAAGCTACATTGGTAGCAGGTCATTGGCTAACGGATATGAAACATACATAACATTTTTGAGTGCAGATTATGAACGTGTGATGTAATCCCCGAGCCAACGGCGCGAAGCGCCGTGCGAGGGTACTAATTCCGCACGGCTATTTACACCCGGGAAAAGGAAAGCATAGCGAAGTCTGAAGTTCATCAAATATCGCGGGCGCGTGGGTCAAGGGTGGCGGTGAGTGGGTGGTCATCACTGATCTCAAAAATATGGCGGACTATATTGCACTACAATATTTCGTATTTTTGGAAAAAGATTTGGCAACTTTCACAATCAACGAAGGGTGGTCATTTCTGATCTCAGGAATATGGCGGACTATTAGGAGTAGCAAACACTCAAGGCATCCAAAAAGGCGAGAAATAAGACGAAAACGACTGCCACAAGACTCTTGAAGAGAGATTAAATCGGAGAAAATACAGAGAAGCGTCATGAATTGACTATGGCGTGAAACACAAGGGAAGTTTGTTGATAATGCGTATTTATACTACTGTTTTAATGCTTTATAAAGGCCGGCGTAGCCGTACTCACCCAGTCTATTCACTGTTTAAATTCCAGAGTAAGTTTATGTTTTGTAAATGCAAGACTGTCTTCTTATTACTAATGTAATTAATAGGTCGTATTTTATACCAAATTTAAGCTTACATTAGGCGTAATAACATACTGGTGACAAATGCTGTGCCATTTAAAAAAATTGTCAATAAAACAAGGATTAAAAACTGGTATATTGTCATTTTAAAAAAATATACAGAAAGAATAGCAATTGCCGTGTTGCTATGACAACAACCTATATAAGTACGTCATGTAATTCCGAAATATAGTTGCATGCTCTTAGTTAGTGGCGAGGGTTTGCTGCATGCATGTATGTCTAGTTAGAATCTGAATTTCAAACATTTCCAATCGCGATCGGTTAAGGGTTAGAGACTGTTGTGAGTGTTTTGTTTACAAATACATGCACGAGCTGAATGTACAATGAACGCAAAATTTTGTAAACACGAACTTAACAGTCTCTAACACATTTAATATATGATCTGAGTTCACTGGTCGTGCTCGCAAGCAAAAGCCGTACGCTTTCGCTACCAAAACAAAGTAAAACAAATCCGATTTTAAAAACATTATACGTGAAAAAAGTACAACAAATTTGAAGAATTGTAGCGAACAACATTTACAAGCTGAGTCAAGCAAATAAACACAACGATACGTCAAAAAATAGCCTGTTAAATGAGCTTTCGTGCGAGAGTTCACAGACGAAAAAGTGAGAATAATCGGTGTTTACTAAGTTTAATTACCTCTGACGACAGAAATTCTCAAGATTGTTTTCCTTTTAAGGTACATTAATATATGATCTTCGTTCACTGTTCAAAATCCGCGCATGCGATCGGTCAAAATCGATCGCGTGTGTTTTGGTTACCTGGCAACAACGAGTCGTTTGAGTGCGTTATCACAATAATGCACGAAAAGTGTGCAGTATTGAAAATGGCCAGGAGTAAAACGTCAAAAAAACTGTATTTACAAGTGGATAAAGCTAACAAGTTGATGAAAATATCGATGAATTCTACTATAAAGACCAAAAAGGAAAACAATCTTGAGAATTTCTATCGTCAAAGGTAATTAAACTTAGTAAACATCGATTATTCTCATTTTTTGTCTGTGAACTCTCGCATGAAAGCTCATTTAACAGGCTATTTTTTGACGTATCGTTGTGTTTATTTGCTTGACTCAGCTTGTAAAGGTTGTTCGTTACAATTCTTCAAATTTGTTGTACTTTTTTCACCCTATAAAGTTTTTAAAATCGGATTTGTTTTATTTTGTTCGGCCCCGGCGGCCTCGTGCAGTATACAAAATTTTTCGTTCATTGTACATTTAGCTCGTGCGTGTATTTGTAAACAAAACACTCACAACAGTCTCTAACCCTTAAATAACTTATGACTCATTCACTCAAATTTTACAAACATGGCCCATGACTACTGCCATGCTGCTTTCAATATAAATTTTTATCAGGAAATAAACATTTCAATAATACAGCAAGACTAGATTTCACAAAGGGGAATCTATTTGCATGTTTACTTGAACTTGTTCGAATAATTTCACGTCAAGATACTTTATCCCCGAGCCAACGGTGCGAAGCGCCGTTCCAGGCGTAAGCGCGCTTCTTAGCAACAGGAAAATGTTGACAAAGTCAACAGGGAGCGTGTGGAGTGGCATTTAATGAAGACTGTGTTATAAGTTCTTGAATCCTCTGGATCAATTATATCATCAAGCAGTTTATTGTAAAATTGGCACAGATTTATCTTGAATGATGATACTGATCTGGTTGTGTCTCTCAAATCTTTAGGAAGTGTGTTCCACACACTGGGTGCTCGAACATGAAAACTGTTTTTATATGCCACAGTTCTACTTCTTGGTGTCCCTAGAAGAATACCATTCGTAATATTATTCATTCTCGTAACACGGCCATGACGTTTTATTGAAATGTTTTCGTCAGATTTATATGCTAAGCATTTATAGATATATACCATGTCCAAATATTTTTGCCAATAACAAACCGGCAGAATATGGATAGTTTGTAGTCTTTCCTTGTAAGAGATATCAGTCTTGAAGGGAGAGAGAGGATAAATTTTGTATTTTACACTACAATATTTTGTATTTTTGCAAAAAGATTTGGCAACTTTCACAACCAACGAAGGGTGGTCATTTCTGATCTCAGGGCCGAATATGGCGGACTATCAGGAGTAGCAAACACTTAAGGCATCCAAAAAGGCGAGCACTAAGACGAAAACGACCGCCACAAGCCCACTCTTGAAGAGAGATTAATTCGGGGAAAATACAGAGAAGCGCCAAGAATTGACTATGGCGGCGTAAAACACAAGGCAAGTTTGTTGATAATGCGTATTTATGCTTGTGTTTTAATGCTTTATAAAGGCCGGCGTAGCCGTACTCATCCAGTCAATTCACTGTTTAAATTCCAGAGTAATTTCATGTTTTGTAAATGCAAGACTGTCTTCTTATTATTAATGTAATTAATAGGTCGTATTTTATACCAAATTTAAGCTTACAGTAGGCGTAATAACATACCGATGACAAATGTTGTGCCATTTAAAAAATTGTCAATAAAACAAGGATCAAAAACTGATATTTTGTCATTTTGAAAAAATATACAGAAAGAATAACAATTGCCGTGTTGGTATGACAACAACCTATTAAGTACTTCACGTAATTCCGAAAATTTAGTTGCATGCTCTTAGTGGCGAGGGGTTGCTGCATGCATTTCTAGTTTAATACGTGAGAGCCACTTTGTCTGAGAATTTTTGTGTAATTTGATTGTTCAACTGCCAGGAAACAATTAATAACAGCTGGATAAGTGAATTCTTTGTGCACTTATCAGAAGCTTCCATAGAATTCAGGGTTTTAATTATAATAAAGACTATAATTATTTAAAGTTAAATTAGGATTAGTCATTCCACTGCTTTGCTGAAATTGTATTAGCATCTACACAGCCAAAAAACGAAAAATCTGTAAGGGTGATGAAAACAACTTGACTAAAGTTTTGCCGCTGCATTGTTCAATGTTGTCAAAAATATTGCTCAGTATATTGTTGAGCTTGAATTAGGTGTAAAAATGCTGAAGAATATTGTGGACAACATTGAACAATGTTGGCAAAAAAACAATGTTAATTCAATCTTGTTCCCTGAACAGGTTCTTGGTCGTTTCTTGCAGTGCACGATAGTAGCTATTCCAAACGTTACTAAGGTACTATGGTAAAGACTAAGGTTAAGGTTAAATTAGGGTTAGGTTTAAATTTAAGAAACTAACCCTGGTATCTCAATGAAAATGATCGGGAACATTGATCGGGAACCAATTTTGCAAATCAGAGCTTATCTTATTTGCTTCAAACACGGCGAAGCGTGCTTTGTCCAGATGTAATAAAGCTCAAAGTGAAAGTATCACCAAGGCGAAGCAAAAGGTGTTCACCATATAGTCTCGTTTTAACTTTTGAGATACCAGTCTTTTGACAGTGTTGAAATGGTATAACACGATAACAGGTATTAAATTAAGGCTAGGACAACCACTAAAACGAGATAAGGATATATCAATCACACAAAGCTTTTCTAAAGAAAGACGAGTCTCATTGTTAAATGAAATTCAAACAACTCAATCAAAATTTTTCTCAGACCCCCTCCCAATATAACATATGCAAAAATCTAATTAAATGTTTTCCAGGCGCTCTTGTATAACGGCTTTCATTAACTAGATAGCAACAAAGAAGGGACGAAGTTATTGGCTTTGATCTTGCCATTTTTGGTGAAACTGCAGAATTCCTAGACTGCAGAGGCGAAAGATCAACGCAAACTTCGATTATTTGAAGATATTAGGGACAAGAAGAAGATATGGTAATGATTATGTTAAATTGACAGTACATTACATTTTACCCGAGCGCTACATTTATATGGAGGCCGGGCTGCCTGCTAAGCCAGACAGCCTGATAAGTTTGCCATCTATTCTGAGTAATTGGGTATTATAATATGGATAGCTAAGGTAGCTAGATTCATACCTCTGAGGATGGTTCTGAAATAGGGTAGCTAGCTTGTCTAGACCTGGGTTGAGGGAGGCGACATCTTGCTCAAATTGGCGTACTTGGCCGGTTGGATAAACTCTTTTTATCATTCTCATGTTTTAATCACTCTTTTGTAATTAAATAGTATTAAGTACGAAATACGTTGATCTGGATGGTTGACGTTTCCACTATTCCACTGACCTGTAATGTTAAGTGTTTTTTAAAAAGAACTTTAAAAATACATGGCTAGGATTCTATTGTATGCATTATAAAAATTGTATACAATTTTAAAAATGTATAGATAGTACTTTAACCCGTTAATATTAACAAG
Source organism: Muricea muricata (assembly GCA_963855995.1). Lineage (NCBI taxonomy): Eukaryota > Metazoa > Cnidaria > Anthozoa > Malacalcyonacea > Plexauridae > Muricea > Muricea muricata. The sequence continues at coordinate 66,933,450 of OY979717.1, forward strand.
AACAGAACATCAATAACGAGAAGACAAATCTCGCTACGGGTGTGCTATTTATAAACACGGTGGATTGGCCGGCTTATCAAGACAGCCAGGTATGGGAAGCCAGGTGAATTTTACTTTCATAAGGAAAATTTCATACAGATGTGATAGATATTGACTAAATTCGAGTACCAATTCGAACCAACAGTTTTTACTATTTCAAAGCCTCATTCAAATCAGCCTCATAAAGACTGCAATTTAACACTGAGAAGTTATGAAGTGACTACAGATTTTTTAGGCGAACAGGTAAACCTCTAAACTGACAAGTTGACTAGCGCAAGCCGCCATTAAATTGATCAGCTCAACTCACCGCCTAAGTGTATTCATAATTCATTGTACTCAGATGTATAATTGGCTAACGGATATGAAACATAGATAAAAACTTTGAGTACAGATTATGAACCTGTGATGTAATTAAAATCTGAATTTCAAACAATTCCAATCGCGATCGCTTGATGTACCATAACTTAATATGACTCATTCACTTAAATTTTACAAACATGGCCCATGACTGTCATGCTGCTTTTAATATCAATTTTTATCAGGAAATACACATTTCAATACTACAGCAAGACTAGATTTCACAAAGGGAAATTTATTAATTTGCATGTCTATTTGAACTTGTTCGAATAATTTCACGTCAAGATACTATATTTAATACGTGAGCGCCACTTTGTCTGAAAATTTTTGTATAATTTGATTGTTCAAGAGCCAAGAAACAATCAGTAACAGCTGGATAAGTGAATTTATTGTGGACTTATCAGAAGCCTTCATAGAATTCAGGGTTTTAATTATAGTAAAGACTATATAAGGTTAAGGTTAAGGTCCACTGTTTCACTGACCCGTAATGTTAAGTTTTTTGAAAAGAACTTTAAAAATACATTGCTAGGATTCTATTGTATGCATTATAAAAAGTTTATACATTTTAAAAAATGTATACATAGTACTTTAACCTGTTGATAACAAGAACAGAACATCAATAACGAGAAGAGAATCCTCGCTAAGGGTGTGCATATTTATAACGACGTTGGGTTGGCCAGCTTATGAAGACAGCCAGGTATAGTAAGCAAGGTGAATTTCACTTTTACAAGAAAAATTTCATACAGATGTGTTGAATATAGACTAAGTACGAGCTCGAACCAACAGTTTTTATTATTTCACATTTTGCGACAGAAAGTGAAACAGAATCACTTATTGCCAAAAATTCGACCAGCTGCTGAGCCTAAAGAAAAGAAAGATTCATATCCACATCCACTTTTAATGAATATAATATATTTATTTATACGCCATCAATCAACGAACGAATGTAACTTTTTACTAAATTCAGCCAAATTGAGATCAATAATTTTCATATTGATCACGTTCATTACGTTCAAACTGTATGACTTCAAGGTCTTCAGCTATACGTCTTCAACTATAATCAATAAATTGCATTTATAATTGCCGATTATTAAAACATGTTTTAGCCACATGGTAGGTAGGTACGTGCGCACACTAAGGGGTCGAAAAGAGCTGCTTCCCATTTACGCAGTTTATTGCACGTACGAAAAAAAGATTAAAATCGTCAAAGTAATTTCTATTCATTCTACGAGGGCGTTTTACAGGGTAAGTAATGGAAACTGATGTCCTTTCATATTCAAATCAGCCTCATAACGACTGTAATTTAACACTGAGAAGTTATGAAGTGACTACAGATTTTTTAGACGAACAGGTAAACCACTAAACTGACAAGTTGACCAGCGTAAGCCGCCATTAAATTGATCAGTTCAACTCACCGCCTAAGTGCATTCATAATTCATTGTACTCAGAGCAACTTTTTAAACAAACACGATAAACCACACAATCACGCAAGCAACCAACACAAGCGTTGATTATATGAAGATATTAGCTACAAGAAGATATGCTCATAATAAAAACTTTCTTTTGAGCTGTCTCAAAGACAAAATGTGCCGCACGTTGTCCCAAATACAATTTTTACAACACAAGGTCATCAAACCATGAAAAAAAATAACAAAAGAAATAAATAACACATATGAAATCCTGGCGGCTTCTTTGGTAGCAGATAATTGGCTGACGGATATGAAACACAGATAACAACTTTAAGTACAGATTATGAGCGTGTGATGGAATTAAAATCCAATCACGCGCTCATAAACATTTCCAATCACGATCGATCGTTTACTGTTCATAACTTATGACTCAGTCACCCAAATTTTACAAACATGCCCTATGACTGTCATGGCCACCGCTTGCATCTTACGCAGCTGCTTTGAATATTAATTTTTATCAGAAAGTGCACAGGACGCAATATTTTTAAGAATTATAGCAAGACTAGATTTCATAAGGGGGAATTCATTTGCATGTCTATTTAAAATTGTTCGAATCATTTCACGTCAAGATAACGCTGCTATATCGTGTACTGCAAGAAACGAACAACAACCTGCTCAGGGAATAAGATTGAATTAACATTGTTTTCTTGCCAACATTGTTCAATGTTTTCCACGATATTTTTCAGTATTTTTACACCTAATGAAACTCAACAATATACTGAGCAATATTTTTGACAACATTGAACAATGCGGCAGCAAAACTTTTCTCAACATTGTTTTCATTAACCTTACAGATTTTCCATTTTTTTGCTGTGTAAAGGCAAATACCAGGCAGTGACATGACTGGTATCTCAATGAAAATATCAGTGGATTGAACTTAACCAAGTTATCCTGGAACATAGTTTGCCAGTCGTTCCGAAAAACGCCTTGAACTCTTAGGTCTACTACTTTGTTCAACTGGTGCTCCTGTTTGAGCCACGTACTCTTGGGCGGTGCGCTAACATCTCCATTTCTATCAACGTTATTGTCTTCCGGTGTGTCCACTTTCTGCGTATTATCAATACCTTGTTCTTCCAACTCATTCTCGCTGAAGAGCCAAATTCTCACTGTTCAGCGCTCAGTTACTCTTCTTCTCCGACTGTGTAAACACGTCATGTCTTCTTCCGTCGTTCTCATCATCCTGCGTCGATTACGTAGTTGAGTTGTCTTTTTTCTTGACTCTGGTACTCCTCGTTTTCATATTAGTATCCTTATTACAATTGCTACACTGGCGGGACCTTGTTACGGGACACGGGTTGGACTACTTACGACCCCCCCCCCCTCAGTAGTCTCTGCCCATGTAAAGACGGTTTGGTAGATTGGTAGATCGTTTGCGACATCCGGCTGCAAAGTTATTGTCGGCACCAAAAATAAAACAGTGTATGCAGCTGTTTTGTCCATTTTCTTGACACAAAGCACACAATGGTTTTCTTTGCACTCTTCGATCTCTTTATCGTGTGTGATCATTGATTGGTCTTTGGCTCCTTTATTTCTTTGGGGAGTGACTCTACTTCCGCCGTGATCTCCTTAATTGCCGCATGGGTGGAGCCCAGTTTTCTCCTTAAGGAAGTGCAACATTCGTCCTTATAGAATCACTTCACTACGTTTTCCATCGTTTTCAGCGAGGCTGACGGGTTAAAATCATGTACCCGGAGTCAAAGCCTGAGTCGGCGTCTTGTTGCTCGAATAACACGTTCTCGTATCTCCTTTTCTGTAAATCTCTGAACCACACCAGCTTCTATTTGTCGAACAAGATGAGTGTAGCTCCGTTCATCCTTTTGACTTAGCTCACCAATCTGTCCGATTATTTTAAATTGGCGTCGCAACACACGAAATAGGAAGAGTTGTTCGTTGTTGGTTTTACCTCAATTCGGATGTTCATGCTTTTTTTCTACATTTGTACTTGCTTCCTCTGATTTTTGTGTCTCAGTCTTGATTATTTCTACATCTTTCTCGGCTTTATCATTTTCAGGCTTTTCTTAGCACATGTCCTTGCAATGTCCTTGCGAAGTCCAAGGTCCTGCAGCATTAATACCTGTTGTTTATTTGATTCCTTCTTCAAGTTCACCGCCCACAAACGTACACACCATGGCAACCATTTGTGATTTTTTCCCCTTCCAGTTTGACTGCTCAATACCAAGACGTATAGCCATTGCCTTTATAACTTCCATCTTGGTTTGACACAGCAAAATTTTGAGCTTAAGGTGGCTCCCTATGGTTTTGTTCAGTTATAACCCGATTTATAGAGATCAGACGCTGTCCGCACGAATCACGCGTGGAATGTTCGTGGCCAGCTATAATAAAATTTTTCACATTCAAAGTTGAAAACATTGTTTTTGCCGATATTTTTGTGTTTCTACACACAAACGACATGTCACAAGACGACAGTTCTTCCTTACAATCGCTTGTGTTTCCAAGTTCAAGTATTAGGTGCTTTAAATCAGTTTTAAAACAATTTTTAGGCGCTTTTTTATGTCCGGTAATGTAATTTTTGTTGCTCGAAATTTTACGAAAGTGTATGGACTCCGACTGAACCATTTTGTATTGTCTTTATCGACTTCATGGCTCTTCTGAAATGTTACCGAAGCTTATGTAAGTTTTCTTGTTTAATTAAGGTCGGATGTCTGTCGTGTTTTAATAACATAGTCTTATAACTATCGTGCATACAGTCATGAGTTTTGAAAATATTTTCGTACATCGGTTTTTAATGACAAGAATAAATTTAAGAAGCAGTGGTTTGATTTTATGCCTTATTATGTCTTGTTTTTACTTCTTGGCAATGTGAATGTCTTTTAATCTCTTCTTAAATAAGGTTAAACCAAAAATTTCAAACGAAAAAATACTACGGCTATTATCAAAAACACGCATTTCTCGCTGTTCTGGTTGATGTCCACGAAATGTGCTGGACTCCACGCGTGAAAAACTGGTTTCAAAAATTTTATGACGTCAAAGCAAAAAAATATAATGAAATTAAACTGTAAATTTTGCCCGTTTCCTTCGGTGAATTTTTTTAAAATTTTGCTCACCAATTACCATCGCCCAAGTGCTTGAAATGTCATTTTTTCGAAAAATTTTATGGAAGGGATTTTTTTTTATATTGATTTTTGACATTTGTAGGATAATAAAAAACCTATCCATAGAATTTTTTTAAAGTGTGTAAGTGAAACCCTTACGTCAGTACCATACAACATGTTCAATCAAAAAATAATTCACCGAAGGAAATCTCGAAAATTGCGGAAAGAAGACGAAACGCAAGCCATGTTCTTATCCATTTGTTGCCATGGCAACAATCTTCTAGCGCAAAATCACCACTTTAAAATCTTCAGCAAGACTTCAATAACACTTGTACTGAATTTCATAGTTTTATAATGAAAGATGTGGAAATGAGACGGTCTTAACGGCTACAATGCACTTTATAACTAAAACCGTAGGGAGCCACCTTAATTTGTAAATCCTCAATGTGGCCATATTGTTTGTTTCAAGTTCACTAGTTTATTTCCATATATACTTTTATACTTTATAATCAGTCAAGGCAGGACTCGGCTGTTCACACAACAGTAGAATTAATCTCAACAATAAAGTTTCGTCGAAATAAAGCCACAAATGCAGTTTCGACTGTACAGTTCCATTAACTTCGAGTAATGTAGATATATTTTCTTCGCTCCAAAATATAAAAATAGTACGTTTTTTATCTACAGTAAAGTAAAGCTTTATCCAGTTGTAGCTTCAGCTAAGTGATTTATACTGTTAAACGTGCACGTATGTGTGAAAAACAAGTAACTAGACAACAGCCTTAATGACGACTTTTCGGTTGTGTGTCCGCGGTATGTTAACCCACAGTAATTCCTATTTCAAAAATGGAATTACTAAAAAAAACTAAATCGTAGAAAATTCTGGTTTCTCTCCATGCATATAAACATGTGTTCATTTCAAGTGCAATATTAAAATACATCATTTTACGTGGGTGTATATGTTCGTGTAAAAACCATTGATAAAAACCGAGTCTCTGCCTTTAAGCTCTTTGCAATTGAGCGTGCTTAGCAGCGTGTGTTACAGTATGTAATAATATACAAGGAAATGTTTCTGGGCTGTGATTGGTTTATTCGAGTGCAGTTAATCCCAAACATCACCCAGAACAGTGCAAAAATCTGTAACACAGTGCAAAAATATGTAACAACAGTGCAAAAATCTGTAACAACAGTGCAAAAATCTGTAACAACAGTGCAAAAATCTGTAATAAGCTCTTTGAGCGATGGGATTTACTCGCTGAAAAACCAAAAATATGGCGGCCGAATTTTCACGTTTGCTTAAAGATTTCGTCGAAATTTCAACACAACTTGGGATTCTTCTCTGACAATTATGATCACAAAACAAACTCTAAAGTATGCTGGAACTTTGTACATAAAACTTTTAGCCATGGCTTTTGTAAACATGAATTTTTTAAGCGAAGAAATTCGAGAATGAGTGCACTTGCATAATGCGAAGTTGTTGGTACAAAATGTTTGTTTGGACATTTCCTTTTTATATTATTAATAAGTAATAGCATAATTTCTCGTGCAATTACGGAAAACAAGCACTCGTGAGTTTTTAAAAACCGCAAATAGCACTCGTCCTTCGGACTCGTGCTATTTTGCAGTTTTTAAAAACTCACTCGAGCTTGTTTATCCGTAATTGCACTCGAAATTATACTATTACCTATACTAACAAAATTAATAATCAATTAGAACAACAAGACGCTTGCCTTGACGCCCAAAATGGCGCTGACGCTTTGTTGTTCACTGTACATGCAGGTTGTATAAAAAAACCCCTGAACAAATCACGAAACTTTAATAACGAAAAGTAATTTTGACTTGTGGGTTGAAAATGTATCTGGTGTTGCATTGCTGTTCAAGTGCTGCGCATTTAGTAAATGCTGTATAAGCTTCCTCCGGTAAGGAAATATAATATTTTAAGACAAAGGTCGTATTTTCTCCGAGCCTCCTTAACCAACTGAGAATAATATGAAAATAAGCCAACTACTCTTTTTTTTGCGATTTTAAGTCTACCGGGGCCGGCAACTGTTGTAAAGGATCAGGCTATATATATATATATATATATATATATATATATATATATATATATATATATATATATATATATATATATATATATATATATATATATATATATATATATATATATATATATATATATATATGTATGTATATATATGTATATATATATATATATGTTATTTACTGGCTTGAGACCGAGACAAAATATTTTTCCAGTACGTACCGACATAAACGGTAAATAACTTATTTATTTTTTTCGAAACGATGCTCTAATTCATAAGAATTCCAGTGCTGCGAACTATTTAAAATCAGTAGTGTTTACGTTATTGCAAGTAGGAATGCCAAACAGCCAAGACGACGCGATAAAAACCCTATTTAGTTTTGACGTAATTGCTGCTTTTTTGCTCCACATCACAACAAAATAGGTAAATGTATCGAAATTTGTCATTTTCCTGTTCATTTTATAATAAAAACATGGCTAAAACATGCGTTCCGACGCCAATATATTTTGTCGAAAATGTTTCGTTTATAATAAAATTATTTGCTGAAATTATAAGCTCAGAAATATCCTTATAAACTTAGTAAATCAACTGGTTATTATATTCTTCATAAACGAATAAATTTGAGTTAAAATAAATTACACGTTTTCGATATGCTTTCTGTTTAAAATATATTTTTTGGCTGTGTATATTCATGAGCACTTTTTTATAAACCGCAACATTGTTTTGATGTCAGTGAAAGAAAGATTGGTTTTGTCGCATTTTGGCTGCTGTAAAGTACGTTTCGGGCTGCAAACTTCGTTTACAATGAATTTAATTAATTCGGTTTATTTTTTCCTTTAGTATTGTTGAATGGGGTTTAGCTTTTGGAAACTTTTATTCAGTTTTAAAATTTCGCTTCACTCCTTGATTTGTTTAAACGACCCTTTTTAAGTTATTCTATACACGGGATCGCCGAGCCGTTTTGGGGGAATAGCTTGTTCTTTTTCAACTCACTCAAACGCAAAACTAACCACACTTCGACATGAATATCAATGCTTTTATTTTATGTTCTCTTCTCAGTTACGGTTTTAGAGCAACTCTGTCTATTCTGAACATTAAGTGCATATTAAGTAATACGATCGTTACAATGATTCTTTGTTAAATTAATTGTTCCGTGCAAAACAGTTGTGCATTGTGCTATGTGTGCGCATATCCGGGTCATTGTTAATTAATTAGTTTCAGCTGTCATAATGTCAACTCAGCAATCCCGTATAACAATAAAATAACACTTTTGGACCACGGTCAAGATATTGTTAAAAAGCCGCGCCCGCTGCTGCAGCCAATCAGTTTGCAGGAAATATAATCAAAAAATATCATTAGGCATGCAGAAATAAAAAATAAAACTTTTTATGTTCGTATATAGACTCTTTCTTTTAAGATTATGTCCGTATAACAGGACCATATCCACAGCACGTGCCTGATCAAATGCAGTTTGCAAGTTCAAGGTTTTATGACGCATGTTCGTAGAAAAATTATATATATTTCGTAAAAAATTACATGCCAGAAAAATTGCACTCTTTGCTTAGGATCCTTAGTTCTTCCAGGTATTCGTCCAAAGAATCCCCGGGTGTTGTTTTCGAGTGGCTAGTTTGTGTCGTGCGAATATTTTAGTAGGCGTTCTGACATACAAACTTTTCAACAAATTTATGGCTTCATTGTAGGTAGTCAGTAGCGGCGCCAGCGCGATAAGTGAGGGGGACATATTCATATATTCGTGTTCTGCACAATTAATTTCTTTTGAAGTCGATTCGATTTCAAAAGAAATTGATTGTGCACAACACGAATATATGAATATGTCCCCCTCACTTGTCGCGCTGGTGCTGCTACTGTACGTAGTCTCTTCGTAGAATATAACAATAGAGTTGACGTTCGCGGGCATAAATATGTTTTTGGCCCGACTCAGAACCATTTTAGCCCGAGCGTAGCGAGGGTTAAAATGAGTTCTGAGAAGGGCCAAAAACATATTTATGCCCAAGAACGTCAACTCTATTACTATTATAATAACTTTAACGGCCTTTTAACGTTTAACTTTAACTTTGTTTTTCAAAAAAACAACTTAAATGGCTTCTGACTATTTATACCTTGGCTATTACGTCAGCGGGCTAAAATGTATTTTAGCCCGCTGATTTGTTTATTTTAGCCCGCAAAATACGTCACAATGCTCGCTAAAGTTATTATAATAGTAAATAAACTTCCGAAGAAACATAGTTGATTAAAAAGTTTAGTTTGTTCACTTTCTCGTCCGGGATTGCTTCTACAAAATTCTCAAAGGTTGTCAGCCATTGTCAACATGATTTCGAAGCACTTAAGCATTTGGTTTTGTATCAAAACTCTCTGGTGGAAGCACTTTATCCATATTCAAGATCCAATTATTAAACTCGATATTTATTCAAAGTAAAGAATAATGTACGAAAAAGCCTTGTCTACTAAGCTAATTTACTCCAGTGGCGTACGGCGCTCGATAATTGGGGGGGGGGGCATGTATTCACATCATTGAACTATAATAGATCTGGAACGATAACTTCAGTGTTTTAAACCTATGATTGGCTGAAGCCGGCGCGCTGGAAAATCAACATTCAAAAAGACTGGGGAGAGGTCGGATTTGGTTTTCGAGGAGTGAGAATTTTTGTTTTCGAGCAAAAATTGGCAAGAAATACACTGTTTTTGTCGAAAGACATCATTGTTTTGGACTCAGACGAGGTTTCCTGTTTAGTTCCAACTGTCTTACACCTATCTGCAGCAAAAAGTGAGCATTTTGACTTTAATATTTTTAAAAAATTACAAATGTTTGTACGTGTCAAAGAAAACTTTGCTTTTGAGCTCAAAAAAAATATATAATGAAACCTTTAGACAGTCCCAAACTTATTTTGCAGTGAACGCCAGGTACTCCTCTTTATTCTGAACTTTTAATCCTTGCTTTAACCCTTTTAAAACATGAAGAAATTGACGTTTTTCATTCGTTTTTCGTAAACAATGTTTTTTAAATGTACTTTTTTCGACCCTAAAACGTCCAGTCTTCCTAAAACTTCGCACACGGATGTATTTTGCATGGAGTTAAATATTTCCTGTGGTTTCACGTCTTGGTTCTTACTTGAACTTTCAAAAACTCAGAAAAAGTAGCCAAAATCTCGCAGATTTTTCGTAATTTTCGCCTTTGCTGCAACATTTTTCCGTGATAGTACGATTTTTGTCAAATTTTATAACATATTATATAAATTCAACTGTCATTGTTTAAATATTTCTGAATCTTAGAGATCTGTTAGTAGATTTAAATAAAGAATTTTACGGATACAAAAATGATATTTTTTTCACGAAATTCTTAAAAAGGACTGGGTCTACCTGCAAAGTGAACACAAAGTCGGCTTCAATTTCCCCCCCTGACTTATCGTTCCAGATCCATTATAGTTCAATGATTCACATATTCGAGTTCTGCATAAATAACTTCTTTTAAAATCAATTGTTTGTACAGTATTTGAGCCCGAATAATGAATATGTGCCCCCCCGCACCCAACTATTGAGCGCCGCACGCCACTGCTTTACTCTATACTAATTTGTCCATACAATATGGCCTCCTTAAAAAACCTAAAAACGAAAAGGCCTAGGCGTGGCTACTAAGGTAATTACATAAATACAGAGGCGCCGGAAGCAATCTAGGGCAGAGAGGGGGGGGCAGCATCTTCGAAAAGGGCACTTCACCTTTACTACTCTCATATTTAACTATAGATTTGACAATAAAAGGAAAATAGATGTCCTAAAATATTTGAAAATATGAACTTATCTGGAAATACTTAATACTTTAAGTCTTTACATGGGCATGGGAAAGGGCAATGCTGCCCCCGCTGCCCTCGTTAGCAAAGGGCAGCTTCCCCCGTGGTTCCGGTGCCCCTGCATAAATATAAATAATTATTTCCTAATAATTACCACAATGCATTCTGCTGGAAAATGAATTCAATAGTTGCGTTAGTGTTGGCTTATACAGCAATGTCAGCGGTATTATCTTTGAGCGGTAGCCTGGCAATTAACGCCCGTCGAAAGAAATTGAAACAGTAAGAGCCGATTTTTCAATGGTGAGTTAGCATTAACCCTCGGTTAAAGTTATCAAATATCGAATCCATTGTTTATGTTTTTGCATATCAGTCTATACATGTCCGTTTAACAAATCTTGATCCAGAAAAGATTTATAAAGAAATATTTCCATGCTTATAAACAAGTTGCTGGGGATTCTTTTTAATTTTGCATTTGCCCAGGGTTAAGCTTTTTAATAATCTAAGCTAGAGCAATTTTTCCAGCAACGCTCCCACTCAATATTAATGTCAGCAGTTGCAGAAGTTGGTGGTCAAAATAGTATGTACTATTTCCCGTTTTACCATCAAGAGGCATTTTTCAAATTACAACTTAACTCGGACAACAACATAATCCATCTATGCACGTTTAAAAATTACAACTTTAAAGTCCTTCCACGCGTAAAAACCAATAGTAAATTTTATTCCAAAATTTGTTGATGGTCAAAACAACTAATTAACAGCAAAAATGATTTCCTCCAATAGATGCTGATATTTCTCATAACTACTTGGCTAACAGTCGCTGTTGGTGTGCTTGCACGTGAGTATATACATGTATATATATCCTTCACTTCAGTGTTTTTGAGCGCTCTGTGCGCAGAGTTGATTGGGTGACTTGGCAATATTGCAACGCTTCCTTCGTAGTCGTTTGAGCGCTCTAACCTATGAGACTCTGCGCATGCCTGTATGCGTTGATGCCCCCGTGTTGTCCCACATGCGTCTAGTGAGTGCACTCGCATGTGGTTATATACGGGTATTTGCATATATATATATATATATATATATATATATATATATATATATATATATATATATTTATATATATATATATATATATATATATA